>VXBL01001163.1:144587-182788 GCA_013400195.1 Aramus guarauna | reverse complement strand
GACAAATCCCACCCAAGTGATAAATGGCCCTTGCCGGGGGGGGGGGGGGGGTGTCAAGCTCCTTCCCCCCCCCCCACTTTCACCCCAGCCTGCCCCTTCCCACATCCCTGCTTTCCCAGCTGTGGAGCTGCAGGGGGAACTTTTGCACGGCGAGCCCCTGGCACTCGAGGGGTCACTTGCAGCCTCCCCAGGACCCTTGTGAACGTGTGAGAGCCGCCCGGAGTGCCACACGCCTGCTGGGACCAGCATCACCGGCCTCCCCGCTGCAGGCAGCTGCCCGGGAACAGATGCCCCAGCATCCCCCCCCCCTTCTGCTGGGCAAAGCCACAGGCAGGAAGGATGTGACCCTCCTGCCTGGCCAGGGACCCAGGGAGGTGGAGGGGGCTGTGAGCTCAGGACCAGCATGGGGCAGGGGCTTGTAAACCCCAGCCCCAGCCTGCTAAGCAGCTCAGCAAGAGGCAGCACCTCAGCTCTGCCTCAGCACCCCCCGGCCCTTGCCGGCTGTGGGGAAGGAGATGGTTCTCCATCTTTCCTGGAGAAGCCCTCAAGCTTCCAGTGGTACCCAGAGACAAGCAGCCTCAGGGCAGGAAGGATGGTTTCTCTTCAGGAGGAGTTTCTGGTTGGGTTTCTTCCTGTGTGTGAAGGCTCAGTCTGGGCCATTTTGCTTCAGGGCAGATTTGACTTGGGCTCCAAGAAAGGGGCATGAATTCAGCAGATCCTCTGTGTACACTGAGAGGTTCAAGGACTCCTGGTCTCGTCACCAACTCCAGCTCCTCTCCCAGCAAACAAAATTGCAAGAGTTTTAGGCATAGGCTGAAAGGCAGAGCTGGGGGAAAAAAAAATGTCCAACCAAAAAAAACCCACCCCCAAAAAACCCCCAAACCTAGGAACACCGAGCAGTTTTTACAGCAGTTGTACAAGCAGATTCTCCCTCAGTGGCTGGACAGCCCTGAGAGGCCTCCAGTGTGTGTCACCCCCCCCAATCCCCCACCAACCTCCCCAAGGAAGATGGTCCCATGGCTCTTGCTGCGGCTGCCCTCCCGCAAGCGAAGCAGAAGGACCCTCTGCAGCATCAGCCCGAGCCGTGGTGGGGAGGCAGGGGCCAGGCTCCCCCAGCAGCAGGCTGGATCGCCCGGGGGCCGGGTCCTTTCCCAGGCTCCCACGAGCGTCCCCGCAGCACAGTTGAAGCAGGTATTGGGCACGCTTGCCTTCCTAAGACGCTGCTCCCGAGTCCGTCCAGGCAGATGGGAATTTCACGCTCGGGGCCCAGCTCAGAGCTGGTCTTCAAGCACATGGCACAAGTGTCTCCTCCGCACACCTTCCCCCCACCCACCTCACACCCTGAGCTACAACCACAGCGACGGCCTCAGGTTTGCATCGGCCGCTCGGCCAAGCCCCGAGCGTCGCTGTTGCCCAGCCAAGGGCTTGGCCGAGGGGACGTCTGTGCTCGGACGCTGCGGACGCAGCCACGGGCTTGAGTAAGGGCTGGGACAAACACAGCCCGGCAAAAAGTCAAGTTTGCTGGGAGAAAAAGAGAAAAGAGACAACAATAGAAAGGAAAAATGGGGCTGAGTGGCCTGAAGGATTCGGAATTTTGTGCGGTTCGTGGTGAGGCAATGCAAGCCACCCCGGCGGGGCAGGAGCACGTCGCTACTGCATGAAAGGAACCGGTCCAAGCAGGAGAGGTTCAAGTCCCACAGCGAAGCCCCTTTGGCTTTGCACCAACAGCTCCCCGGCGCACGTCCCGTGTCACCTCCACGAAGGGCACGTGTCCTTAGCGCGGGGCTCGAGGCGCTCCCTGGTCTGCCACATCCACTCCTCGATGGGGCTGAGCTGGGGTTGAGCCAGGGCTGAGCCGGGGCTGCGTCAACTCGCAGACACCCAGCCAGGACCAGCGCTCCTCATGGGGAGGTCTTACAAAGGAGCCTCTGGACAAGGAGTAGGGTTTTCCCGGTGGGTGCCTTAGAGAGGCCAACACGTCATTTGTGAGTTGAGTTACTTGGCCGAGGCAAGATTTGACTTGAGGAAAAATTTACGCATTTAAATACAGAGCATCCACGCTTACCTGTCGTACGTCATCTCAGACCGCAGTGTTTGAACAGTCACCCCACAACGAACCCAATAAAATCCACTTGGCAAAGGCCTGTCCTCCCGTGAGGTGTCCACTGTGGATTTGGAGAAGTTCCTACAGCTTTTTCATCAGCATTTTCCAAGAAGGGATTGCAAGTTGAAACACCAAGTACTTTATGTTGGTATTTAGGGTTACAACAGGAAAAAAAAGAAACACAAAACCTCACATGGAGCTTTACACCAGTGATAAACCCACCGGGGTCAATCCCAGTCACTAACTCAGCAAGATCAACACGCAGCACATGCTGCCGACAGCTCGCCAGGGACCGAGGTGCCACGTCCGGGCTGAACACGCAGCCTTTATCTCCGCCGCCGAGTTGCCGCTTACATCCTTAGTTACAGCAAACAGCCCGGGTACGTCCAGGAGCCGGCTGTCACCCCCCCGTCCTGCATCACCCCCCCGTCGCACGTCTTCAACGGCTCTGCTCAATTCCGTTTGTTTTCCTGAAAGTCTGGGCTGTTATCCTGCAAGGTGTCAGCCAAGGGGGTATTAAAAAAAAAATAAATGGGGTGCAAATCAGGGAAACCATGCACAAAATCAACAGGAGGATACGGGAGTGGACATTTCAGAGCACCCTTCCTCCAGCTAGGCAGGAAGCAGGTCCACGCAAGGAAGCCATGCAACAGCCAAGGCTCAGCCAGAAGGTACAATGATGTTTTTCTTGAAGCTCTGGTGACGCCAAGTCACTCATTTGCTCGACACGACTCACGACAGGACCGCTGAATTTCCTGGGGCTGCTCCCAAGCACGGAGCGAGGGACGTGCACGACGCCCTGCAGAAACGCAGAATCACCGAGGCCCACGTTGAACCACAGTACACAGACCCCACAAACAGTGTCACTGCACCAATTCACAAGGCTCTAGGTCAAGATTAAATGGAAAAAAAACAACAAAAAAAAGTCACTCTCCCCAAGCTCTACGAGAGTTTTATTAAAACTTGCTGAAGGCCCAAGAGCAGACACAAGGCAGGGAAACCAAATCTCCCAAGAGCCACAACTGCTGGGGGTGCCTTGGCAGGTGAGCAAGGAGACACACGAAACACTGGTTTTGTTTAAGGGAAAGGGGGTCAGAAACTTCTGCGATGGTAACTCCAGGTTCCCCTTTGCTCCATCAGACCAAGAAATCGATCTCCCCCCTCCCCAGAACACTACCATGGGCACTTCTCCCCATCTTGCCGCCGGCTGTGGTGGCCCAAGACCAGCTTGTTCCTTTCCCCCCACCTGCCACCTCCCGCGGCGCTGAGCGCGGGGAGCGAGACGCTGCAGCCGGGCTGTCTCCTGAGCCACCTCCGTCAGCCGGAGCTGCACCACGTGGCTTTAGCCGGACGCACGGACCACGTACATGGGCGAGAGGGAAATTAGAGGTACAGCGTTTGTGGCTCCAGGACACCTATCGCCTCCTCTCAGAGGAACTTGGAAAACACACTCGGATGGAGACCTTACGCTCCCCAGCAGCCCACGCCGGGGAAAGCCCTGCAGCACGACGGCACAGCGTGCCCGCAGCCAGGCCACCGGTACCACGGCTTCGCACCCTGACGCCATCCCTCCTTCCACGAGCTCGTCCAAGATTAAGACTTCGGTGTCTAACGCGGTCCTGGTTACTCCGCTTCACGCTCTCTTCCAAAACTTGGCTTTCAGGGGTAATTCCCCAACTCTAACGTGGTGCTTTGGGGGTTAATCATGTAACAACAGCCTGGGAATACGCAGGTCCACAGCTGCTCCCGGTCTGTTGGGTCCTCTTACCAGTACCAACTTAGGAAGGATGCCACACAACTCAGTATTTAAAAAAAACCAACCCCCCCAAAAAATCAAACCAAAACAAACAAAAAGCCCCATCCCCAAACTAGGTTTTCTTTGCGGGGGGAGGGAGGACATAAGAGACAAGCAAGAAAAAAACCCCTACGAAGTCTTCAGTCTTTGCAGACTACAAACTCACTCCGGTCAAGACCGAAAAGGTGGCGAAGCGAAGCAGGCTCTCGGCGGAGGGCAGGGCACCACGGCACAGACAGCCCTCTACCAGGCTTTGGAAGCTGCTCCCTCCGTCTTTACCTTCAGTTCAGAAGAAACTACTTTTCTATCACGGGCATCACACACCACAGAGTTTTCTAGGGCAGAAGTTTAACAGCAATTCTGCTGTAACACCAGCTCTAACCAGAGATGCCGTTCCAAGGCACCCGAGGTCCCTCTGCCCGACTGTTCCTGGCTGACACCTGGGAGAAGCCGTGCTTCCCCCAAACCCCGCGATCGTCACCGGTTCCACTGAACTACCTCGCGCTGACAACATCAAACAGTCAGAGATGACACAAACCTACGGATGGAGGAGAGGACACGTTCAGAGAAGCCTATTCAAGATAACCAGAGAGGTTACAGAACCCACCCTTCCCCTCGGGAAGCTCTTCAGATGCAGATGGAGCATCACCACTGCCCACCCTGTTCCTGTCTTCTCACCCAGGTCTTATTGTGGTCACTGCTGGAGAAAGGCCAGGGTCTAGCTGGACTTTCCAGTGCTGACCATCAAACACGAGTTCCCAGCTTATCCAAAACATCAAGTTACACCTACACACCGTGACCCGCTCTTTCAACCCAATCCTCTGCAATTCCACCCTGAATCTGCTCTGTGGGCTCAATGGACCCAGCTACCACCCGTAAGAAGCTCCAGACCAGCAAGAGCTTCCATCAGCGGGAGCTGAACAACTTTTCCTCATAGATGGAGCCAGGAAGAAACGTATACGGCTCAGCAACTCGCAGAGATACACTCGCTGATAAGTCTCACACCGAGTAACTTGGAGATTTATCCATAAGAAGAGTATTCATTACAAATACATTTGTTCACGAAAGGCCAAGAATTGTAAATACATCCAACCCCCGCTCACCCCGAGATGCTTTGACCCAACTATACGACAATAAAAAGGAAATATTCTCACACAGGGCAGGAAAGGGGGGGACGCTGAGAAGCAGAAACATGATAAAACAAAACCTGCAGATGCCAAACTGGAGGAAGAGTAAGGCACAAGTTACAGGGACCCCGAGCAGTCCAGATGGTTCTGGTTTCCTCCAACGCCACACGTGCCTCGGGCTCTTGCACCAAGCTGCTCCCAGCTACGGAACTAACAGCGAGCCCACCGAATCAAGGACACGGGCGTTGGCAGCAGCTCGCTATGAAATCAAAGCGACAAGAAGCTCGATGCTCCATCACAGCTTTGCACAAGAGGACAGCGCTGGGCTCGGGGAGAGCACGTGCGTTTCTATGTCAAGAAGCAGGCAGAAGATCACCAAGGCTACTCCACACTGCCCAAAGTAATGTCTGTGTTCAGAGAACAGGCCAGGATCCGCAGGAAGTTAAAAAAAAACCAAAACACGATGAAGGTGACCGGAGACAGCCGAGCAGAGGACAGTGCAGAATTGGATCATCAGGGAGAAGGGAGAGAGAGACCACAAAAGGAAAGAAAACAAAATGAGCCAAAAAAAAATTACGGGTGAAAGGCACAGGTAAAGCAAAAAAGCAATCCAGGCACAGGAAGTTTAAGGGATTATTTAATGGTGATCAAATTGCAACACGTTACAACAGTACAGGCGGCGTTAGCACAGATGATGTCACACACTTCCAGGAGCGGTGGCTGCAGGAATCCCGCCCAGCACCTCCGACCGCTGCTACTCGCACGGGGCTGGTCTCCACACACCCACAAAGCTGGACAGAGGGGTGTTCCCTGGGTTTAACCCTTCCCAGGTGCCCTCAACACACCGCCTGTCCCTGTGCATTCCCTGGAGGAAACCGCTTCAGCCAAACCCCGAACAACTGATTTCCGACTTTGATCACAGACTTGGTCCAAGACTACACAAGGAGCCCAGGAAGGGAAGGAAATGGTAACTGGGGGGACAAAACTCTTCCTGCTGGCTGTAGGAGGCAGAGGTGGGCTGGTGTAACACCGAAGGGGTGAGAGCAGAACTGCTCCACGGTTATCGGCAGAGGACAGCCTTCTTTCTGCTCAGATACACCACGGGGGTTTTATTCTTGGAAGCCAAGTCCCACAAGCTGTGCCTGGGCAAGCGGGGACTACCTGGAGCCTGAGCCCAAGGGCTCAGGGAGTGCTGAGCACGTTCTGAGATGTTTTGTTATGTTATCCCACTTCTTTAGAGCAAGGTGACATATGGGGAAATTTTAACTCACTTTGAGCAGCAGCTTTCTTCTGCACCCCCCACGACCAGGTCTTCTGCCATTGCTCTCCGCAGCACAGAGCTGCTCGGGGCACAAGGAAACCTGTCCTGAACTGGGCAGACACTTCCAGTGTCCTTCCTGCAGGCTTCTCATCCTCCACTGTGCATCCGAACTGGGAACAAGAACAGCTCTAGAGCCGTTTTGCTGCTGTGAAGAGCAAGAAGATGACTAAGACTGTCAAAAAATGCAGCCAGGCATTTGTCAGGGGCTGTAGCTGCCAACAGCGAGGACAGCCACGGCCTTCGGTGGCAAGGGACAGGTCAGTTTACTGAGCACGCTAGGGACAGAGGATCACATCCAACTTAGTCCTGTTTTTTCTACATCATTTGATGTGTGCAGACTGAAAGGACAAGTCTGTAGACCTTTCAGTACGTAGCATACTTGAAAGCATTGGTATAGCAAGGTAGTAATGCAAAAAAAAAAAGCCACCAAAAAACCACTCTTGCATTGCCAAAAAGCTCTTAAAGGACTGTAGCAGCACGTACTACCGAGGGACACGCTGAGTATTTCAAGCACAGCGATCAGGTCTCCGGCACTGCCCAGACTCGGCTCCATCCCAGCCCACGGACACTGGGCTCTCACCCACGGTTAAGGTAACTTGCAGCTCCTGGCCAAGTGGTACTCAGCACTGAGCTGCAAGAGTTTCTGAAATATATTGGATCACGTTCTCTCATACGCAAGCACAGCACACAAGCGGCCCCTGAAAACCTCAAGTCACAGGCAACGCGCGCTGCGGTAGTGATGTAATAACCCCAGGTGTGATAGAGGCAGCAGTCCCACGAGTTACACGTGGCACAGCTCACTGAGCTCGGAGTTACTCGTCTTCTGGTTCACCCTGGTGCAGTGGATGGGCTCAGATGAAAGCAAGCAATGCGTCCCGTCACGGAGTTTCAGCTTTACAGCATCACCAGAGCCGGAGGAACCCAAGCAGCCCAGCGTTTTATTTATTTATTAAAACACACGCTTGCTTAGCACACAACAGGGAAAAAAAAAAAGGGAAATTGCATGTACAGTCTACATCCATACAAGTCCCAGCGCAAAGAAAGCCATGCAAAGTGAAGTAGTCGAAATACTAAATCAAGTAAAAAAAAAATTGGACAAGGACTGAAAAAGTTCATGACGTGACAAGTTCAGAGTTCCTAGAAAGGCAACGACGAGAGCCCCCGGCTCCTTGTGCTGTTTTACATTAGAACACACACAATACACGGCATCTCAGAAGAGCAAGACTCCAGTCCCAAAAAAAGGCTAAGCTGGATCAGGTTTTAAGTGAAATCCTAGAAAAAGGGCTCGTTCATCTAGCTCACAGTATGACCTCCAACGACAAACGCTCAGCCCACATGAGGGGCAGCACACGTACTCCCTACTTTAGGATTACCACCCTCGCTTTTACTGTGCCACCGCCTCTGTCGCGCCACCAGCGAGGAAGCCTGACCCATTCGAACACTCCGCCGCGAGTACAAGACAACCATCCCAACGCAGGCGGATGCGTTAAATCACCTTCAGCTGAGATGCTGTTACAACATGCGGGACCATTTCAGTTCCTGTATGGCTGTATTTCTTTCTTGTCACCTAGCACGTGTGACTTCTGCCCCACCAGAAAGGAGAAACATAATCATCATCCTCCTCAACTGCTACACTTGTTACTGCTCCCTTCCTACAGGCCTCCAAGCTCCTCCCATAACCATCAAAAACCAGCCAAGTCTGCTACAAAAATCCTTCCTGGGTGGCTCACTTGCAAAGCACTCAGGGGGAACCCCGAAAAAGAGCTTGCTGCAGGTTCACCACCACTCCAACCCCCCCTCCCTGTACTTCTCCGAAGTACCTGGTGACCCACTGCAGGAACACGGACAGCTCCACGTTCCCTCCCTTGGTCGCAGGCCTAGCCGGAGCATTAGCCTGCACGTTAGGCCAGTTTAGGAAAAGGCCAGGCAGAGTTAAAAGCTAACACAAAACCAGACATGCCAGCGGCAGCTTACACTCTCATCTCGACAACTCGTTCCTACCCAGCGCCACACGTCACCCATAGGCCACCTGCCGATGTCTGAGCCAGTAAAGACACCGACGCCCTGCGGCATAACACGCGTGCCAAGAGTTTCAGATGATGCAACAGCAGGGCCCTATTCCTGCACACCGCCTTTCTCCCGCTCCCCAGCGGCCATCACCCCTACGTTGTCGCTCAGGTCAAGAGACACCGCCGCACGCTCCGTTTCTTTCCCAGCGAAGCTCTGCTCCACTGCTTCGTCCCCACAGCGGCGTCGCACGACCACAGAGGCGTCCCCACGTCTGCCAAGATGCGCGCGCATCCCGGGTTCATCTACACCTGCCAGAGGGACTCCAGGAAACGCTGCCAACATTTACATCCAGCGCTGCGGACACGAGGACATTGAGAGATGAGACAAGTGGAACAGATTTAGACCAAAAGCAGTGGACATTTATTCCTCGTTTGTGCAAGAGTGTAAAGATGCATTTGAAAATGGATGGGACAGACCCCTGTGGCTGGAGAGCTGGAGGCTACAGCCTCTCCTTCATAGTCGATGGCTTTGTTTACAATTCTAAGAGGAGATAAACTTGCAGACTCACCTATTTCACACCAACGATGCTGGCAAATACACTTGTATACAAAGAAAAATTCAAACTACATTTTTCACTAGATTCAAGTGAAGACTTTGTTCAAAAAAAAAGACACATACAAGTACAATTTAAAACTGTATGAACATTTGCAAATGTTTAGTGCAAAGTAATTATGTAAAAGCTACATTTTATGAAAGTTTGTGCTGATGTGTTTGGTAGTTTTTTGTTTTTTTTTTTCTTTTTTACCCTTTTACATCCATTATTTGAGTTACATAAGGTTTCACTTACCTACAGTACATACGCATTGTGTTAGGTCCCATGCAAGTGGGAATAATACCATTAGGCTTTGTAAAATGTCACTCAGATTCTCATTTAGTAAACTGCTTATTTGGTTTAACAGTCAAGTTCCTGGCACACTACACATCCTGATTTCATGTAAGTGCTTAAGCTTATGTTTGTCTGGTTCAGGTGCACAGCCTCGTGTGATGCAAACACAACTGCTTCATGACCTCCAAATGCAACCATTCGTGAATGCAAAAGTTTTAGAGAAATCCACCATTAGTTTTAGCCTGTAACAAACTGCTCTTAAAATTAAAAGCCTATTCACACAAAGTTATATGTAATGACTGTAGTAATCAGTTTATTACACAGATTAATCATTCTTGAACGTACAAGCTCCAGGGGAGCAGTTGGGTCTTTAAATATACACAAGTTTTCTGTCAAATGGATTTTCACCCTTACATCCAGAAAGACCTAAGCAGTTAAAAAAAAAACTTAAGAAAAGTAAGAGCTATTAGCTATGTATTAACTGAGAAACCACATACAAACCAAAAAAAGTATGAAGGAGGGGAGAGAGTTGAAACAAATCAACATCACTTGATGCACTAATAGCTCCAATCCATTTAAATGTTGACCGGTTAAACTTAGACCTTAAACACAGGATGTGGGTACAGTTTATCTCATTGGTCATAACATTTACCTAAGGTGTAGGTCCTTCAGAATAAAATGAATACAGAAACAGCTTCAAGTTCTTCACCTTGCTTTTCATAACTGTTATGAGTTTAAAAGGATTCCACTTAATCCTTCACGGATCAGGAACACTGTCCCTAGAAATACGAGATCTACCGTAACTCTCCCAGTCACATTTTTATTACCCAATTTAAATCAACAAGGAATGCTTTTAGGCTCACAAAGTTATGACTGAAGAACCAGCTTTTCACACACACACTTCTTTGCTAGGAGTCAATGTTGGTACGGGGAAATACAGTATTTCTATTTTGTTGTTCCAAGTATGTACAACACGCAGCACTGCTGTATCAGGTAAACATGTGCACAGGGGAAGATGAGGCGTGGGCTCATAGAAAGCAGTCAAATGGAAATCAAAAGGACTTTCTCTTTCAGAGTTCCCCTATCTTTATTTGTAGAGGTTATCCAATAATTTCTTTAATTACATCGCATACTTCTGAGTCCATTCCCGAGCTATTCTGTTGTACCTGTATGTATAAAAAGAGGATTTACTTAACATAACATCCAAACAGCAGTCTAGTCTACACATGGCATGAACTTAATTCTCTCCAGTAGTATCAAGCATTTATAAAATTAAAGAGCAAATTGAACTATTAGGCAAACAGGAGAAGCAGAAAAGGCCACAGTACTTCTTGGAAGAGAAATAACTGGTCATATTTACAACAGGAATATGAGATCTTTGTGATTCAAGCCACAAAATAGAGCTAGCGCAGCTCTGAGGGGAAGAGGTTTCAGGGAAGTCTTTACCTGCGCCTCCCTCAGCCCCCAGAACTGCTGCATCCCTGCGGAAACTATTACTGCAGGTTTTAATTTTGGCATTCTGGAAAAAATGAATTCATGTTTCCCCTCCCACTCCATTCTTCTTCTTTTTCCCTTAGAAAGTTAAGCCTAGTACCTGGTATCTACTAGGCTGCCAAACCCTGACAGGCTTGTCGCATGCTAGAGGTTGCATTTGGCTATTTCGATGACTATCAGACACAAAGATCTGTCCAACAGAATTTTTTTTATTCTGAAGGCACGATATGCTCCATTTCCCAAACCACCTGTACCTTTTGCACCCAAATAAATACCCTTTTATAGCCTGAGCCAATGCTAGAAGCAGCTCAGGATACTTATGTAAAACAAAGCAGTCATTGTGATTTGCAGTACTGCTGACAATGGAAGGCAAGTTGTTCTTGTTCTACAGAATTTATAGAAAAATTCCAAAGACACTTAGAGCAAGAAGTTGCCTAGTTGTACACACTGACTAGGTTCTTGTGCTGGAACTTAGTCTGTAGACAAAGTTCTTTAAGCTAAAGAATCTGACAACCCGCTTGTGAAAGCAAAAGCATTTGCTGCTTCACTGTTCTGAGACTACTCAAGAAGCAAGTCCAGTTATGTTTAAGCACAAAATTTCCCTATTTTTGGGAAAAAAATAGGAAAGTCCTGCATACATTAAGTGCAGTCAGTCACTGTTAGCTGCATCTTGAAATACGTACTACTACTCTTGCAGCCCTCAAATAGCAGGATGCATGAACTTCTCTAACACTGCTTCCCAAGTATGCAGTAGAAAAGCAAATTTGTGGATCATTTTCCTTTCCTTCCTATCTTGTTCTCATCAGATGACCATGTAGCTTCAGAAATTAACACTACTGATCAGATCTGGAAGGGAACAGCAAGGTAGGGAAGTGTTTACAATGGTCATTGAGCTGTTGCTTTTAAATAAAGCAATTTAAATATTCTCATTAGTGGCAGAGTTCTCGCCATTCTTGCTGTTTACTTCTTAGAAGTTTGGAGTCCTCCTACCCCACCCCTACACTACTTGTTCTTCCCTTGTGTTGTCAAATGAAGACGAAAAAGGGTATTTTTGTTATTTCTTTGCTTGTATGAGTCCAGCACTAACAGCTAGCATGGAAATATCCTCCCACTAGAGTAACTTGTTCTCCCTCTGCTGGTTATGTAGAAGTAAAGCAGGCAGTGACGGCTCTTACAAGCTGGTCATATCCAACAGGAGCTCCATCACTTCATGTTTTCATTAAATCAAGAAAACCTGTAATTAACAGCTACAACACTAATGAAAGACCACTGGGTGGAATGAAAACTGCAGTAACAAGCCTACAGAAGCATAAGGCCTCTATATCCTTCACTTCTACTGGCACATACACCTTCTTCCTACAGCAAGGCAGTGCTGTTAGATAGTTGTACTCCTGATCCCAGCGGGAAGAAAAAATAATCTAAGATGACCACAGTTAAGGTGAAACAGGCAAGTCAAAGTTTACACTCTTTTCCAAGAAGCGGGTTCTTTCAGCTCCCCTTTACTCAAGTGTGGATTCTGCTCTGCCAGGAGTGTTACATGTTTTTTTAACTTCCATACTCACTTTTCTCTATCTGTTTTGTAGATCCGTGCAATCTCAGGCACTAAAGGATCATCTGGATTGGGATCACACAACAGAGAACAGATGGACAAAAGTACTAGGGAGAGAAAAAAAGATACTGAATTAGAGTTTGAGCGCAGCCGAATACACCTGTAGAAGTCAGTTCGCCCACTTTCTTCCCCTCTAGCTGTATTAACATTTTCTAAAATGCCAAGGAGGAGTAATCCCACATATTTCACCAAGTTATTTTGAACAGAAATCCTTACCATTTAACTACGCAACTTCGCATGACCACAAGTTTTTAAATATCACCACCACAACTGGGAACCTCCTGGAACAAGAGTATCTGATAACAGCCTTAAATCACAAGGCTGAAGTGTTATTTCTTAAATCGAACCTTAAAGCCTTCTCAGAAAGCATCACTGCTTTTACACTTGAAATTCAGCTTTTCCCTAAAACAGACAACCTCATTGCTCATGACTTGCAGAAGCACTAAAAGTCAAACAGCAGACAGATCCAACTGAGATGGAGGAAGCATGCACTGCTCACAGATACTTAAGAACTATTTTTAAAAATTCTAGTCTTGCAGAGAATTAAGAAGCTTTATCCAGTTATTTTCTGAGCATAAGGTAGGTTGAGATGGATTAAGTGCAGAATAGTATTCAAAATGAATCAAGAAAGCAGAGCTTACTGCACTCATACCAGCTACAAAGCCCTGAACTTTAGTTTCAGTATAAATACTGAATATATCCCAGAAGCCACATCCCACTCATGATGCTGCTCAGTGTAGCATCAGCCTTCATCCATAAGGAGTCAGGAGGCTGCCTGCAAAGCTACAAATAGCACGTGCACATTCCTGCGTTCACACCAAAGTAGGAGAGATGAGAAGGTGGTAAGTTATAAGCAAAGATTACTGGGACAACACTACACAAGGCATGTCAGAGACATCTTGCCTCCCCTAAGCAATGCCAAACATCCCTTTGTATCGCTTTTCTTTCACTGCCACACCATATGTCCCTTCACCAGTAGCAGCAACAGTGGAGTTGTCACAGCACATCCTCCGAGCAAGTTGGAGATGGCAGCAGTTACAAGTTTGAAGGCACTAACCACAAATTTGCTTAAACTTCCATCGGTTCCAACCGTGCTGAAAGACATCAACTGAAGAGTAACAGAGACCAGCGTGCATTCCACTACTCTGCTTGGGGGATGGCAGGGGTGGTGGTTGGGTTTGTGGTCTTGGAGTTTTAAGATTGTTTTGTAATCTCTGTTTTAAACTAAGAACAGCTAGATACAGCCAGACAAAAAAAGGGGAGAACAGGTCTGATATTCATAGAATCATAGAATAATTTAGGTTGGAAAATACCCTTGAGACCATCGAGTCCAACTGTTAACCCAGCACCGCCAAGCCCACTGTTAAACCACATCCAAGCATCATATCTACACGTCTTAAATCCCTCCAGGGATGGAGACTCCACCACTTCCCTGGGCAGCCTGGTCCAGTGCTTGACAATCCTTTCGGTGAAAAATTTTTTCCGAATATCCAACCTAAACCTCCCCTGGCACACCTTGAGGCCATTTCCTCTCATCCTATTGCTAGTTACTTGGGTGAAGAGACCAACCCCCACCTGGCTACAACCTCCTTTCAGGTTCTCTCCTCAGCCTCCTTTTCTCTAGGCTAAAACACCCCCAGGTCCCTCAGCCACTGCCATCAGACTTGCGCTCCAGACCCTTCACCAGACATTCCAGCACCTCAACGTCCTTCTTGTAGTGAGGGGCCCAAAACTGAACACAGTCACTGCCCTGGTCCTGCTGGCCACACTAGTTCTGATACAAGCCAGGATGCTATCAGGCCTTCTTGGCTGACATTCATATAAACTGGATAAAATTTTCAAGGCAGGACAAAAGTGAAAGCTTCACTAGGTCTTAACTGAGCCACTTGGTCAGTGATGAGAGAACCAAGAACTCAAAAACCCAGTTAGTTCAGTTCTCTTACATAGCTCTGTAGACCCTTCATTAAGGAGTTATCAATTTCAAAAGTTAAAAGCTTATTACTAAAGCTTGTTCTAGAAACTGCTGATTTAGGTTAACATATTTCTTGTTCTAAAATAAAAACCTCCTCATCCTTTTCCTCATTTTTTACTATAATCTTGCCAAAGAGTTAAGGGGTTAATTATTCTCTACCATCGACTGCCACTCAGACCATTTACTCAACTACCTCTCAGAATACAGCTTCAGAGTGTGAGGACTTGAATTTGTGCTGGAGGCACGTAGAAGCCACTAGTCCTGAACTGCTGGTCCCTTAGCAAGGGACACAGCACATCTAGCACCCGTAGTGCTTTCCATCAGGAATCTCTCTGCCTCCTTAGGCTCAGCTGCTGCCGGTTTAACTTCGCAGTTGCTTCTCCAGCTACTTTCCTATAGCTTGTTTCTTTGTATTTGTCAGACACCATTCCCTGAGTCACTGAAGTTTCTTCAACTGGTAGTATGAGGAAACAGCTATCATCTGTCCCCTCCCTTTAACAGAATCCACAGGAAATCTAATCAGTTTTCTGGTCAACTATTACAACTACCCCCTCAAGTTTTATCTTACCACAGTCCTTTAATAACCAAGGACCTCACTGAACAAGGTGGCTCACCCTTCATCAGCAGAACCAAGTTGCGAGTCTGTCCAGTCCTCCCTGACCGCCTTCCCCAACCACTGAAACCCCCTTTCCCCAACACCCACGGCACTGGGTGGGAGTTCCTCCTCACACACCTCACACCAGCCTTACACCCCCCCACCATCTGCTTGAAGCACCAAAGGTGCGTTCAGCTGATGCTAAGTGCAGGCATGGGGATAACCAGGGTGTTGTTTTGTGTCCTCCAGAGGAACACCAGTCCAACAGGCTGACGCTGCCCACAAGCCAGTTTTGTCTGGCAAGATGCACGTCCCGCCTTGAGCAGCACCTCCTTTGCTGAAAGGAAAAGGAGAGTTAACCCCTGCCCCAGTCCAGAAGTTTTAGTTCTTGGTTCACAGGCCATCAACATGAGTGTATCATTGCCACTTGCTGGCCATTAAAAAAAAAATCCCATGCCACTAATAGTCTTTACTAAAGTGGGCTGTGGTTTGTTAGAACTCTATCAGTAGCTAAATGTTTCCCTGTGATGAGTTCTGGCACTCTAGACACTCCAAAAAACACTTCTGGATTTCGTTCCTCCGCAGTTCACTTGTTTTATAAGAAGCATCACTCCAAAAACCTTGAATAAAAATGGACAGAGTTATTTGGCTTCAAGCTGCACCACCACATTCAGCTGCTTTGTTTTATTTTTGTAAGTCTTCATTAATCAAAACTATTCTCCATTATGCTCGCTCTTGCTGGTAACTTCATGTCTTTCCCTTTTCATCTGTATAGCCTCAGCAAGAAAAATACTAACTGAGAGTTACCTAAACTGGTCTAGTTTTAACAGCCTGCTGAACCCAGGTATTTGTCCAAAGTAAAGTCAGGAAGTTTCTCTCTTCAGGTTTTCCACCAGAACACTGTATATACTCACATGTTTTAGACCAACCAATGTAGGCAGCCCCCAGACCACTATGAAAAACCCCTTGGAAAAAAGGGCTCACCTTCTCATCAAGCTTAAGGAGCCAAGTACAAAAGAAAAGAGGAAGTAAAAACATTAGTTATGTATAGGAGTTCTCTGATGCATCAGAACAACTGGAGTAACTAATCACACCAACACTGTGAAAAACAGCAGACCACCGTCTTCTGCAGTGAAGTATCATTGCAATGAATTTCATAGCAAAGCTTTGACATGTATTAGTCAAATGACTCCAAGATTAGCAGGAGACAATTACAAAATAGTTCACAAAACCCACAGACTCTGGTTGAATACGAGACAGGTAAGTGATATTGTTTAACACCTTGTCCTACTCATCCCGCGTGACCACAGTGAAGCTGCTCTAGTGGTATCAGCGTGACAGCATCCCTTCTCAAGTCTTCCAATGACAGAGGTACTGCAAAGTGCACGCTCTTCAGAATTCAAGTTTGGATTTTTGTCAGTAACAGCAAAATAGGTAAGTCTTACTTCGCATTGATGCAAGGGGTTCAAGTACAGAGTTATTTCTCATCTCTTCACTCTTAACAGTCAAAGCAGTCCAGTCTGTAGCAAAACACTGAGCAACTTAAAACACTGTCAGTTTAAAGCTCCCTTTCATTCAAAAATTGGCTTTGCTTCAGCTTTGTTTTATTTCACCAACCGTACAGCCTATTCAACTCCAACACTTCACTCGTGATCCCCATCTACCTACTGCAGACAATGAGAACTACTTATCCTGTAGTGGGCTTTCTACTGCTATAGACTAGCAAGGAACAAGTACTCTGCAACGACCAGGGAACCAGGAGAACCAAACTAATCAAGCAGAAAAAGACTGCTAACAAAGTGTTTCTAAAACAGTAACGGGCTTCGTTTCCCAAGGAGCAGCGATACAAACGTGCACTCCAACAGAATGACCACTTAACACGTAATATTAAGAATGCTCCAGCAACGTGCTCTTTGAGGCAAAACGAGGCCTACTAGAGTAATGCAGCACCACTCTGATCAGTTTCCACCGCAAACTTCCCTTTACAGAGCACACAACACTCCAAAACGAAAGGACGATCCTTCTCAAGGCAGCTCCTCTGTGCAGAGAATCATGCCATTTACAGCTTGTCAACAAGTTTACCTACAGCTTCTTGCTGCAAGATCAACCTCATCTTCTCAGGCTTCTGTGCTCTTACATCATGAGAGCAGTCTGCCATTTCTGATGAGCAACTTCATCTTCCTGGTTCTGCCGCACCTGACTAAATGTGTGGGTAGATGCAAATTCAATATGTACACTCCATGGCTGAGTTTCTTCTGCTCTGAAGCAGCTCAGTCATTCGTCAGGACAATTCATGAAGTATCTCTCCACAGATCCTTCCAGCATTAACCAAACGAGCAATAGGGAAAACAATTTAAACCTGTCTACTGGAACACCTATCAGCCCATACAAATTTAAGAGGTATGTCACAGCTCCTGGAACTCAGGAGGGGAACAGACTCTTTGAAAAGCTACAAGCCCCCAGCTCCAGGTGGAGGGAATAAACTCCACAGCCAGAAGACAGACACCTTCCATAGAGCATCCACAGGGGAAGGAAGTCAAAGGTGCCTAACGATTTATACATGGCAATTAGCTTCTGTTGGCATCAAGGATGACAAGTGCATCGCGCAGCTATGACACATCCTCGTATGTCCAGAGCACGTAGTTGCAGCTCAAAGCAGTCTCTAGGAGCCAGAAGCAGCTCTGTACATGCCACAGCGTTTAACACGCCTTTGCACACACTGTGTTGATGTGCAACTCAGCTGGGCTAAGCTGATTTCTACAGGAGCTCAACAGTCCAGGTCATCACTGGAAAACTTTATTTAAGCCTTACTAGGGCATGATGCAAGACCCAAAAGCTACACCTTCTGGTTTCCTTAGATATCAGCGCTAGAAAGGTGAGTATTAGTTCTGCCTGATCACCCTGTACTGAGACAGTGATCCCAGTTAATCTAGAAGCACAGATGTTTTGGTGCAGAAGCTGAAGACATAACCTGTAAGGCACAGACTTCCCAAAGGTTGCCTAAAGGAGCTTATGATTATCCCCACGTTCTCAATGCAGAAGTCATCTTCAAAACTCAAAACATTTACTTTGTTTGTAAAGTCTGAATGGGTCTAGTATCCATCCGGCTGTCCCCCTAACAGTGGTACTATTAAGTGGTACTAGCCACTACACATACTACTATTTATAGCTAGCTGGGTTTACAAACAAAACTTGCTGCAGTAAAGCACTCATCTACAGGACACTTCAGGATAGAAGCGGCTCAGGAGTTGAATCACAGCAGGGAGATAAAAAGCAAGCATCAGTTCTTCCAAGGCACCCAGGAAAAAAAACTCTTAATGGGTTGTGTTCTGATTCAACAGCTTTTTGGTGCAGTTACTGCTCATCTCCAGAGCCAATCTAGAATTCATCTGGGAGTAAAGGGTTTTCTTAGACACCAAAGCGGTTTAGGTCAAAGAGATGAGTGCAAGCCTCAGCTCTCTCCTTGAAGGCCCCTGCTATCTTAACTTTTATCTTTAGGCAAAGAGCACATCACTCTGAATCAGTAAAATTACGGGAACAGATAAATTGCCTTTTTAAAAAAAAAGTTATTCCTGCAGGTTCAACTCCTGCATGGGGCAAAAGGCCTCAGCAGACCTCAAGCCGGTCTTCTCCCACCAAAGGAAGGTCCATCTCTGAGCAAGCATAAAGACTGCACCAACAACATTTTTGTTAAAAGTACTGAGAAGGTGATGAGACGGTTACTTCGTACGCCAGATTGTCAGGCCAGCAGGACAATACTTACTCAGCTGTCTGTCCTATCTGGAGTCACACAGTAGCCTCCAGATCACCGTATCATCACAAAGCTCATGCACTGACATGGAGCAGTCAGATAAAAGAGGGAAGTATCGGTGCCTACACACCATGCCAGTATCAGGAGCTCACAGCGACGGAAGCAGCCCATCCCACCTGCTCTGCCCCAGGTGAATGACAAATATTATACCAGTAAGTTCTTTCTCTGGAAAGCAATTTGTCACCCTTCCTGGAGACCAGGCCACATGTTCCCACAGGCAGTGCTGGGCTTTTTCATCCAGCTAAGTTTCTGAGCATGAAAGTAACAAAGTTTGTCAGCTCAGGTTTAATTCAGCCTGATACCCTAGGGATTATGAAACATCTCTGCTGGCATAAATTTGAATTTTGGACACATACTGCTGCTGAGGAATTCTTAATTCCATTTTAGAGGCTTTATCCAGCTGTCCTACTTCTCACACCAGCTAGGGCCCCTCCTTTGCTAATCATCAGCCTGACAGCCAAAAGCCTCCAAAACAAGGTCCACTACTACTTAGATCACTGCTCTTCAAAACCAGGGAGAAAGCTGACTCCTGGAAAGACCATTCACCTATACAATCACTATGTTTGAGCTTCAGGCCCCAGACCCTTGAAACTTCTGAGGCATACAATCACCAGAAAGTTTCATTGCACTGGCAAATGTTAAGCTTGTAACATTAAGGCACAACTGAAAACACTACTGTCCAACAGGCTGGAGTGCTAACCACCAAATGACTGGCTTCTGACGTGAACGGGCAAGATGCATCTGAGCAAATTAAAGCAACTCCAGACTCTGCTCTAGTTAAATCCTATTTCTTAACTATAGTCCCATTTCAAACTCTTCCAGCAATCTTACCTAGTCTCACAGGAAGTGTACCTTTAAATCTGAGCAGTTTTAACTTCTTGCTTCAAAGCAACTTGAATTCCTGCTAAGTCAGCTCAACAATTTCTGGTGACAAGAGAAGAAGAGTTAAGTTTTGCCCAGGGTATTTACAGGCTGGTTGAGTTTGGAAGGGATCTCTGGAGATCATGTTGTCCAACCCCCCTGCTCAAGCAGGGCTGCCTAGAGGAAGATGCCCATGTCCAGATAGCTTCTAATATCTTCAGTGGGGGAAACTCCACAACCTCCCAAAGCAATCTGTGCCAGTGCTGGGCATCCTCAGAGTAAAAAACAAACCAAACAAAAAAACCCCCACCAAAAAAACAAACTCCTGATGTTTCCTGATGTTCAGAGGTACCCTCCTGCGTTTCAGTTTGTGGCCATTGCCTCTTGTCACAATCACTGAGAAGAGCCTGGCTCTCATCTCTACACCCTCCCTCCAGGTATTTAAATGCATTGGTAGGGCCTCCTGACCCTCCTCTTCTCCAGGCTGAGCAGTCCCAGCTCTCCCAGCCTGTCCTCATAATGGGAGACGCTCCAGTCTCTTCACCATGTTCATGATCCTTCTGGACTCTCTCCAGTACATCCACATCTCTTGTTCTGGAGAACCCAGCACTCCAACAGTGGCTTCACCAGTGCCAAGCAGAGGGAAAAGACTGTCTCCCTCACTCTGCTGGCAAGTGGCCTCCTAATGCCACCTTCTTTGCAGCAAGGGCAACAACTGGGAAGTTACACAAGTAGCTACATTAAAGTTGCAGAAGAGTTGGAAGCACTACACTGAAAGTCTCCCGTACAACCCTAACTCAGCATATATGGGAGAGATTGACCCATGCTATGGGACAAAGTCATTTGGGTAAGCACCGCAACAGGCAAACTAAAAGCCAAGAGGATTATCAGAAACCAACTTCCTGACTTTGGGAACTGCACTGTGAAGATCAAGTTAATTTAGGTTGTGGGGTACTTGGGAATTCCCACCCATAAGTCTTAAAGTGATTCTTGAACACCTGTAAGAGCAGCACCACAGAACATTCGCACTGCACTGGGCATGGGAGAGTTCGAACAGCATGAGCTCGACTCCTGAATGAACAAGACTGATGCCACTCGCTGCCATTCACCAGGCAGGGTCTTCCAACGTACTTTAATTAAGCTCCATGGTTCATTAGTTAAAAACACAGTGGTGGGGAGAAGTGGGACAGGACAGAGCAAGTCAGCCCAACCTTTACTGAAGGGCTTCAGTTCAGCATTAACTCTTGCACATCTACTTCCCAAATTCAAGAAAAAGTAGGTTTCCCAAAAAAAGGGCTGAGAACAGTCATAATCACATTAAAATACTTTATTCTCCTGCTTAAGGCAACAGGGTTTCTTATTTATGCAGACTTTGAGATAACATTTTTAATTTAAGCCTACACATTTTGCTTAAGCTTTGGAGTTTAAATTAATCACCAAGGTGTGTTTAAGACTGTTTTGAGATGATTTATTCTACAGTATGTATTCTTTTAGGAACACTTACTTCAGAATTACTAATACAAGCAAGTTAACTATTCTGCTGAGACACTCAAGTGTTCTCCCAATTCTTCAGAACTCATTTTAACAAGTCTAGGAGGGACAAACATTTAGAGAGACAGAACAAAACCTCAAAATGCTAGTCACCTCTACTATGGCAGCAAAGATTACTGTATCAAGCTGCTTACAGAGGGAGAGAAACTTCCTTATTTATTCAGCAGTCTCAAATAAAACTGCTTCAACAGCCCCCACACTTAGGCCTTCGGCATCTTACCCAGCAGAGAGGACAGGGCAGGCTCCCAAACCAGACACTCCGAGTGCTGTCTGCAACAGCTTACCATCCTCCGGAACGTGAAGAGCCAAGATCTTTACCACTAAACCAGGATGATTAAGCATACCAACACGATTTTTTCCCCCACAGTCTTTCCACCAAAAAAGGAGCACTATAGATTAAAAGGACATTGCTGCCTACCCCTTTACCCCTTCTCTTGCAGGTTAGGGTGAAAAACGTGTTCATGTACTACACTCATTGCAGCGTAACATCTTGCCCGTGTGAGCTGCTGACAACGTTGCCTACCAGATGCCTCAGGAGGAGGAAGCCGTGTATCATAAGCTGTTTCCTAGAAGAGCTGTTTCTAGTCTTCCCTGACTTCTCCATCAATACTTTTTCTTTTTTTTATAGCTGTGTTCTAGTTATCTGCTTACAGATTTTAAATTCAAACAGCTTGCTCCCAACAGCATCCTCCTGAAGAACGGCATGATTTAGGAAATACTCTTAAGAAATCTGCACTACAAATACTAAATTGCTGTTTTGGAAGGAATGTAAACTTCATGCGGAGTAACTTATGTCTTGTTACTCACTTTTAATTACCTGACACAACAGTTTTTCCTACTAGAAACATACTTACTCTTTGATAAGGCTAATCAAAGAGTTAGCAGAGAGCTGAAATAGCTTTAAAGTCTACAAACATACAGCTCTAGACTGACCAAAAACAAGATTTTCACCCTAAATGACTGAAGTTGCCTTTGTGGAATTTATTTATATTGCTCAAGACAGAAGGAATGCTTCTTTTAAGTATCAGCTCTTGCTTCTTATCAAGTTGAAGTCTACTTTCTGACAAGACATCCCTGTTATTTCTGAGGGAAGCATTCTGAATTTCTATAAAGTCACCCCTAAGAACTTTTACTGCCTTTAGCTCCTTCATGAAATAATTCCAAGGGAACATGGACAAGATTGTTTTCTCACTGGTGACATTTGTATGTCTTTCATGCGATAGCAGGGTTTTACATTCAGATGAACACTTCTGCCACGCATGGAAAGGCTGTATGAAGACACCTAATTTCAGGGAGAGTCCTTTGAGAGGGAGATGGGGCGACAGAAAGGGCTAAGCAGCACAGAATGGTCACACTGATCCCATGGCTTACTCTAGCTAAGCTACAAGGATGCAGTTTGAAGAGGATAAGAAAAAAAAGTTCAAGGCAGAGAACAGAAGATGGAGATGCTAAGAGCACACTGCAACTGTATTTGGGTTGCAGAATTAAGATATTTTGTGATTAAAGCTGACAGCCATTAATAGGCAGTCTGCTGATGCCCTTAACTAGCCTCTTAAATTCTTGCCCCATCTTTTTCCAACCATTCGAATTCCAATCCATCCTCCAGTATTTTCAAATGTGCTGTCTACTACCCCACTGCCTATACGGTCATTTTAGGACTCAAACAAATATAAGATACTGTGCCACATCATGCATTCTCCCACTGCAGTATTCTAACCAGTTATACAGCAATTTAAGCAAAGCATAATAGATGTCAGCACTCAGTACTAACTTAGTGCTCCCAACAGCAGCCAGGACTTGACTGAAAGCACTTGTAAGGAAAGCTGCGTCAGCCTGACAACATTCTCCCTTGACTGACACCATTTCTTGAGTTCTTTCAACTCACGGTGAAGACTTTCAGCTTTGTGCACTAGCAGATTCACTTCTGTCAAGAGATAAGTCAAGGTATTGTTTTGCCTTTTCATCTGTTTCTAAAAATGCAGAAGCCTTTAGCTGGACAGTGAAGGCAAGAATTTTTCTGTGTTCGGTAAAAGGGAGACAGTTCAGATGTGTGAGGGAGGGATACCGGGAGTCTGAACCAAAGTGTCCAGGAACATCACATGTAGCTGGAGAGAAGAATTACAGGCAGCAGGACAGCCTGAGAGCTGGGACACAGTGTGAAGGATGCTGCAATTAAATGTGGTACCTGCAGCATTTAATTACAGCATGTGGCTACGAAAATGGAATGGTCAGGACATGGTTCATGCACAGAAGCAACCAAAAATATTCTCAATTGCCACAGCTAGATCTACACTTTCAATAGCCAGGAAAAAACAATGAAATTCAATCCTGGGTTTTCTTTCAAGGTGTTTAAAACCTCCTACTTGCATTAAATAATAGGAATATTGCTCTACCAGGCAAAGGACATTCCAGTGCCCCACAAGCTAACACAGTTCACCGGTATCAAGATGTTTCTAGCTTAAAAAAATTCAGATGATACAAGCTTGTTAAGTTTTTAAAGTGTTATAGTAGTCCATGTCACTGAAAGTTCTGTTAAAGACAACCAACACGGAGTTCTGATGTTCTCTTGAAAAAGGGACTGTTTTTTAATATGACAGAATCAAAGCAGGTTTCATGGTTTTTTAAAAGCCACAGCGGTTCCCTTATACATTTTACTTGGTGTGCGTTTTGAACACTGAAGTCTTCCATTGTCACATACTAGGTTTGATTTTGGTGTGGGGTGGTGTGTTGTTTTTTTTTAGCTACAGCATTTAGACTCTGAGGTGAGGTGGCAAGACTGTGTACTTCATGTAGTAAGACTTCTCAGATCCACTGGCCAAGTTGAACAGTCTCCCTGTGGTCACACAGGGAAACCGGACTTCGGGAGCACCCTGTGCGCGTGAATTGGCTGCAAGCTAAGTGCAGCATCACAGGACTGAAGCAGCGACCACAGAAATGGCTGACGGCAGAAACATAGCAGTTTTTAAATTTTAAATCAAATCAGTAATTCATTTCAGCAGAGTAAAATTAAATAAGCATTGGAGGTACCTTTTGAAATAGTTAGTGCTGGGGACCACTGTGATCGTAGAATATCAAGACAAATGCTGCCATTACTGTTAATATTTGGATGATAGATTCTTGTTGTAAATGCAACCTGCGGAAGAAGGAAAATTTCAGTGTAGGCTCACAAATGTACATTACACCATATAGTAATGAATAGATTTATGGTACAAGCCACTCACCTTAGGTGGTTTGAAGGGATAATCTGTTGGGAAGTGAATTGTCAAGAAAAATACTCCACCTTGATAGGGACTGTCATTCTGTTCATGAGAAAGAATCATTGCAGTTTGAGGAGTTACTACAAGAAGACTAGTCATAAAAAGCTATGAACATCAATTTTCTGATACTTACTGGTCCCATTATTGTAGCTTGCCAATGGAACACTGAAAAAGAGAGAGATTTACTTCAGTTTGGAGAAGCTCAAGTAATGAACTACTTACTTCCAGACAAAGCAGCACAGAAAAGTCTATTTTAAAAACAAAGCCTTCTGAAAGGCTGCAGGGAAGCAAGCCAAAGAATTAAACAGAGACAGAGCAAAGTACTCAACACTCCACATTCACTTGCTCCACACTTTGGGATTGCTGCGATACCACACACATGTTGTGCCCTGCAAAAAATCCCTTTACAATAAAAATCCAGGCAGTTACAGTCAACATTTCAGTCTCAACAAATTTGTCAGTTCAACTTTTTTGTTTCTAATGAAGCACCTGAGTCCAAGCCCAGTTTCCAATGACTGTGCTGCCCTCAGAGCAGGCTACAGCAAAAGGTACAGTATGACCTAATACCTTTCTTAGGCAAGATCCCTGCTACACAGATCCTTAGTTAAATGGAGGGTAAGCCTAAGCTTTGGATATACCACAACGAGGTAACCTACGCCAGTGTTACCTCAACTGAATGTTTAAGCTTAGTCTCCACAGAGGCCTCAAAATTTCATTAAAGCAGCAGAAAGCAATACAAGTCTTAACAGAATGCAGGAATGCCAGTCTGCTCAACACTTGTGACCAGGATGTGCTAGTACACGCTTAGGTTAAATGGACAAAAAATAAGTCTCACTCGTATGCATCTGTCCAAGAGAACATCTTAATCTGGTAATACAGAAGATTCGTGAAGAATGTCTTTATGCTGCAGAACATAAGGAAATCAAAGCTGTTAATTTGTACGAGGCACGTTAGGAAGTTCTCAGGGTTCCTGCATTCTCTGAATGTTCTAGTGCTAGGTTGTGCCGAGAGCACCAGCTTAAGAAATGATTTGTGAAACAGTTCTGTGGGAAGTTTCCCCTCTGCATAGACGTCAGCTTCATGGCATCCTGAGAGTTGGGGAGCTGTACAGAAGACTCCAGTGGCTGCAAGGCAAGTCTTCAAGACACAGAAGTTGAAGCCACCTGCAGCTACGTACTTAACTCACAAGTGGTATCTACAGCTTTCAAGGCTACCTGTGCCGAAAGTAATTTTGGCCCAGAGTGGTACTACCTGTTCTAATCTAGCACAGTTTTTAATTACACATGGTATAGGCACTGCAATTGGGAACGATCTCATACAAGGAAGGGAAAAAAAAAAAAAGCAGAGCGTGAACAGCTCTGCCAAGACATGGGGAGAAGAGCATTCAGTTAGAGCAGAAGGTTGGTTACAAAGGGTAGTACAGCCGGTAACACCAGCTAGGCTTCTGAGAAACTCTACACTCAGTGTAGAGTCCAGAAATAAAGACAGTGGCCCATGTGTTCATATGTAGCATTCACCCATTTTAAAAGGTTCAGACAACTTCACAGGGTCTGTATCACCTGTAGCAGGACAGTGAGAAACCGAGAAGGGGACAAAGGGGCAGCAGAAACCCAGCAGTGAAGAGCGTGGCCAATTACAGAAAAACCACCAAGAATTTCACAGCCACCAGTAGATGCTGGTAAGATTCACCATGACTGCACTGGAGCACAGACAGCACTGGACATTAACCTGCATACCTCTGCACACCGAAAAGAGAAGCTGATATAACCAACTATTGTGTTAAACCCAACCAGAAAAAAAAAACCTACTTCCACAGTGAATTTTAACATTTCACAAGCTAGAAGGGTGGTTTGATTGTTTTGTTGGCCTTTTTCTTTTTTTTTGCCAAACTTCCACCTTAGACTGAAGTGCTTGTTTAACCTAAGCTTTAGATTCTCACGACATCCAGAACAAGTTTGAGGAACTAAAAGATTGATTCGTCATGCAGAGCTTATTTCAATTAATTCTTTATTTTGAAATTAGCCATTCAAAGAGTTATTGACAAAGTAAGCGGGTTGCTGACCTGCAGTAGCTAAGCACAGGTACGTGTGTTTGGAAGTGAGCTAAACTGCACTGCACTCTAGAGGTATACTCGTATAATCCAGTCCCAAGCATGTTTCCAAAAACAAAGGCCAGAGGTGGGTGGAAGAGGGCTAAAACTACACGACGTAGAGAAAGAAAATCCTGTTCCTACAGTTAACAAGGGAGAACAGCTCTTCACTTTACAAAATTTGTGAACTACAGCAACAAGAAGCATATAACTGGGGACAGTTTACACTGGCTGGGCTAGCCACAAGACACCACTTTGCAGGCACAGCATGTCCTGAACTCTGAGAAGTGTCATTCTGACAAGGCAACCGAGGCAGACCTGGAGCACAGGGATCTCAGAGAGGGCTCCTTCCTGTTGCTGCCACTGCTATCCGCTTACATACACCTGAAGCGTTGCTCTCAATAGCAACAGTCTTTCATTAGATGTCTTTCAAAAAGGTGGCATGAGAAGAATTGACTATTACTTTAAAGCTTTCTGTATTCAGTAGTAACTTCCCATTATAAGCATTCACCAACTTATGTTTCCATCTCCTCCATCAGATGATCTTCATCACCTCTCACAGCCTTTGGAAACTACAAAGTAGTTTACCATGGCACAAATCATACTTGCTTATTTAGGGGAGGAAAAGCCTCAGACTGGCTCTACATCTTAGTAATTTCTCTTCCATGAAACTACAAGCTGTTTTGAAATACTATTTTGAAATCAGAAATAAGTTGTGGAAGAACTAAAAGAAGCTTGACACTACTGCTAAAACCCCTCAAATCCCAACACAGGTTTCACTTGTGTGAAAGGATTGCTCCAACAGTAGCTTCTCCACTAATCTCAGTATTTTCATTCTCAGGTTTCAAGTGCTTTTTAAATCTAGTCCTAGATTTCTATGGGAATGTATAGGTTTTTATACTCTTCACTTCTTTCTGAATCATTTCTAAACTATTCATAACTTGGCAGCTAATTCTTCCCTTTTAGAAGGGATACCGAAGCTTAGAATTCTAGTGCATAGATGGAGAGTTTCCCTACTTAAATATCCCCTATTCTCACAAGCTTGGATGCTTCACCAAACAGTAAGTTCTTTAATGGTCATCCCAGTCAGAGCTTCCAAGTGTTTTTACGTAGCCTGTTCTACACAGCAGAGCTGCTACAAGAAACTATAAACACATTCCCTCATCTCAGGCATTTTATGCATTCAATGTCCATGGTAAAGTCGTAAAGCAAAAGGTGAGTTTGCACATATTCTTGTCTCATTGCAAACATCATACTGATCTTGCTCACCTAGGCTATGGCAAAGATAAAAAAAATAGTAGTTCACCAGAACAGCAAAAAATCCTAGTTAATATGGAAAAGACTTTACAGCTTGCAAAACCACTGCGGTTTAAAGGACTCACAAAAACCCCATGAAGTACAGGGCAACAATTAAGTTCCCTTATTCAAGCTAATCAAACCAGACTGAGGAACATTACCTACAGCTAAAAGAAAGTATCCATAAAAACATCATTAAGTCAAGTCACACAACATATCTTGCCCTCCTGCCTAGGCAAATATACGTGTACAAGATTACATTAGATCATCTTCGTATAAAACAATGCTAGAAAAAAAAATCAGGGTATGACTTTAAGGGATAACTGCTTTTCTTCTGCTTTAACACAGCTCCTTGAACTTCAAAAGGACAGAATAACAACTCCAAATCGCACATCAGGTCAACAACCTTGCACAGGAAAGACAACCAGCTGATGTGTAGGCCAAGAAGATCATCCGAGGCTATCCCTGACACAGAACCTGGCAGGACCGACTGATCCCAGTACAGTTCTCCAGCACAGCAGTACTGTGTGATTTAAGGATACTCCATCTGCACTTCCTATCTCACACCTAAGCAGCTATGTCCAAATCAAGCTACACACTAGTCATGACAGCAAGGTTTAGACATTCTGATTTTGCTTACTGAGAAAACCACAAGTAGGATTCCAAATTGAGTGAAATCTTGCCTAAAACTTAGGATCCAAACTTGGTTTTCAGTTCTTATACTCTGGTGTGCTCTACAATACAACAGCATGAAACAGATTAAAGAACAAGCAATGTTTCCAGCATTCCTATAACTCATTTGACCACAGTAACTACTAAACTTTAGAAAACAACACCAACATTACTTAGTAATTCAAGCTTTAATTTACCAACTAGTTTTCCTTCCATTCACATTTGAACCTCCCACCCCTAATGACCATGTGTAACCCTCTTAAAAAACACAGTGTTAACTAACTCCTGTGTAAAATACAATTAATCCTGACCTTGCTGTAGTAGCAGCTAGGATTAGGAGTAGATTGTTTTACTTCTACAGGACCACGCGACTACGCCATGCACAGGTTAGGTATCAGAGTTCAGAAAGCTGGATGCAGCTGCTCACTGGTTTGGCCATGAAAATGCCAGAACAGTTAATTCTAAAGGTGTAACTTCAGATGTCCTCAGTGCAGAGTTACCCAGTCAATAAAATGGGAGTAACACAGATCTCCAGTGATACACAAGGAAGGTATTAAGAGAAACAGAAGGGCAACAATTTTAAGATTAGTATGTGGAGTAGCATCTAGTACTCTAATCAAAAGAAACAGAAGGGTTACCCTCGATAAGGAACTGGGACATCCCGTTTTAGAAGAAAGAGGAAAAAAGTTAGGGACTGCAGGTGTTTGCCGATAGCAGCATACTTACTGTCATCACCAACAGGCCCTGCTGAACACTGTGCTGGAGGATCACGTGCCAGATCATTCAACTCCTAAAAAACAGGAACAGTTTATTTAATTTCAAAACAAATCACATTATTGCTAAAAAAAAAGCTGCTAGTGGCACTTTGCCTATCGTCCTTGCTCATGAACATAACACTCCTATCAGTGGGTTTCCCGAAACCACGAGAATGGCAACACCACAAAACTAATAGTCAGGGCCCCAGAAAGCAAAGTTGCATCTTCAATCCAGGTAACTTGTTTGGCATACACAGCTTCCTCTCTAGGTTTCCACACGCTGCTAAGTCACAGCAATCCTCATCAAGTCACAGGGTCTAACCTGTTTGCCTTCATCGATAATACAACTTGGAAATCCCAAGCATTATCAAGGAATTATATACTCCACTATGTCCAGGTCACAGAGAGGTAAGATGGCCTCAATCCAACGACTCTCAGTATTGGCCTTATTTTATCCCTTGTATTGTAACAGCTCTGTGGTTGCCCCAGCTACAGTGATCCAGTTTATCATCTCACACCTACAATAGCCTTTTTACACTATACAAAACTTCAATAACCCGTTTCATCTCCAGATTCAGTGAATATAGCTGGTTAAGCTGAATAAAACACAAGGCCTCTGTACCAATCAAACTGCTAGCCCACGAGTGGAAATCCTCACTTTCCAAGTACCCGTGTCAGTCAAATTTTCCTCTGAAGCAATCCTATTATGAGTCTCAATTACTGTGGCTGAGCAGGTTGAGTAATTCAGAATATTTCTGAACGACACCAAGTTTCAATTTGAAGCAAAACTTCAGAAAGAGTCAGATCAGAAAGAGAGTCCACACATTGTCACCAGTAACTCACATTAGCACTGTGCTCAGGAAGTGGACATTTAGTGGGAAGTGCAAGCACAGCACAGCTTTAAAGTCAAACCCTGCTCTATTTCTGGCTCAGCCGCTGACCTGCTTTGCATGATGGGCCCAAACATATTAACTTTTTTCTGTGCTAGCTCAATCTAGAAAGCTAAACATAAACACCAGCCAACCATTACGTGGACAACTAAATCTAGCATTCAGGAAACACTCCCATGCTGTTCCCTGCCCGTGGCATGTTCAGCTTTTCCCCCCTCACAGCCGGCAAGGGTTACCAGCAACAGGCCACACTGGTGTTGCAGATACCAGACTTATCTGAGGCTTTTGATAGACAAAACATCTAAGGACAATCATCAAGACAAGCTGATTGCAGGAATGGAAAAAGCTTGTCACTTAACAGCGTTTTGTTATTTACATATTTAAGCTGTTGAATAGATGATCTCTGGGACTTCCAGCTTCTATTTCCCACAAACTGGGAGGGCAAAACAAGCCAAACCCTCTTCTGTTGTAACAGAAAGTCACATTACATCAAACAGGTACAACTCAGGATTTTCCCCTCAGTATCAAGTCCCCCCAGAAGCCTTGCAGTGGAGAAACAAAGCTGCACGTACCCTGACTGCTGTAAAGCATACACAAGCTTGGTTTTGCCCTCAGCAGCTCCCCATCTCTAAAGATCCCAGCCAAAAGCCTCCACACACAGCCACCACAGCCTACCACGGCTTTCCTAGCGCTCCTACTGAGCTTCTTACAGTGCTGAGCCCAGAAAACCTTGCTCCCACACTTCGTGGCTCAGCATGGACTCAGACAGGAGTAGGTACTGAGCGTGCAGCACCTGCTGAAGAGCCTGCTGCCTCCTGAAGGTGGGGAACATCTCCAGATATCCTCTGAAGGAGGAAAGCCCTTCAGCGTTGTCAGTTATGATGTCAACTCAGAGTAGCCAAGTGAGGATTCCCTCCCGGTTGCAAATACAGTTAGCAAGAAGATCAGTAATGCGCTGTCACCCCACCAGCGCGCTTCATACCACCCACGGTACACCTCTCTGCTTTTACTCTGGAACATCATGTATGTCAAGTATCATCCTGATCAACAGAAGAATACTGCTCCACCCTGGAGAAGGGCATGTACACTAAAGGTTTTCAGATAGAGACAGCCTGAAAAAAAACCAAAAAACAAAAACAGAGAGTAGCAGACTGCACTGTGCTCTGCTTCAGCATCAGTAAGCAGAGAGCCACCCCGTGCAGTGAGAGCCGCAAAGGAACACGCAGTCACCTGCACGCAACTCCACTGGCACCCCAAGGCCACGCGTTCTTTGTGGTCAGACTAGTCGTGGCTACAAAGAACGAATCAAGTCTCTGCATGCACAAATTCAGAAGCACGGGCGTGAAAAAAACACATTAATACACTTATTCTTTAAGTTGTATAGAGTACAGTCCAATTCCAAATGCTATTGGACTCTAATCTTTTGGAAAAGACAATTTAACACTACAGTACTCAAAACCCCAAACATCTATTGAAGAGCCCAAACACCTCTAAACCTTTCTTCCTTACCACTTCTCATCCCCTTCACTCCTGTTCTGTGCATAAATATGATGCAACAACACTAGACTCGGAAGGAATACACTTGTAAGAATCCAGGTTTTCCATGTAAGACCACAACCTACTATGGATTACGTTTAAGAACCTAGCATACACCTTCCCTACTATAAATTCACAGATTGAAACATCACAGATAGAGACCCGCGTAAAAAGCGACGCATAAGCTCCTCGCACTCGGTAAAGTTTAGCAACAACTCCCAATTCAAGCCCCTGTGACACAAAGCCTCCCAGCGTTTGCAGAACAGCAGCTCTGATAACAATGTGTTAGCTTACCCTCCACAAGGCACCTCTGGAGCACAGCCAGCAGCTGCAGCAGACCGCCAGTTGCCTCCGCACGCCAGAGAGGCAAACACATTACCGGATTTCCTGGCAGGGCAGAGATGATTGCTTTAACATACCCTTCTCTTCAAGCTGCTGACATGCTAGTGTGACTCCCACCACTCGCTTGTCAGACCTGCGGAGCCAAGTTTAAACACAGGAACAGTAGGTACATATGGCTGCGTTTATCCAGGTACAAACGGAGAGGAGCATCCACTGCTGCCGCATCGTGCCGAGAGGTTACTTTGCCTTTTGAAAACTCACTCCTGCACAGCTTCCAAGGTACCGCCAGCACAACACCAGACCTAGTGAGGTCTTTGCTTCCAGATGTTGCTGAGGGAAACTGGGGAACCAGCTGGTTTGTAACTCAGAGCAAATGACTCTGGAGTTCACAAACTGAAGCTCATAATACAAAGAGGATTCAGTTTGGTATCATCTACAAACCAGGCACTACTGTACGTATCAAACCTCAGCTGCAAGGCCTGCTCCATTTCCCTGCAAGCTGGGAAGGCTTGCTTGTCAGATCAGACTTAATCACTCACTATGCTGATTTTAAACCAAATCCTGAAGAAAGCCATAGCTGGTTACTATTTGAGACAGTTTCTGATTCATGCAGAAGGTTTTGCTTTAGGAAAAGCAAAGACTCAAGCAGCCTTTAGACGAAGTTTGAGTTAGCCAGCTCCCAGAAGCCTACCTCACCACAAATTGCCTTCAGCTGGAAAGCCAAGTTACAGAACTGAACATTTCTGCTGCCTCCCCTACAGCAAAACACCCTTGGGGTTGGGCCTGCTGCTGAGGATCATACCATCTTACAGATAAAAATATAATGAGTTCCTCCACAAAAATGAGGAAGCGGAAGCATGGCACAAAGCACCGTTCAAGCTGTCTTACCCAAAGGTCAAGTTGTATGAAACTACCACCATTACATCCATATGCAATGCATATCCTAAAAGCTACAAAACTTGCACAAGAAATTGTCATTTAGGCTCCAAAAGCAGATTTAATCGTGTTCATCAGCTCCCAGCAAAATGCACCTCTACTCAGGGGTTCCAGGAAAGCATTTTAAGGAAGATGGAGCGTGCTTATGCTCAGATCCTCTCACTGTGCTTCCCAAGTCATGGAAGGCATCAGCTTCCATAGGGCTCAGGGCACAAGGGAAAGCCAGTGCCACAAGCCTCACTCAGATCCGGGGTACCATCAGCTGCAACACTCCTTGCCAGCCTCCGGCAGCTAGCACACTGCATTTACAATGCATCTTGAGCAAGGAGTTCACAAACTGCACAAAGATCAGAAGTCTTTAAAATACTAACAAACACAAGTGTTTACCTTGAAGTTTCACCCTGCCCATGTTTCAAGTTATCATTAGTTTTAATTGTAAACTCAAAGACACTTATAGAGAAGTTCAAATTTATTCCTCTAAACAATTCCCTCCCCAGACTAACACATTCCTGGTAAAAACTGCTCCAGCCAGAAGATAAGGCTAGTTTTATGGATTAAGTTAATGCTCATACTGCCTAGCCTCTAGTAAGAATAACCAACATAACTGGCAACATCAAGAAGCCACTGAGCGAGTAAAACGCCAGCATCCTTTAGCAGTTAGTCCCAACAATTTTAATAAACCTTTGTCGGCAGCAGAGTTCCCCAAATTACTCCAACACACTAGATGTATGACTCCAGTCAAAGACTATCCAAAGTCCTTTCAGCTCAGACTCCACGGTCTTTCCTCCCTGCTCCACTTTGAGCTGTTATCAAACTCTAATTTACTCAGAGACCACATCATTAGCTTGATTATAAGCCTAATTTTCACTTACAACAGCAACCTGACAGCAGAACAAGCTTGTAATCCAACTTTAGCAAGTTTCATTGCCTGAAGCCCCTGAGCCCTTCTGCGACAGGCAGGGTAGGGCTGCATTACAAAATTGTGATTTATCTCAGCCACTTCACTGTGAATTGTAGCAACTTTCAAGAGAGCAGTGCCGAGCAACACGCAATCAGGGCCCAAGTCAAATCAACAGACCCTGCCTTGCCTCAGCAGCAGGACCGGAGCACTGATGAGCACCTGCCAGCCACTGGCACAGGTCAAATGCAGGCGTTCGGGTGGGCACGAGTCTGCTGCACGTTCCTCGGGCAGCAGGTTCTACCTTTACCTGTGGCAGGCAGTACTGTGTAGGACGAGGTGCAAGAACCTATATCCACTGGGCATTTCACACAGCTCCGTCTCTTACTCGCCAAGCAGGCCCTCTGTACAAGATAGAGCTCACACATGTACACCAAGGTCAGATCTCCAATTCCCTACAGCATCCATAGGTGCTCTCCTGGCCTACAAGACTTTTGTGATGCCACAGTACCTGCCATTCTAAGACAACCTCTCATTAACAGAAGCATTTTTACTCTTCAGAACAATTTTAATCCTTTCCCTTTGACAGAATCTGCTTTTTCAATACTTGAAATGGCTCAGATCCAGTGACTTTGACTTCTTACAAGATTCTGCAAAAGTTAGAAGGCAAGCAGTTAAGTGAGTAGCATGACAAAAGTCAACCTGTATGAAATACAGGAATAACCGAGGTACATGTTATAAACAAGCCGTCACCTTTTTTTTTTTTTCTTTTAAAAGCCTCAAAAGCAAGAACACCAAAGCAATGTACAACTTCCTCCTGGTGTGGAATATGAGTATCAAAAAGCCTAGCTAGCTAGCAGAAGCTTAACCAGTATTCTCTGTACTGGTGACACACAAGATACTTAACACAGATGGGCTGCGCTGGCAGCTCCCCGAACGCAGCAAGAGGCCTTAACGGAAGGACCAAGTTGTTCCCACTGGCTGCTGTGAAGCAGAACTGGTAGCACAGAAATAACACAATATTTGCTCAGCACAGGTAGCGCGCGTACGACTCAGTTAACACTAACACCATTCAATTAGCCAGAATATCTAACACATCCCATCCGCAGGTAGCGTTCATTTTGGCAGAAGTGACACTTCAGCATCTCAGAAGGTCAAGCAGCTCTGGACTACAAGCAAGCCCATCATTTTCTGCAGCTGGACAGGGACATCACTACGGATTACAGCTCAGTTCTGTAAAGCATTACCTGGTTTTTGGGCCTCTGCATTATAAGCAGTAATAAGCCACCAGTCCTCCGCTATAAGACAATGTTTATCTTCAGGGTTAAAGCAGAGCTTTCGATTTCCCCTTCCCCCTCACCATAGGGTCCAATCACATAGTTTATGTGGTTTCCCATACGAAAAGAGAGTGAACTAACCTTTTCCTTGCTCTCCCATTCAGAGCAACTCCAAACAGTGTCCTACACATTTCCTAAAGGGGGTTGTGGCTGAATCCAAAGTGCTTCGGGCTAAGCCTTAAAATGGAAGCTATTTGTTACGGTCCTCCAGTATCACTCCTATCCCAATCTCACATTGCATTTCTCAAAATAGGTCATTGTTATATACATAAAAAGAACAGTTAAATCGTTACCCTTCATTATTATCCCCATACTTCACAGGACTCTAGCCAGCACCATCGCCTACATCCCAAACGTTTCTTGTGAGAGCAGAGTTCCAAGCTTTAGACCTGCAAGCCAGTAAGCACCGAAGCAAGAACGAAGAACACTGCCTGAAAGACTGCAGTGCATAATACAAACAGCAACCTGAGAGCAGCTCTCATCTCTGAGCTCTTTCAGAGCATCTGCTTAAAGAACAGCTGCTGTTTCGCATAGATGTCACCCCAGCTGGAGTCTCTGGACAACCCCAAGAGCAACCACGGTGCCAGAGACATGCTGGGACGGACCGTGCAGGCTCTTGTGCTTCCTCGTGTGCCACCAACACCACTACCTACCCAGCTGCAAACAGCGTCTTGTTCTGCCCCTCTTCCAGCCCAGAGGAGTTCAACACGCAGGAGGCCATTTCAGGTAACACTGTATCAAAGGTTTACCCTCCGGATTTTCTGCTTGTTTCCAAGTTCGCATCCCTGTATTATCCAAGGACACAGAAAACTTTGGAGAAAAACTCTCATAATCTGCAGTCGAGCATAAAACCCAAACTGCCAAGCACAAGAGATAGTGGCGAGATCTGAGACCTGAACACTGATATATTGAGACTGGTAATACCCTCTACAGATGCCTAATCAGCAGCTTTCCTTCCCATCACTTCTTTGTACTCAAGCCTGTTGGGATTATTTCTACTTAATCCACATTCTCCAGGCTTTTGTTCCTGCCACAAGGTACAACAGCAAAGCTCGGAAGCTTGCTGTTCCCCTCGTTATCCCAACAGGGATGGTCACTAAGCTCAAGATATGATTGCTTTTCCCAGAAACCAGAACAAAAACAAGATCATGATACAAACACCCTCCACCGAGTTTAAACTAGCTGCAGTGTAAACAACCAGTCACTATTACTTAAGTAGTTAACTAAGACAACCACAGTAACTCAAATTAAGAGTGCTCCTTTCTAGTCTGGAGCTGAACTCCCATCTAACTTTTCAAGCATCTGGACTGCTAGAAAAAAAATTGTTTGTTTCCCTTCACATAGTTTGTTTCTGTTGGAAATGTTGCCTACAGCCCTGCCATCTCCCTTCTCCTCAAGGGCCACCACTCTTACTCCCCTGAAACACTTGGTACTTTGCAGAGCTCAATATACACCACACTGCTTCAGCGATGCTCTCGCGCTGCTTCCCAAGGCTTTAAAAGACTCTTGTAACCTTACACAGTCCCCATTATCCCTCAGGATTCTTTATCTTCGAAAAGCAGCATGAAGAATCAGTCCATGAGCACCCAGCGTTAACAAAGACTCCACACATTCAGCTTCTCTCCTGTTAAAAAACACAGACTAGAAACAGAAGTGCTCTGAGAGCGTTGAATCCTGAACCTCAGCGTGCACTGAACAACAACAAAGCACCTTTCCCTGCTTCCCGAGTCTCCCGATAGAAGATATATCCTCCCCACAAAAGCCCTGCACTATCTGTGTGTGTCCCCCTGCTCCCCACGGTCACATTTATGCTGCTCAGCTTTCCCCACCGTGCCCCCTAGGTCTGTTCAGGTGGCAGGCCCACAACCCAAGGAGAAAGTGCTCTTTCAAAACACCTGTGAGCCCACAAACATCCTGCAGAACAGCCTTCACGTCATAGTAAGTGTCACCAAAGTAAGTGACAGAACGTTGCAGACGAGTGATACTCAGCTGGAGCACAACGTCCTTACGTAACCTGCCATCGTACGCTTATCTGGAAATTTCAATACACTGAAATTATACTCAAAATCCTTCCCTTTCCAGCTCTACCTATTCCACGAGCATACATAAGCCTTCAAACTCTCTTCAATGTTCTCCTCCACCTCAGCTTTAATTTGATCAGTACGACACCCAAAGCTTCACCAAAATTTCCAGATAACCTACGATCAAAGCAAAAGTGTTAACACATAATCCAACACTACATACATAACAACAGAACTAGCAAGCTGATCTTAAATACGAGGTAGCAAGTTCACATCTGGTTCTAGACAAGAGCCAGATTTACATAATCATCAAGACCAGAAACCCTAAGGGAGGCCTGGCTTCCACACCTGAACCTTGCATGGAGGCTCCAAACTGACAGCTACACGTTTTGCAGGGACGAGGATACAAATTTCCCTGCCTGACTCACCAATACAGTAAAAGTATACTTCAATAATCCTCTCTTGAATAGAGGGATTTTTCCTGGTAAAAGATACCATGGTGATCAAGCAAAGCAGGGTTTTAGGACTACAGGAGATCCAGCAGCAGTGTTTTTCTCCAGGGCTAAGACACCGAGTGCAGTGCAGCTCCTGCTCACCTCACCTGCAGTTCCCTACAACTCTACGAGATGACTCAGGTTGCAGAACAGCACCGGCTCCATTAAAACAATAAATCACGCTATTTTGACTAGTCGAACGTGACAAGTTTACTACGCCTAGTGCTTCCATACACCGTACCGAAACCATGGCTCCTCGAGGAGGACCAGCCTTTCACCACGAAGCTACGGAACGAGCCACCCCAACACTTCCAGCGCGGGCAGCCTCGTGCTCCTCCGGGCTCCTTCTCCTTCCTCGCCGTCCCGACGCCTGTCCCCTTCCAGGCCCCGAGCGGTTCCGGAGGACGAGGAGCAGCACCCCCTTCGGCTGCAACAGCTGGCGGCGGCTGCTGCCCACCCCCGGGCCCGCGGCCCTGCCCCGGCGCCGGCGCCCCCTCGCGGCCCCAGGGCCCGGGCTCCGGGGGCCACGTTGCTTCGGAGGG
>VXBL01001163.1:127530-143902 GCA_013400195.1 Aramus guarauna | reverse complement strand
GGGGGGGAATGGACGGTGGGACTACTTGTCCTGCGGACGCCGTGCAGAACTCTCCAGAAGGGGGAGGGGGAGAGCGCGGAAGGATACGGTGGCGGGGCGAGTTGGGGAGCGTTGCGCGTGACGGCGGCTTCTCGCGAGAAGGCGGGACGGGAAGAAGTCCCGGCCGCGCCGCCGCCGTGGGGCCGGTGAGGGGCTGAGGCGCTGGGGCCGGGCGGGCGGGACGGGCCCCGCGCCCCGGCAGCCTGGTGAGGAGCCGCCGGCTGCCCTACGGCGCTCCCTGCCCCGGGAGATGGTGGCCGGCCCCGGGCGGAGGCTGCAGAGGGCCCGAGGCCCCTTCCCGGAGGAGGGCGCTCCCTGGGGAGGGCGCCCGGGCGGGCAGAGGCCTTCTGCGAGCGCGGTGGTGGTGGCGCCTGGCGGGGTGTGCCTGGCTCAGCACCCCGCACCCGGCGGTGGGGGCACGGGCTGGCGAGCAGTAACTCATTGTCAGGCCTGGGAGGACGCACGGACAAAGCACATCGCGGCGTGGCCGCGTAATAAAGCTTTAAAGCATCAAAGAGGGTTTTGTTTTTATAGGGGAGTATCTGAAATACCAGGCTCACCGAGTATGTGGTGTTGAGTGAAGAACACGAGGCAAGCAGTCGAGGGCTTGGTACCCAGCAGGCCAGCAGCAGCACGGAGGGAGGTGAAGGCTCCCCAGCAGTGGCAGCATCCGTAGCTCCGGTGGCCAGAGATGGAAGGAAAATTGAGTTCCATCCAGCATCCCCATGGAGAACACTGATACAGGCAAAAGTAACAATTTTTCTCGGGTGACTGAGCAGCTCGTATCAAAAAAAAGTTCATCCAATAATCTTCCTGACGGCTACCAATGAGCTGAAGGGTTCCGTGCAGCTTCAGCGAACCTCCGAGCCTCGTAACCGCGTCCTGTTTGTGTCACTGCACGATCAAAGCAGGGATGGGCGATCACCATAAACAGCCAGCTCCAGCCAAAGGGCCACTTCCCTTCAGGTCTCGATCACCAGAATCCGAGCAAAGGAGGCTGGGAACAGGACACTGCTTGGGACAAGGACGTCGTGCACACGTTCAGACAAGGTACCTCCGCCTAACAACCAAACTGCCCACACATACACAAACGTGTGGGACATCTTGTAATGGTAAGACATTTTAAAATCTACGTCAAATTGGTATCTTCTGTTGGTCCTGCTTCTCTTCCCATTGCTGGCTTTGGATCGTGAATTGGGACTGGACGCTTGCTTCTCCATCTTGGGCTTGTGGTGGCCGGTCCCTTGTGCTCTCTGGACCCTTCCAAGCTGGCAGCCCTGCTACCAAGTCAAGTAGGAAAAACGCCAAGAGCATTTTTGATCAGGGTTGGAAGTCATAAGACTTTCCGAGAAGGCATCAGGTTTTGTTCCTTTACAGGAAGGTCTGGTTTCCTATGGGTTTCTCTCTTGTGTAACTAACATTTTTAGTGAATAACACTACGATTTTCTGTTATTGTCTGTCTTCTCACCTAGTACTGCAGCAGGGTCGTTTTCCACTGTTCTAGTCAATCCCACACCTCCTGTGCGCCTCTTGGCAGAGAGGGATGAAAGGCTTGAACAGGAGACTTCAGAGGTAAGTAAAATACTCAACTCCAAGCAGCAAGAAGCAGCTCTGGGCTTGGAGCTCAGCTCCAAAACTTCCCATGAGGTCAGACTGTCCCTTTGCTAAAGCACCGTTCTGCTGGCCAGTGCGTGTAGCCAGCAGTGCTACCTGCAGGATTCATTTGCTTACCGCTTTTGAGCGGGCAAGGTTTGGAAAACCCCACGCTACTTCTGATGTGTTGGTGATGACGAAATCATGCCTGCTCCTCCCCAAGCACCTGCTCCTTCCTCCTGCCACAGAGCCGCTGCTCAGAGCGGAGGTGAGGATCTCTGGTAGCACTCACCCGGGCCTCTCAGGAGCCTGGGGACCGCTGCCTCTCGGCGATAGCTGCGCTCTGTTCTCATGGTGAAATCTGTGATAATTCAAAATTTCTTTTCTGGTGGGTTTAGCATAGGGTGTGTTTTGAATTAATTTGTCTTTCCTCCTTTACACTGGGTATGGAGAAAATATATCACAGATTCATAAAACTGGCTTTCTGGGAGTTTCTTTTTAACTATTTTGGTTCATTTTGTGCCTTCTTGCTCTTTTCCCTCTTTTAGGTTGCTGGAGACCCCTCGATGGCAGAAGAGCAGGCACCAACCCTGTGCCAGCTCCTTGCTCTGCCACACCCCACAGTCCTCCCTTGCCACACCAGTCTCCAGCAGCACGGGGAGCTGGAAATGCTCAAATACTCATCCCACAGAGTCCTGGCCCTGAAAGCTCTGCCCAGTCCTGGGACGGAGGCAAAACTGTTTTTCTTCCCGCATTTTCTGCTTTCCTCTCTTTTGCTCAGCCAGTGTCTGATCCTGGTCCAGCAGTCTCATCCTGCTTATGAGAAATGACATCGCAAATTCCTCTTTACTAGGAGATGCTCCCTTGGTCCCCAAGAGCAGTATAGCCAGATAGCTTTGTGCCTCGCTCAAATTTGGCCCGTCCCTCGACAGGGCGAACATTGTGCCTGGCACTGCAGTCATACCGGTGGCTGCTGGGGGCACAAAAGGCTTCCCACTCCTCCGGCATCTCTCCAGAAGCAACCTGCTCATGTTTCTGGGGCAGTTTTCAAAATACCTTCAAGTCACAGCCTCTAAGGACTTCACTTCTCAGAGGCTGCACATCAGCCAAGATTAAAGTAATCTTTTCCCAGTATTCTTAGGAAAAATGTTGGATTTTGACCCCAAATTGGAAAATCATTTTTGGCTCACAGTAGCAAGAGAAACAGTCTGGATTGTTACTTTTTCCTTGTCAAGCTTTGAAAAGTCCCATCTGAGTAGTAAAGCATTGTAAAACTCAATCCGGAGAATATACAATTTTGAAAATAAAAAGAGATAGGCAAATAGTTTTGTCGTGGTTTTAGTGCCAGGGATAACTATGATCAGCTGTTTTTTACCAGATGGACGTGGACTTGTCTAAGAGATAAGAAATGGAAGTAGAAAAGTCATTTTCATCGTTGTTAGTCACAATGTCAGTCCCCTTAGAACTGCTGAAATGCAAATCTCCGCTGCAGCTTCTGAGATCTGGCCTGTAGCTGTGAATGGATGGATGGATGTTAACTTGGTGTAGGCTGCAGGGACTTGAAGACTGGGATGTGTCTTATCCAGAAAGTATTTTCTTCAGCATTCACAGTGAGATCTTTGTCTGATGTGGCGATAGATTAAACGCTTGCCACTGGAGCTCAGGCATGTCTAAAAATGCCGTGAGATGCAAGAAGGATCAGGCACAAATAAAGATTAACGTGAGATCATGGGGAGCAGAGCCAGGGAATACGTGGCCCTGTTGAACTCGAGGACAGGATTTCCCCTCTTGGCTTTTTGCCATCTCGCAGTATGGTTTTCATCTCCTTTGCATTCTCTTCTCCTTTGCTTTCTCTCTTTGCTGAGGTTTGTTGTTTGGATTTCCCCTTCATGGTCCTGTCTGCAGCACTGTCTCGCTGCCCATCTCCCTGCTGTCTCTTGATTTCTGCTTTTCCTTTTTAGGACTTCATCCTCCCACCTGCTGCCTTTCTCCCTTGCTTCTCTTCCACCTCGCTTGCAACTTTTGCAGGTCTCCTTCCGCTCCTGCCCAAACAGGAAGACGGTGGGATTGACCCGTATGCACTTTTCTGTATCCCATGTGAGACTGTATCCTGATCCTCTTCTCCAGAAGGATGAGTTCTGCTCACCAGCACCAGAGAAGATGCTTTGGGCTGCATCTGCTATGAAAATTCATGGCTAGTCCCGTCCACAGTAGCCCTGGCTGCAGAGGAAGCATTCCTTCTTGGGCAGATGCTGTCTCCCCAGGCCAGTTGCTGCTGGCCCCTCGCACAGCACCCCACCACAGCATTTTAGGAAGCATTCCACCTCCTGCTCTTTACCTTCTCTGTCCCAGGGGGAGAGCTGGTCCTGCAGACCCAGGGCGCTGTGGGGTACTGTGGTCTGTCATCCTGGGGACGCTGCTGTGCTCTTAGCTTCTGTTCCAAAGAGAAGCACTGAGCGATCTGCTGTCTGTGCCTGCCAACATCATCCCGTGCCAACATCACCCGCTACAAAACAGCAGAGCGTCGCTGGAGGAGTTAGCTGAGCCCTGCCTTATCCTCAGATGACTCCTGCCTCCATGTGTCTTTCCTCCACTATCTTCCTCTGATCGACTCTGTGCTCAACAGGGTCAGGCTGCAGTCCTCTTTTAGGGAAAAAAAAGAATAGAGGTGCTCAGGCAAAGGCACAAAAAATTAAAGGAGTACAAACTTCCCAGCCTAGCTGGCTAAATCTGATTTTTCTAGGCGTTGGGTAACCAGCAAGGCTTTTGTTAGAAGGTAGAAAAAGGTAACTCTAAAGGAGGTAGGACACATCTGGTAAAGGAAAAACCCATGCTTACCAATGTTGGGCACACTCTAGTGGGCAAGCTTCAAAGGAAAAAACTCCCAGGAAAACAGACCTGGAGCAGTGGAGAAAGTGAAGTGAGGGGTTAGGGAGAAGACAGCTCTGCCTCTGCCGCTCAGCAAACAGCAAAGGACCTCCATCCCTTTCTGCAGGCATGAACTGAGGAGTATTGCTTGTCAGCTGCTAAAACCTTTGTGTCTTTAAGAAACAGACACAGAGGCCACTTTTTCCCCTTGCTCATTGGTGTTTCCTCCAGGAATCAGAATCATAGAATGACAGAAACACAGAATGGTGGGGCTTGGACGGGACCTCTGGGGATCATCTAGTCCAACCCCCTGCTAGAGCAGGATCACCCGGAGCAGGTTGCACAGGATGGTGTCCAGGCGGGTTTGGAATCTCTCCAGAGAAGGAGACTCCACAGCCTCTCTGGGCAGCCTGTCCCAGTGCTCGGGCACCCGCAGAGGGAAGAAGTTTTTCCTCATGTTGAGATGGAACTTCCCGTGTTCCAGTTTGTGCCCATTGTCCCTTGTCCTGTCGCTGGGCACCACTGAAAAGAGTCTGGCCCCTTCCTCGACACCCACCCTTTAGATATTTATAACCATTGATGAGATCCTCTCTGTCTTCTCTTCCCCAGGCTCAACAGACCCAGCTCCCTCAGTCTTTCCTCACACCAGAGATGCTCCAGTCCCCTCATCATCCTTGTAGCCCTCCGCTGGACTCTCTCCAGTAGTTCCCTTTTTGGAACTGGGGAGCCCAGCACTGGACACAAAACTCCAGATGTGGCCTCACCAGGGCAGAGTAGAGGGGCAGGAGAACCTCCCTCAACCTGCTGGCCACGCTCTTCTCCATGCACCCCAGGTACCATTGGCCTTCTTGGCCACGAGGGCACGCTGCTGGCTCATGGAGAGCTTGTTGTCCACCAGGATTTCCAGGTCCTTCTCTGCAGCGCTGCTTCCCAGCAGGTCAGCCCCAACCTGTCCTGGTGCCTGGAGTTACTCCTCCCTAGCAGCCGTCTGCTGACCGCGGGCAGACGAGCTGGTGTAGCGCAGACGGCTCTCGGCTATAGCCGCGCAGCTCATGTCCCAGATGTGCTCTGCCCTGCGGTACCACCCGAATGTGCAACTACACACAGCTCCTTCCTGGTGTTACACCCCACCGAGTCATTTACCAACGGGAGAGTGAGCCGAGGCCCAGTCTGGTTCGTAGTTATCCGCAGAAGCAGGAACCATGGCAATTCCAGTGCAGAAGCTTGCAGGTCCTGGGGTGCGTTGGGCAGGCAAGCAGCTAAAAGCCTTTCAGTCTCAGAGGGGATTCCTCAGCACCTCACTTCAAAGCATTTCTAAACAACCAAAAAACCCCAACCAAACAAAAAAGCCTTCTGGACCAAACTGACTGTCCTGGCTCCGGCTAGGACATAATGTCCCCAGGAGCCAGGCCAGGTGAGCCCGGCTGGCCGGGGGCTATTCCATACCTTGTGCCTTCATGCTCACCATAAACGGGGGCTGGTCGGGGAGGGGCGGCTTCGGTGGGTTCGGCGTGGCTCTGGGACGGGATGAGGGTCCGGTTGTTCATTCAGATCGGTAAATTGTTTTCTGTTATCACCCACTGTGTATCTCTGTTATCAGTACTGTTGTTGTTCCCCTCTCCCTTGCTGTCCCAGTAAACTGTCCTTACCCCAACCCACGAGGCTTTTGCCTTTGTTTGTCCGTTCTCCTCCCCCCCCCGCCGGGGAGGGGTGAGCGAGCGGCCGCGTGGTGCTTGGCTGGGCCTAAACCACCTCACTGACATACGTAAGTTGTCGTGTATATCATGTGGAGACTCCCAACACATAAAACACACCTTTTCCCTCTTTCTCCTGCTGCAAATCCTAGGCTTGGCTGTACTCAGAGGCCAGGGCAACCTGTAAGTCAGTTATGGCATTGTTCTTCCCTTGTCCTCCCTATCAAGAGATCAGCTGAATCAGTATCCACAGCAACAGTTATCAAGGAGCTAATTCTGTAGGGTTTCAGCCCAGGGGGAAGACCTCTAGAAATGCTCTTTTTAGTCTTGGCCCAATCCTGCCAAGTATGTGTCCATGACAGCGTGTCAGTGGAATGTGGGAGATCACGACCAGCAAGAAAATATGTGGAATCATTCCCATATCAGTTTTGAAATCCACAGATGAGTCTTACTAGAAAATGACCGGATTCCTTTCAAGATTGTTCTCCGAGTCACAACTGAAAACAAGCTTGGGAACAGTCGGGGAGCCCTGAGTTCATGATGGTATACGACAGGGAAACTGGCCACCTGAGCCCAGCAGATGTGCTCTCCATCACCCATGGAGGCAACACGGCAGCAAGGTCTCTGCTGATCTGTCCTGCAGCACCAGCTGTCCCAGGCTTGAATGTGACCAAGAGATTGCCAAGCGTAGGAACATAGAAGATAGGATTTCTCATAACACAGCATTATAAACTCTTCCAGTCTGCCACCCTGCCACAGAACAACCTGCCATCTTAAACTTCAGAGAAAGGCAAAGAACAAACTGAAACAACCACAAAGCAAAATCCACAAATTACCAACACCTTGTCCACGAGAAAATTTCCAGCAGGCGATGCATTGCTGTGGGCGGAAGGTATCATATACCAAAAATCTCAGTGGCACTTCCACCATTGCCATGGGAGAGGCACGGTGCCCATCTCTAGCTCTCTCAGGACTCTGGATATCCTGGAGCTGTTGTAACAAGCTTCTCCTAGCAGGAACTAACCCTTCTCTTTGTGTATTATTATGCATCGTAGTCTCTGGCATTGGAGACAGGAGATGCAAATTCACAAATGACTTTACATGAACTAACTACAAACTGTTGCTGCAGGAAGCAGTTCTGCCCACCCATCCGCCAAGCAAATGCCTAGCTGGTCTCTGACCTGCAGATGTACTTAAGTTGGATCGTCAGACCCAAAAGTAATTTCTACCTTTGCCCAGCTTTACTCTGCGTCTAGGGCTGTGGGCTGATCTGGTTCTCTTTGAAATCATTCATGCCAACACAAGGAAAGAGGCCGGAGGAAGCCCCCCAGAAGAGGACAAAGCCGTCTCTTTCAGGCAATGCAAAGAGGAGCACTGAGGAACTGCCTCAGGTGCGTTTCAGGCTGCTTGGAGGTGTCCCAGAGAAGGTTCCCATCAGCCGTCACTAAACCTGCCATTCACCAGCAAAGTCCGGTCTGTGAAAGCAAAGCCAGCGGCCGAGCCCCTGAGTCCCTGCTGCCGAGCCCACCTCCTCTGCCTGCAGCACACACCCTTGCACCCGGGACTGTTCCACGTTCCCGCTCACCAGCTCTGCCAGGTCTGACGTCTCCTTGAGCTACACTTCCTTCCTTCTTCTCTCCTTGCCCCCCGTTAGCATTTATTCTGCCTTCTTCCATACTCGCAGTCTCTGTTTGGGCTTCCTTAGCCCCTCACCGCATTGTCATCTGTCCTCCTGAGGCTGCCCAGCAGCAGCAGCCTCTGCTGAACATCTCCTCCACACCTTCCTGCCCCTCTTGGTCTGGTCAACAGAGACCCAGAGTAGCTGCCGGAGCCCCTCACACAGATCCAGCTGTGGAGATGTATAGAGGGGCTGGATTTGCGGAGGGACCTCACAGCAGAAGTCCGGCAGTGGCCAAACAAGTTGGAGGGTCTTTAACAAACCCCACGGTGTCATGTCCCCCTGCTCCAAAGTGATTTTCCATTTCTAGAGCCCTTCGCCCTGGGCTGAATGAATCAAATCCAGGATTGTCACAATTTTAAAACCTAACAGAAGTAATATTTCAAGTGACTTGTTCTTGTTTTCAGTTAAATGTGTTTAAAACTAAGTCTGAAAAACTGTGAAAACTTTTATTCTTTAAATAAAACAGGGGTTGGGGGGGGTTCAATTTTTATTTTAAACTTAATGGATTGTTCTACAATAAAAAAAAGTATTAATGGAAATTTCAGTGTAAAAAGATCCAAACCTGAAAAAAGTATTGCCAGGTTTTACAGATTCAAGCAGTCATCTTGCTGTTTTGCTGATGTGGTTTTCTTTTTTGATATTTACCACCTCATCTTCTCTCCAACTCCGATTTTTCAGGCTTTTGCTGGTTTTGATGCAAACATGGATGTAGCTGACAGCACAGCCCCCCAAACAGCTGTGAGCATGGGGTGCACAGTGAGGACCTCAGCCTGCCACTGCCACCATGTGGGATGAGGAGACAAACTTGAATATCAAGACTTTGCTTGACCAAGATGATCAAAAGCTTCCTCATCGCTCAAGGTCAGACTCATCCTCTCCAACTCCGCTCCTCGAGGTGCGTGTTTCTGGAGAAAACGATCACAGACTCTTGCCCTGCTTCAATCTTGCGGCCGTGCCAATCTCAGCAGGAGGCTGGGGGATTGGCATCAGAGGCAGAAAATAAAAGAAGAGGGATAAACCCAGATCTTCCAGCTCTGGGTTTATCCCCCAGATATTCCCAGGCTGGGAAGCTGCTGAGCTCAGCCAGCATTGCAGAGCTCTCCGTGGGATACTGAGGACAATGACAAGGCAGTCATGGAATGGTTAAACACAAGTCAAAGAGAAGCAACAGGAGCTGTTCAGACAGGAATCCAGGCAGTGCTGTCAGCTATAGGCAGGCCCTGAATTGTTCATTCCCATGTTCCCAGCTTGCTAAAAACCTCCTGGGCAGTTTGGGCTTCAGTGGGTAGTTGAGGGAGCATCCCAGCCATGCTAGTCAGCCTGCTTGTATCTCCATCATTGGCCATTATGTCCTGGGTCTACCTGTCTGTGCTGCGGAAACGGGCTCCTATAAATCTCTCTCTACCCATGAGAGCACCAATAAATCTCCCTTGGATGCATGTCCTGACCAAGAAGGCAACAATAAATTTCCTGTAAGTGAGTGAGAGAGGAGAAACCAGGAAAGAAATAGGATATTCATACATGTCATTACACCTGCTTGCATGGAAAAAGAAAAGCCTCGCACTCCCCTCTGGCGGTCAGGTTCTGGCTCCATTCTCCACCTAGCCATTGCCCTTGCTCCCACCCCAGGGGCTGCCCTGCTCAGCACCGCTGTGTGCCTGGAGAGGCATGCACTGCCCAGGCACTGCACGCCGGAGACCCCCACTCACCTCTGCACCTCCTCCCCTCCAGACAGCATCTCCCTCCTCCTGGCAGCTCACAGAGGAGATCTTCAGGAGCTGCAAGCACAGTTCCCATCCTGCTCCCTCCCACTTTCAATTCCCCACAGCACTTTTTTCAGAGAGACCATCTCCCTCCATACCACATGCTCACCTTCTCCTCTCTTCATCCCCAAATTGTTTTATCCCCTTTTCATCCTCCTTGGCTGTGTGAATGGCAGTCTTCTCGTGTCAGCTGACAGGTTGTCTTCTGTGGCTTTATCACACCGCCCCGGGGAGAACTGGCCTCACTTGGGGTTTCTGTACCACCCCGTTGCACAGGACGATCCCAGCAAAGCTGCAAGCCTGCTGCTGCAGAGGACGGGGGAACACCCGGGTGACGACTGCCATTTTACTCAAGGTCTCATGCCCAGTTCAGAAGATGCTCTGTGGCTCCACAGTCACAGGATCCTCTCTGGAAAGACTGTCCTTGCTGCAGAGATGGGAGTCAGGATGCGTTAGGGCAAGCGCAGCTTCCAGGAGTCCTTGGGACTGCAGCACTGACCCGCCTCTCGCTGTCAGCAAGCTTTTGGTGGCTCCATCCCCAAGCCAGCTTTGCCTGTCCTGCAGGCTGGAAGATACCTGTAAAGAAAACTCCCAAAAGTGACCAAAAGGCAGGCGCGTACACAGCCGTTCGTTCCGTTGTAGTTTCACTTCTTCTCAGCTCAGCCCGGTCAGGTCCCCAGGGGACGTGTGGTGGGAGGTCAGAGGAGACACAGCCAGCCACTTCCCTTTCCGCACTCTGGGTGGCAGGGTGACTGGTGACAAGGGGCAGGACAGTACATGACTGTTGGAGGACAGAGAGCCAGAGTTCGCGTGTGTGAGTGGAGGGGTCCCAGCAGGAGCCCCCTAAGGATCTGTGCTGAGACCTGGGCAGCTTAACGCACATGACCTAGAAGAGTCAGACCTGGAAGGGACCTGGAGGAGCCATTCAAAGTATTTTGACCAGCACAATCAAGTAGAAAACAGCTTCTTTTCAAAGAACAACTGAGATGCTGCAGCCTGGGAAAGAGGTGGCTGAGGTCTGAAGCCATCGGTGGTCTGGGGAGGAGGAAAGGGCTGGTCGTTCATGTCTCTCCCAGCACAAGAACAGTGGCACCCCAAGCAGCACTAGCCTGTGACAGCTTCAAAACAAGCAAAAATGACTTCACACAACATGTAATTGGGCCTCAGTGCCACAGGACACTGTGGGTGTTGACAGTTTACAGGGGATCAAAAGAAGACTGCATAAATCACAGATTGACCCGCTAATGTTTATTAAACGGATAAAAACTCTCTCTCAGGCAGGAAGTTCTGGTGCCACAAAGGAAGGAAGAACTTTAATGGCTAACGGGCATGCAGCACTCAGAGCAGCCCCACAATCTGGGTATGGAGGGATGGTCCGTGCTGCCATCAGGATTTTAAATTCATCATTGCTGAGGTGTCACAGCCTGGGGTCCAGGTGAGGCAACAGCTCTCCCAATCCAGGCACATCCCTGGAAAGACGTCCCATCTCCACACGGACTTTATGAGTGAAGATCAGGACTCTGCATAATCTGGAGACCAGGGCAGTTACCAAATCCTTTGGCCAGGACACCTCCCTGGCTCCCCTGACTGTCACCTCTTTTGTCCCACAAGAAACTGCTTTGCTGAATGAGTGAGAGATGATGTGCGCTTGGGAGCTGGAGGAAGCAGCTCTCCTGCTTCTGCAAGATTTTACCCAGCACGCAGATGGCTCCTCACTGCATCAGAGAGAGAGATCCAGTTCATACAGCCCAGTGCAACACAGAATATGGCAGAACACTTTATTTTTGCTAGGGCAGGCAATAAAGCAAGTCCCGTCAGTGTGCAGGACCTCTGAGGGCACACTGGTGGTGCCACTGCAGCACTAAATACACCAACTGCAGCACTTCTTAGCCAAGCGACCAAAGCCACTTTTAACACCACCCTGGCATCCGAACCCCATCCCCACAGGCATTCCGGTGTAAAGCTGTCACTGGGCAGCCTGCCTTTAGGCTGAAGCCAGCAGTGCTACCAGCTTTTGCAGGGCAATAGCACATGATGCAAAGAAACAAGGAGCAAGCACTGCTGCAGGGCCCATCTTGCAGCAGGAGCAGGCTCTGTTCCGCCTGCTCCCTGCCCGCTCACCGGGAGCAGTCCTTTACCCAGGAGATACCAGGGAAAGTGCCGTGTTCCTGGCCTGGCTTTCAGCTGGGGACATGCCACGTGCATCCAGCACCTGCTCCTAACCACCTCCAGCCTGCACAGGGCTGGCGGCCAGGCTCAGCTCCTGCCTTAATCCACCTCATACTTAAGGCGCCTCATACAGAGCAGCCAGCAGGTCTCCAGAGGTGGGGGAGACTTCAAGCAAATTCACAGCATCTGGCTGCCTGCAAGGGATCTCACCTCTTCTTGCTGCAGGATTTTTATATTCTTTTTCCAGGTTATTACAAATTCTCAGGCATTTTACTGACACTCTTCCCTGTCTAAACCAAGTCCTGGCTACAGCTGTCCACTCTGCCCACAGCCACTGGGATGTCAGGGGAGGCTGATCCCTTCCCCAGCCCCCACCAGTACACCACAGCCCTTCCATAAACCAGCCTATGTTGTGTTAGGGGCCAGCTCAGCTCTTCTGGGTGCTCCCAAGGGTGGAAGTTGTCGTGCTCTATGTTAAGGAGAACCTTGAGTGTATAGAATTCAGCTACGGCAATTGTGGAAGCCCTATCGAATGCCTCTGGGTCAAGATCAGAGGGGTCATCTCCAAGGGGGATCTTACAGTAGGCATCTGCTACTGACCTCCAAACCAAGACAATAAAGCCAACAAAGCAATATTTGGGTCACTTAAGCAAGTGCCAACAGCACCTGGTTCTTATGGGCGATTTCCACTGCCCAGACATTTATTGGAAGAACACTACAGTTCTGGGAAAGCGTAGGGGACTGCTTCCTCATAGAAATGCTGGGTGTGCCAACTAGGAACCGGGAGGCGCTGCTGGATGTGCCACTCACAAACCCAGAAAACCTGTGTTGTAATATCTCAGTGACAGCCCTGGCTGCAGTGATCACACTATCGTGGAGTTTGGGGTCCTGCTGAACACGCTGAAGGTTAGCACTAAGACAAAGGTTTTAGATTTTAGAAGAGCAAACTTCAGCTCACTCAGAACTCATTTGGGAGGGATTCCATGTGATGCTTCCATGGAGGATAAAGGACCTAGCAAGTGCTAGGAGCTTTTCAGGAATGCTCTCCTGGAAGCACAAAAACAGTTCACCCTCTTTAAAGGTAAGGGAATTAGGCAGAGCAAGAGACCCCCTTGGCTTAACTGTGAGCTTCTGAGTCTGCTCAAAACCAAAAGGGAAGCATACCAGAGATGGAAAAGTGGAGGAATACGCATTGAGAACAACAAGGGCATTGCCAGGGCCTGCAGAGATGCAGTTAGAAAAGCAAAAGCTCAGCTCGAATTGAAATTGGCCAGAGATGTCAAAAACTACAAGAAAGGATTCTTCAGGTACGTAAACAAGTAGAAACAGAAGGATAATATTGGCCAATTGTCAAACAGGAGAGGTGAATTAGTCACCCCACAGCACTGACAAGGCAGAGGTTCTCAACACTTTCTTCCCTTCAGTCTTTACCAGCACTGTTGGGCCCAGGCCTTGGGAACAAAAATCTAGGTCAATGCAAACACAGACCCACCATCAGTGAAGGAAGAGTTGATATGAGAACTGTTACAGGAGCTTGACCACTACAAATCAATGGACCCTGATAATATCCACCTGATGGTGTTAAGAGAGCTGGCTGACGTGGTGGTGAGGCCAGTCTCCATAATCTTCAGAAGTCATGGAGACCAGGGGACATCCCAGAAGACTGGAAGAGAGCTAATGTCACCCCAGCTACAAAAAGGGCTTAAAGGAAGATCCAGGAAATTACAGATCCATCAGTGTTACTTCAGTCCCTGGGAAGGTTATGGAAGGAATGCTCCTGGGGGCTACCACAAGTCAAATTAAGCACGTGGCTGGGAAAAGCCAGCACAGATTGACCGAGGACAAGTCGTGCCTGATAAACCGTATCGCCTTCTATGACAAAGTAACCTTCTCAGTTGATGTGGGGGGAGCAGTGGACGTTATCTACCTGGATTTCTCCAAGGCTTTCAATACAGTTCCCCACAGCCTCCTCCTGGAGAAACCGATGTGTTTGGGTCTAGACAAGTGGCCCATGCAGTGGGTGGCGAACTGGCAGACAGGCTGCAGAGGGTGGTGGTAAATAGCTCCTTTTGAAACTGATGACTTGTCACAAGTGGGGTCCTGCAGGGATCGATACTGGGCCCACAGCTGTTTAATGTCTTCATGAGTGATCTAGAAGATGGGATCAAGCGCACCCTGATGACGTTTGCAGATGATACTGAACTGAGTGGGGATGTGGACACTTCAGAGGGGAGAGCCACGCTGCAGGAAAACCTGGATAGGCTGGAAGAGTGGGTTAACAAGAACCTTGTGAAGTTCAGCAAGGACAAGTGTAAGGTCTCGCACCTTGGAAAACACAATCCTGGAGTGCAGCACAGGCTGGGATCTACCCAGCTGGAGAGCAGCTCTGTGGAGAGGGATCCGGGGGTCCTGGTGGACGGCAAGCTCAGCAGTGTGCTGCAGCGGCAAAGCAAGCTAACAGGATGCTGGGTTGCATCAACAAGGGCATCACCAGCAGAGATAAAGATGTCATTATCCTACTCTACTCAGCACTTGTCAGGCCACACCTGGAATGTGTGTTCAGTTTTGGTCCCTGCTATACAAAAAAGATGTGGACAGGCTGGATAGGGTCCAGAGAAGGGCCACCGGGATGATCCAAGGACTGGGAAGCCTGTCATATGAGGAAAGGCTGAGGGAACTGGGTTTGTTCAGCCTTGAGAAAAGAAGGCTTAGAGGATACCTCATCACTGTGTTCCAGTACTTAAAGGGTGGCTACAAAGCAGATGGAGACTCCCTTCTTACAAGGAGTCACATGGAAAATACGAGGGGTAACAGGTACAAGTTACTCCTGGGGAGATTCTGATTGGACATGAGGAAAATTTTTCACAATGAGAACAATCAGCCATTGGAATAATATCCCCAGGACAATGGTGGATTCCCCAACATTGGACACTTCAAAGATGTGGCTGGACAGGGCGCTGGGCATCTTGTCTAGACCCTGCTTTTGCAAGGAAAGGTTGTACCAGATGATCCTTGAGGTTTATTCCAATCTGGTACTCTGGGATTCGTATGATTCTATGGCTCCCTGCCTTTGCGAGCACCTCTGCCGGCTCAGCAGACAGTTTAGTTATTGCTGCATTTGGACAGTGATTAAAGCATGGGTGGTTTGGACAGTCAGTTTGGACCACAAGCAAGAACTAATCTGTCCAGTGCTGGGGTTACCCCCCAAAAAAACCCCTCTAAGGTGAGAAACTACTAATCTTAATGGGGTCTGCAGCGTAGGTTTGATTTATAGATTGCTTTACAGAGAGTTGATTTCTTTGCCCAGCTAAATCTCAAACAGAGGTGTCAGCACCAGCCTGGTTGGAAGTGCCATGGGACTGGTCTTGGGAGGTTGCTTGCCAGGTTTTTTTATACATCTAAAATCTTTTGGCATCATGTGTGACTTCTTGTTCCCTCCTGTCATGGTTCAGCCCCAGCTGGCAGCTCAGCCCCACGCAGCCGCTCGCTCACTCCCTCGGGTGGGATTGGGGAGAGAATTGGAAGGGTAAAAGTGAGAAAACTCATGGGTTGAGATAAAGACAGTTTAATAAGTAAAGCAAAAGCCACGCACACAAGCAAAGCAAACCGAGGAATCCATTCCCCACTTCCCACGGCAGACAGGTGTTCAGCCATCTCCAGGAAAGCAGGGCTCCATCCAGTGATGACTTGGGAAGACAAACGCCATCACTCCAAACGTCCCCCCTTCCTTCTTCATCCCCAGCTTCATACGCTGAGCATGACGTCATATGGTATGGAATATCCCTTTGGGCATTGGGGTCAGCTGTCCCGGCTGTGTCCCCTCCAACCCCTTTAACCCCCAGCCTGCTCACTGGTGGGGTGGGCTGAGGAGCAGAATGGCCCTTGGCTCTGTGTCAGCACTGCTCAGCAGGAAAGAAAACATCTCTGTGGTATCAGCACTGTTTGCAGCACAAATCCAAAGCACAGCCCTGTACCAGCTACTATGAAGAAAATTAAACCTATCCCAGCCAAAACCAGCACACGTCCCCTTGAGGGACTAGCAGCAAGCAAGGAAAAAGGGTACTTTAGTCAAGGCACAATCTGGAAATGCAAATTGTCAGATGGACAAAAGTTCAGGAAGGACAAAGTGGCAGTTTTGGTGCTCCTGCTTCTTGTTGGCTGTGCAGAGGCGGTGGGCAGCGCTGGGCTCTCCCTCCCCAACCAAGCTCAGATATCGTAGATGTCCAGCCTCCACTGGAGACATTCAAATCTCATTCCTGGAGTTCAGGCTCAGCTCTTGGACCAGGCACCACAGCTCTGCTCCGAGCTGCGCACCACAAGCACAGTGCCATCCACGGCGTGGCAGTGACCCTGGACAGGCTGGGGGTGGCTGGGAGCATTGTTCGAGAGAAAAGTGATGTGGAAGTGATGCAGCACGGTGGAGAACATGGGAGCTCTCTTTTTGTCCCCATCCGCAGCTGGCCTGCAAGCTGCAGATGCAATTTCTCTCTGCTCCAATCCTCGCCTCCATCCGGCCTTGTCATCTGCTTCTGCAGGCTCTGGCAGACAAAATGGCTCTTCCATGC
>VXBL01001163.1:108278-127479 GCA_013400195.1 Aramus guarauna | reverse complement strand
TTTTTTTTTTTTTGCAGTTAGCACCCTGGTAACAGCTATGTACGAGGCAGGTCTGGGTCTGTGGGGCGAAGGCTGTCTCAGAGCAGAAGTGAAAGAGAAAAATACCACAAGTGTTAGCATGCTGGAGGTAGAACTGAAAGCAGGAGGCCAGGCTCTATGGGCAGCAGAGATGCCCATCTGCGCAGGGACCCGTGGGAGGAGGTCTGGGCAGCAGGGCAGACTCCTCCACCGCACCGCTGGAGCTGGTCAGTGAAGCCTGGCCACCAGGGACAACCCAGCGCAGGAGGAGGAAGTGATTTGCTTGATGTTTTAGCCAGCCTTGTTGTTAAAGAGGCAAACACCACGTTGGCTATATCCACAGGCCCTCCCCAGGCTAGGAACATGGGTCGGATGCCCTGTAAAGCAGCTTTGCTGCGGTTTGTAAGGTACCACTCCAGTAATCTTGAGATGAGCATAAGTAGCACGCTGCCAGTCTCTCCAGGCATCTATTCCTTCCTTCTCTGGCAAACCTCTGGGTCTGAAAACGCTTGAATTAAATGTGACCTGTGGGCATGTCTGAATCAAGATCCTTGTGCTGTGTGCCTGCTCCAGCCTGTGGAGACCTCCAGAAAGGTGCCTGTGGGTCTGCAGGGACTGTGAGGGCCCCTTGGCAGCCTCCCTTCGTTCACGGGCATTCCTAGGCAGAAAGCAATTGGACCCAGGGCACGTTCTGGATGGTGACCGCCTCACCCAGCCTGTATCTACACGGTTTGGCCACACAGAGGCCATGGAAGATCACACTGAAAGCTTTGCTGAAGTGCAGGTACTCCCCTCATCCACACAGCCAGTTTTCTTGCCGTTCAGTCAGGTTGGTCAGGCACGATGTAACTCCCTGATGGCTGTTCCCTTCTTGCCCTTCAGGTGCTCGGCAGTGACTGTGGGAGGATTTGCTCCATCACCATCCCAGGGACAGAGGTGACATTGGCCAGGCTGTAGTTCACCAAACTCTCTTTCTCGCCCTGCTCAAAGTTGTGTGTGACATTGGCCTTCTCCCACTCATCAGGAACCTCCTCATTGCTACGATCTTCCAAAGAGATCAGAGAGGAGCCTTGCCATGACATCAGCCACCTCCCTCAGCATCTTCAAGCACATCCCACCTGGTTCTATGGGCTTGTGTATGGCTCAAGTGTGCCCTAAGTCAATGTCCCTCTAGCACGGGTAATGCCACACCGCTGCAGATTCTGCTGCTAGGACCAGGGACGTGGGCAGCTTGAGGGCAAACCTCAGCAATAACGACTGAGTCAAAGAAGCTTCGAGTACTTCAGCTGCCCTGGGTCTGTGGTCACTAGGACCAGGACCTGAGAGGCTTGAGGGCCTTTCTGGCCAGCAAGAGCCTGGCTGCAGGAAGCCACTGCTGTGTCACCATGCCTGCAGGTACTGTGTCCTGAGCCAGCACCTCCCAGAACTGCATGTGGTGGGGGGATCCAGGGTGCTGTGAGTCACCCTCTTTGCTAGAAGGAATTTGCTTCTGTTTCACCCCTGGAAACCTGCTGCACTTAATAAATTCAGTCTCAATAAATTCTGGTTTCCTTCCTCATTCCAGCTCGGCTCAGCCCCACTATGACCTGACAGACATGTTGGGGCTTTCCAGAGGTGTAAGCTCATAAATATCAAAACCTGCCACATCTAGCCAGTGCTGGCCAGTGCCCGGATTTCCTGCAAGCTGTGAGACTTCATGGGTGTCCTGTGTGGGAGGGCTCTGCTGCTTTCCGCAAGCTGCCTGCACCCACAATCATTCCTTTCATTTTAATTTTTCTCATTGCTGGGAACTGCAGCTCCACCCGTGGCAGAAGGAGCCTGTACAGTGCAGAGACTCTGGGTCTCTGCCTGTGGCAGCAGCCTCCAAAAGGAGCCGCAGCTGCCCAGGCTGGAGCACAGAGCCCATTAACCATAGCCATAGCGCAGGAAAAGCAGACAGCGTCCAGTCTCGCGGCTGGTAACTGCTCCGGTAAGTTCAGCAGGAGGAGTGATGGCCCCGTGGCTGCAGAGCAGGGATGGGTGGCATAGGGATGGTATCAATTTTGGAGGGGGGTGGCCAGCCAGGCTTTGCCTTGCCGAGCCCATTTGGGCACGGGGGCCAGCCCCAAGGTGGCTGCCTCTCAGCAGCAGGGAAAGGAAGGGACGGCTCCGTTGCGTGCTTTGGGGTGCTGCAAGCGCTGGATGTGCATGTGCATCCCCCTTCGCTGCCGTGGGCGCAGGGGGCAACAATTTCTGCTGACCCCTCCCTCTCTGCCGCAGATGTCTCGGGAATCACGTCAGCCGAGCCACCCCATCACCGTGCTCATCCCCAAGGCCCGGGGAGGGCGAGCACAGCGTGCCGTGTACTTGCTTCTGGCTCTGTGCACCGCAGCACTGTACCTCGCCGGGGAGCCCCTCGTGCCCGCCGCCCGCAGCCTCACCTCCCACTTTGTGGCCCTGCAGATCGGGGTGCTGCTCAAAGGCACCTGCTACCTGGCCGAGGAGATCTTCCACCTCCAATCCAGGTGAGCAGGGTGGAGGAGGAGGCCTCCGGGGCTCCTGGGGCCGCCCTGGGGAGAAGGGTTCCAGCAGCCTCTGGGTGTCGGGAGGGAGCTGCTCCTTCTTACTGCTCCCACGCGTGCCCTCTCGTGGCAATGCCCTGCTGTGCCCGGCAGCACACGCTGCTCTCCATCAGCCTTCTGTCTTTCTCAGCTCCTCCTCCTCTCCCTTCTTCTGCCTGTCCAGCTCCCCCATTATGCCCACGGACCTCTTCCTCCCCTCTCTGCGGTAGCTCCCTAGTGTGCCCTTTACCTGGGGAGCAGATCTCAGCCCCCGGCCTTCCCCCACCGTCCAGTGCCAGAGGGCACGGGGCTGTTGGAGATGATCTCCCCTCACTGTCTGGGGCAACATTGCATTTGCTCTCCTCTGAAACCCATGGGTGCTGCAAGACACCCAAGCCCTCTCCTGGCTGGGTCCCCCAGGGTGCACTGAGCTGGGTCCCACAGCGGTCCCTGGCTCCGAACTGCTCTGGGTGGTCCGCAGCACTCGCAGGGAGGTGGGAGCATCCTGTGGCCTGCAGACGGGGATGGCAGGCAGGCAGCCACCAGCCTGTCTCGTGTCTCCCTCTCCCTCCCAGGCACCATGGCAGCTTCTGGAGGGCCCTGAGCGCCTGCTTCCCCCTGCGCTGGCACGCACTCATGCTGCTCATCTGTGGCTCAGCCTACGTGGCTCTTCTCGATGGAGATGGGCAGCCGCTCATCCTGCACCTCAGCCTGACCAGCCTGTGCCAGCTCCTCATCCTCGCTCTGGGGCTCCACGTAAGGCACCGACATCTCTAGCCTGGCCCGGCATCCCGGGGAGTGCGGCAGCCCTGAGCGTGCGTGGGGGCACGTGGCCCGGCTCTGTGCAGCCCCTGCACATACAGCCCACCCGCACGCAGCTCTGCAGCCAGAGAAACGCTCTCGTTAGCTCAGCCCCAAAGAGCTGATCTCCTCAGCCTTGTGCTGCCACACGTACCGGCAGGAGGGCCAGGCTGCCTTTTAATGAGCACTGCCACCCCGGGGCACTGGCAGCAGCCAGAGCCCTACTGACACAAAAAATGGGTATTTTTAAATCTGTCAGTCAAGCTGGTGCTTTGGGGGAAAGGGTGGTGTGTGGTCTCCACAGGGTTAATTATCAGGCGCGCTGGGGGGTGGCAGAGCCAAGCTCCAGGTACCTCTGCAGCACTGGGAGCTGGAAGGGGAGCGGGGTCACGCAGGCTACAGAAAGGTGCTTTAGGCAGGGCAGCTGTCAGGTGCCTGTGGGGATTCAACACCCATTTCCACCTAAATGAACATACAGAGCTGGCAAGGGCCACCGGTGGCCCTGGAAATCCCCCATCAGACACTAGCATGTCTCCTCCCACATGCTGGAAGTACTGGGCTGATGCACAAGTTGCCCTGGGACACACAATCCCAATGGAGGATACAGCCAGAAACGTGTCCAGCTCACTCCAGCATCAGCTTCCTTATCTGCAGGGGCTGTGTGGGCCATCAAGGACTCTTGGCCTTGCTGCCTGACATGGCGGGAGAAGGGCGCAGCAGAGCTGGTTACTGCAGATCTCTTTGGAGAGGGCGGCTGCTCTCCGATCCCTGCAGAGAACCGACTGTTGCAGAAAAGCCCAGGTGGCTGCTTTCGTCACCACTGGTCTGTCTTTCCTTCCCTCCACAGAAGCCCTCAGCAGTGGAAATATCTGAGATGTCTGAGAGGTCCAAGCAGAACGTCGCTCATGGGCTTGCCTGGTCTTATTACATTGGGTACCTAAAAATAGTCCTGCCACGTACGTAGCTGTTTCCCTGCATTATCATGCCTACAGATAGAAATAGCTCCTAATAACAATCCTCCCACTTTTACAGTGTTAGCAGGGAAATGGGGAGCAAGGTAGAAAGCAGCTGTGCTCACACTAGGCACCTCTGCCCGATGCTGTCTTCCCCCAGGGGTGAAAGAGTCAATGGAGGAATTCAGCAGAGCCAACCCCAATGTGCTGGCATACAGGGAGACCTGGAAGCTCCACATCTTGGTCCCTCTGAGCTGTGACGTCTATGATGACCTGGAGAAAGCTGACAGCAATATCAAGTACCTGACAGACCTCACTGAAACCACCCTGACCCGAGCTGCCACCAAGAAAAGGGTCTACAAGCACAGCCTCTACACAATCAGGGATGAAGACCAGAAGGTATATTGAGTGCAGCATTAGGAGAGCAGGCAGCTTGCATCAGCCCAAAGGTCTTCCTGGCCTCAGATCCCAGCCCAGAAGTGGCCATGAGGGCAGAACAGTGTCCCCTCTCCTATTAGATACACTCAGCTTTCAGCAGACTTCGGCAAGATGGAGAGGTCTTGTCTGTGCTGGCCATCTGCATCCCTTCCTCCTGGCTGCCTCACCCCTGGCTCAGCCCTTGCAGGGATGGCCGGCTCACTTGACCCCTCCTGGAGTTGCTTTAATCCTGGAAAACAGCAGAAAGCTGAGCAGAAAAAAAGCAGATGTGGGGTCCAGAGCATCAGTTCCCATGGGACAAATAAACGTCTTCCTTTTGTTGTGAAGACGTGCTTGAAAATGTCCATGTGAGTCAGGATATAATTCAACTCTCTCCCTTTCCCCGTCACCTCTTTTCCAGGCTGACGAGCCCTAAAATCCCTCCATCTCACATTGCATTCATCTCCTGCCACATCTCCAGGCAGATGGGCCTCTGGCCCTGCTCCCTTGGAGGAGGGAACACACTGGCCCTGCTGACACAGCTGTGGACAGAAGCACCAGCAGAGCGATGCTTCTCACCTGGGTCTCCCCAGTTTGTGCTTTGATGGTGGCTGAGCGCTGAGCTGCTGCTTTTAAAGCCCTGCCTACAGGGACTCCAGAGCCTCTTTCCTGGGGAAGTACAGTCAGCCTCAGGTTCTTCCTGCTATGATGCACGCACTGATGCTGTGTTTTATCTGCTGGTCTCTTGCTGAGTCACTCAGTACCAAGTGAGCTCCAGCAGCTCTGCAAGCATGGACCTGTCCTGACCTGCTGTGTGTTGTTGGTAAAATCAGCTTGCCACCCAGTTGCTGGTGAACGCATGCATGGCAAGGATGCTAGCTCCCATCCTTGGCACCTCCTCCGGGTCACTGTGGCAACTGCCCTCCAAGGCTGGTAGCTCTTCCTGCTACTCTGCACTTACGCAGGGATCTCATCCCTCTTCCATCTAATACACTTTATTAAACTTTCCAGTTTGCCCAGTATAAGACTTACTGGTAACCCTGCTCCTCCTTGGAATTTTTATGGCCTTAACAAATCTCTCCTCATTTGTTTGATCAGCTTCCCTCTGGCTGTGCATTCATCTCCCCAGCATTTATCCTCTTCTCCATTCTCCTACTCTCCGTTAGGGTGCTCAGACTTCCTCTTCTCTAGCAGAAAAGCCACCAAGAAGGTGTGATCAGACACAGGCAAGGGACATCTCCACGGAGGACCAGACTCCATGGGGCAAATCACTCCCCAGCCTCCCATGTCTTTTTCTTCCGTCCCTGCAGCTCTGGCACTGCGCAGTGGAGTATGCCACCCCGCTGCAGTCCCTCTACGCCATGTCCCAGGATGAGTGTGCTGCCTTCAGCCGGGAGGACCGCCTGGAGCAGGCCAAGCTTTTCTACAGGACGTTGGAGGAGATCCTGAAAAGCTCCAAGGAGTGTGCGGGTACCTACCGGCTCATTGCGTACGAGGGTGAGTGCGGAGGAGAAGAGGGCAGGAGTGCCCAGCATGCGGCTGTGCTCCCCCAGCCCCGAGTCACCTCGGATCAGAGCTAACAAGGGGAAGCAGGCAGGATCCCGGTATCCACGGTATCCACACTCGCACAGGCGTGGGGGTCCCTGCCGCAGTGGGAGGAAGGGGCTGCTTCCCGACAGAGAAGGACTGCTTGCTGCAGGTCTTGGAGGAGTGGGGAGGATGCTGACAGACCTGGTCCCTGTTGAAGCCCCCAGAGGCATCTGAGACAATCAGTCTTCTGCTGGGGCAGCAAGAACACTCCGCCAAGGGTTAAATAAACAGCGGGCTTCCAGGAGAAGGCGCAGGTCCCTTCACTGCTGATGTTCCTGAGAGAAACCGCTGGGGCCGTCGAGCCCTCCCCAGCACTGGGACCGGTGTTGGTGTGTGTGCTGTCTCAGCAGCATTCCTCCTGACAGGGGACGAGAAGGAGCAAGGCTATCCCTTCTCCCTTTTAATTTCACTTCTCCTCAACTCTGCCAGAGCAGCAGAGCTTGAAAACAGCTTGCTGCTTCTTGCTGAAATTAATCTCATTGTTTTTCAGAGGAAATTCAGCGTTCTCCCTGATGGGGTAGCAAGGTAGTTCCCATCACAAAAAGCACTACTGGGAAACCAGCACACAGTGCCTGTAATTTACTCTCCTTCCTGCACTTTGTGTTTTATTTTCTTTCTTCTGGCGTGCTAAAAGGGGGAAGTCAGAACCACATTTTGACTTCTCAGGAAATTTTCCCTATTTTGGGGCATCTCTCAGAGACTCTGCTCTGCTCCCTGCCCAGACCCCTGCCTCAGGCCAGGCCAGTGAGGGTAGGTTTTGTTTTCCTTCTGTTCCAGAGTCAGGCGAAGCAGAGAGCCATTTCTTGTCCAGAGAGATCCTCTGGCACCTCCGGCAGCAGCATCGCGAGGAGTACGCCATGTACGAGGGGAACCAGCTGCACAACCCAAACACGACCCTCAGCTCAACAGAGCTCAACCTCCAGATAAGTCAGTCAGACCTGCCGCAGCCGCTGCGAAGCGATGGCTTCTAAAGCACCACCGATGCCCAGCCCCACACCGCTGTCTCAGGGCTCCGGTCCCCCTTCCCCAGGCCCCTTCCTCTTGCAGCAAGTGCCCCCCATGGCACCGATCCCCAACCTCCTGCAGGAACTGCCCACCAAAATTTCCTTTGCATCATGTTCACTGGAAACAGCTGACTCAAACCACAATCCTGTGACATACTTCCCATTTTCTTTGTTATGTATATCTCATATATTAATCCGTCGAATTTATTTTTTTTAAACCTGCTTTGACTCATATCATATAAAGCATTTTCCTCTGGAATAAATTGCATTATCCTGAATCTTGGGCATGATGTGCAGTCTGGCCTTTGCACATCCTGTGGTGTTAGACAGGGCTTTGGAAATCCCAGGCACAAGTGCGCATGTGTGCACTGGGTCCGGCACATCCAGCCAGCGTGGCCTGGCTAGTCTGATGGCTTCTGCAGGCACAAGGAGCATGCACAGGACTTCCAGGGTACCCTCCAGCCTGATGGACCCACTGTGCAGTCACACACCAACATCCTCACTTTCCACCCACTCGGGATGTGGAGGTGGAAGAAGAGGAGGTCGGGCCTGGGGAACTCTGACATTTGGTGGTACCACAGTGTGGGAAACCTCCCTGCCGTTGCTCCATCCAGTAATTTCATGCTGAGAGCCATCTGTGGTGCCTGCTGATGCCCTTCATGACCACATTTCTCTCGAGTACTCTGCAGAAGTGTTTCTCCAGCCCCAAAGGATGTGCCAGACCACCTGGAGCTCTGGGAAAGGGGCAAGGTGCAGTCCTGCATGAGGTTTTTTGGTGCAAGACATCATAGGTTGGGCTGCTCAGCCCTCTGTGCCTGGGGTGAGGTACCCCCAACAAGCCCAGCAAGCCAGGCCTTCCCCACCTACTCGGGCCCCAGGTCATCAGGTAGAAGCAGGGCAGAGGACGTGCAGCGGGTCTGCTCAGCATGGCTCTGAGACGGACAATTTCCTGGTTCTGCTCATCTAGATGCTCCTCCAGGATCTGCCTGGAGATGCCCAGACTAAAAAAGGGGCTGTACCCGTGCCACATTTGCTGGAGAGACCCAGCTTGTGAGGGACGGAGCCTGTTCCTGGGAGACTGCCAGGGCCAAGCAAGCAGCTGACAAATACAGTCCCCATGGTGGGCTACTGCCAGGAGCCATCCCAGCTGGGAAGACAGCAAAATCCTAAAGGTGCTCCGCATGACCTGGGGCAGCCACGGGGCAGAGGAGCCAACCGGTCCCTCAGGCAACCGAGCAGGAGTGATGCAGCATAGCCAGAGCTGTGTGCTGTGAGGCAGAATGGTGCCCCCAGGGCTTGTTGCTTGCCAGAGACCACGGCATAGCTTTGCTGTGGTGCACCTTGGCAAGGTCACAGAGCAGGGGCCAGAGCTGTGCACCCGCTGCTCCGTGCCTCAGTTTCCCCTTTTGCCAAGAGCTGAAGGAGGATCTAGCCAGCCAGTTCTGCCCTGGGAGGGAAGAGGGGCAGAAGGCAGCTCAGTTGGCTTGTTACCCTCTGATGTTGCAGCACCCCTACATGGATATGATCCCTTTGGTCCCTCCCAAATCCCAGGACTTTGGCAAAAGGACTGATGTCCCTTGAAAGCTCTCATTCGCCCTCAGCCTGAGCTTCCAGCACCTGGGCCCAGCCACAGCTGTGACCGTCCTCTGGAGCAGCCATGGAAACCCCGAGGGGACTGTGGAGTCCAGGGGCCCAGCAGAGGTGACCCGGCCATGCGGCTGAGGATGGCGACAAGAGCGCCGTGCCTGGTTCCCTCCTGGCTCCACTCACAGCTTCCTGGGTGACTCTGCCTGGATCCAGACACACAAAAGTCCTAGGAATCTACCACCTCTGGATACTGGTGAGTCTCCAGCTAAGCCAGACTCCCTGCCACTATTTTTCCAATGCGGTTCAGGTCTCTCAAGTTCTGTCTGGACCTGTTGGATGATGGCCTGGTGCCAGGTATGTGATCTAACAGCAGGCTCAGGCTCCTCACCAGAGCTGTGGCTGCCCAGCCTTGCCATGTCCTTGCCTCATGGCTCCTGCCAGCAGCACCCAGCAAGCTGCTCCTTCCAGGAACCCAGCTTCCACTGGTGTGAGCATGCACAGCCTGTGCAAGGGTCATGATGCACTGAAGGATAACAAAACCAGGGCCAACCGCGGCTGTTAGGATCACAGCACGGCACTGGGTTTCTTTGTCACTCCCAGGCCAAGGTGGAAGTGTTTGTGGCTGACCAGGCTAACCCAAGATGGAGAGATGCTGATGGAAAAGGCTGGGTGGGCACAGGCTGGGGCTGAGCCCGTGCCCCCAATCCTGCCCTTGGCTGCCCAGCTCCTTTTACCTCGATACCTATTTGTGGTTGCAGACCCATCCCAAAGATGCTGAATGCAATTTCCTCTGCCCACGGCTCCCAAGAGAATGGTCACACTGGGACAATCTTGCACAATTTGCACCACCCTGAGCTGGGAATAGGCCAATGCTTCACCCTTCGGCAGGAAGGTGGGTGCCCCAGCCAGACCCCCAGCCTGGGAGGCAGAGGTTGCTGGAGAACAACCCTGAGACAAACTAAACAGCCAGACATTTGTGTTACCACTTCCTCACTCACCTGGTACAACAGCCTTGGTGCTGGTGGGGGGCTGTGTGCATGGGGCTCCCAGCAGGTGAGAAGGCAGCTCCAGTGGGCAGCATGGCGCAGCAGCAGATGCTGCTGGGAGCCTGGTTTAAGAGCAGCGTGCCTGGGCTGCCTCCAAGGGCAGCTCAAAGGATTCTGCCATGACAGTGCTGCTTCAGCCTTGTTTGCTCCACAAAGCTCCCTGGGCTCATCTCAGAAGCGTAGCCACACCACCCAGGATTCCTCTCTGAGTGGAAGGAGGAAAAACGGGATGTACTATTTTGAGCAGAGGGATGAAAGCTTGGATGACTGAAATTTCTGTTGGGAAGAAGGCAGCCTGGAAAACCCTCCTGCTGCAGTCAGCCACCACCAGCCACCAGTGGCTCAGCCACATGAAGCCTGCAGAGCTGAGCGCTTCGCAGCCACCCAAAGAGACCCAGCAGCACTGTTACATCCAGCTGCCAAACCAAGGCACAAAGGCCTATAACAGCTCCTTAACCACCATTTGAAGCCTCTGGGATTCAGGATGGCCCTGGGGCCTGCTCCCTATTGCTGCCAGGCAATAAGCCCAAGGCCAGTGAGCACCTGGACATCCTTCCCCTCATGCAGTGCCAGTGTGGCAAGGCGCCGGGGATGCCTGTGATCCCCCTGGGACCTGCAGAACAGCATTTTCTGGCCCTCGCAGGTTGGTACCACTCTCTCAGCCTGGAAGTACATTTGGTGCTGAGACCTTCCGCCCCCAGTGTGACCCTGAGTAAAGAGGGATCAGCTACAGCTTATTCCTCTCATCTAAAGCCACTCATAAAACAGCTCCAGTTCCTTCTGTCTCTCCCTAGCTTTCCTTCCCAGGATAAAACTGCTCTTACCTGGCAGCTGCCTCTCAGCAAAGCACTCCAAGTGAATATCAGGGCTCTACCTTTCACGCACACGGAAGAACATGGTGGGAAATGCCTCTCCCCAACACCAGCCCAGCAAGCTTACAGAGGAGATTCGGCCGCAAGTTGGTCCTGCTGGGACTGGGAATTGGAACCCATTTCAGGACTCAGTAAAACCTTAATCTGCAGCCTAATCTCTGGATACTGCATCTGTGCAAAAGACAAAAATGACAGATGAAAGGGCTGTTAAGGGAGGGTTTGTAACAGCAAAGGCCACTGCAAAGAGCCAGCTCCTCTTGGCCTGCTGGTTTGCAGGAGCGTCAGGGACCTTTGTCGAAGCCTCTCGGATGTGCCAAGTGCCTGGTGCTGCACTGGCCGGAGAAGGGAGAGCTGTGCCGCTGCAGGCGAAGGATCTCCTGCTTGTGGTAGAAGACGCGTTACCCCTGGGGGCATTGAGCAGAGTGCTGCACCGGAGGGGTCTGGCCCTGGGCCGTGGGCAGTTGGACGTGCGTCCTGATCACCCACCTCCTGTTTCAGAGCAGTGCTCCCAAGGGCACAGAGCATACACTGTGGGCACCTGCTGAAATTAGAGGTAAATGCATGGTATCAGGGCTGAGCTCAGCAAGAAGGGCACAGCCAGAAGCAGCTGCGTGAGCAGCAAAGCCAGTGCCACCACAGTCCCCGAGGGTTTGCACCTTCAAATTCAGTGGAGATCCTCGTGGGGCATGAACACTGTCTCCTTTCTAACTCCCTGCTCCCTTCCCCTATGGATGCTTCTTATCTTGCTCATCACTGCCTTCAGTCATATTGGGCTGAAGACGACTGATTATCTCAGCCCAGATTAGCAAGGGACAGGTAGAAAGATGGGCATAAACCCAGAGGAAATCTGAGAGCGCAACCTTGTTCCAGCAGAAAACGTGCTGCCAGCCAAAGGCTCAGCTCCTGCCACTGCTCAAGGGCAAAGCCAGGGCCAAGCAAATGGCAAGGTGAAAGCCTTTGCTAGCAGAGTGAATCGCAGGCAGAGCTGAATCAGAGGCAGCAAAATCAAACCTCAGAAGTGGAAACTTGCTGCCCAAGCTGGCAGATGATAATCATTTTCCCCTTGAGCTCCCTAACAGCACAAGTCAGCTGAGTTTTTGCTCTAATTGCAGTGTTCCCCATCAGACCTGACTCAGGACTCCCCAGCTTCTGGGGTGGCTGAAGGTGCCACAGGGTGTCACCAGCCCAGACACAGCCTGACCTGCTGCTGGCATGCACCAGCAAGGCAGTGGTGTTCCCCGCACAGCCCCGTGCCCTCATCACCACTGTGCCCCCCACCATGAGGGGGCAAAAGCCCCAGATGTCCCTGGTCACCACACAGTGCTCAGACATGGTCTTTCTTCAGTGATGCCCCATGCTCCAGTGCCATGGCTGCCAGTGGGACATAGGGGTATGTGAGGGGCACAGCCAGGCACTGCCCCGATCTGGAGCCAAACATGCAGGGACTGCCAGGGCCATGAGAGGTAACGAGCAGATTTAGGGGACATCTTCAACCTGAGCCACCTGAGCACAAGCTGTGGGGACAGAAGCATGGCCCCAAGCCATGGAGAGGTGCCTGGTACAGGGCTACAAACCCCAGCTATTGCTCATCCCCGGCGCAAGGACAGAGCCATGGGAGTGATGCATGGATGGGCTCGGTGCAGCAGTGAGGTGGCTGGCACTGCTCTCACCCTACCTTTCTCCCAACACCCTGACTGCTCCAGAGCCTGAACAGCTCTTCTCTGCCCTCAGGATGAAGGAGAGGCATTAGGGAGCAGCAGACCCATGCCTGAGCCACAGGGAGCAGCAATGCCACCATACCTCAGCAAAGTGAGCTGAGCAGGTCCAAGGTCCACCACCATCCAGCAACAATGAGGCAGGTCCAAAGTAGAGCAGGGAGGTAAGTTTGCAGTCAGGGTCTGGGCGAGCAAGGCACAGCACAGCTTCACCCTCCCTCCAGCCAGGGCTGGGGCCACCACTGAGCTTGGACACAGCTCCGGAGCAAGGGCGAGGCCTCTTGAAGCACTTCCTCACATCCAAGCTGTTTTCCCATTAGGTTTTGTTAGTGCATTTGGATGTAAATAAGCCCAGTTCCTGTTCATTTGCAATCACGGAGCTGGCCAGGTCAGCAGTCCTTTCTGAGGCACGCTTTGGTCTTTTCTCCTTGTGTGTGACCAGAAATCACTATTAACTGTCTGTAGTGATCCATCCGTCCTGCTCCATACAGCAAAGAAGAGACTTATTTTTTAACCTCAGGGTGGCTGATATGTGAGTTGTCTCAAAGGCCCATTGCAGAACAGGTGCTTAGGCTTTCACCATGAACTTAGAAAAACTGATCTTCAGATTTTGTGCAAGAGATGCATATGCCTATCATAAGAGTGTCTTTACTCCTGCTCTTGTATGTCTTCTCCTTTACCTCGGATGAAAAGCCACCAGTGCAGACCAGTGCATTCATATTTGCATGAATACAGCAACTGCCTGGGACAGAGGGATGGGGAGGATGGAGGCAGAGGGCTCCCAGATTCTTGCCTTTTGGTTTGGGAATGGTGAATTTATGATTTGGTTGCATTCCCCTTACTGCCTAAAAACTCTCTGAACTTTCTGAACAGTTTATTCTCTGGAGGGATGTGTATACTAAAGATCACTGTACTGGAAGTCCTGGGAATTTCCAGGATGACTCCAGCTACATGGAGTGATATTTAAAGCAGGGGATGAATCTGAAAGCTGCCTTGTTCTTGCTAGGTTCAGAACGAGAAGTGGTTTTGGCTCAGGAGCCAGTTCCAACCGACACGGCCATGCTGGATGGCAGAAGTCAGCAGGAGTGCCAGGCACTCCTCACCAGCCTGGCGTCAGGCACATGAGCATCCTTTGGGAGGGCGAATGCATTGCCCGGGAGGCTGCAGTCTGCTGAAAGTAGGGCAGCACCTCTAAGAAGCTCCCTTTCCCAGGTGTCCTTTGGGATTTTTTTAAACTCTTACCTCTTGTGCAGGTAAGAGTTGTCAGCATCCCAGCTATTGCTGACATCTTTGTGACTCTGGGTTTTAAGGCTAGAAAAGAGAGTTCCTCTGCTTCTGTTTTACTGCTGGGTTTTGGGGTTGAGAGGTCAGTGTCTGTATGACCCTCAAGAGCCCACCTCTGTAAATGACAGTGGTAGCAGGCACCATCATTCAGCCCAGTGCTAAATAATTTCAGGAAGAACTACCAGTAATTGAAAGATGCCCCATGCCATCCAGGTTCCTGGCTTCCTGCTTCTTTAAATGACACAAAAAAAAGCACGGGAACATCAGCAGAGAAACTTCCCTGCTGGTTTTTTTCTGCTCCTTTGGAGACTTGGGAATGGTGTCATCCCTCTGTTGGCAAATGTTTCCTTAGTGCAGGAGGATGGGGTTCCCTGTCACCATTGCGAACCACTGATCTCTAGGGTCACATTGCTGTTTGACCTCAGCAAACCTGGGCTTTGGTTCACATAAAAGATAGCAAACTGTCATCTTTCTTGCAGGTACCTGCTTGTTTTCACTGTCCAATTTCCATTTTGAATGCATCGGGACTGAACATACCAATAAACTGGAGTCATCTGGTTCCTTTCGCTAATCCCCTCAAACGGGAGGTGGTGCAGAACTGCAGTTCAACCTGCACTATGCAGAACCTGCATTGAGATGAAGAAACCGTTGCTCGTGTGGCAGATGCTCACGGGAAGCAGTATCGCAGCAGTATCATGCGTGGCCATGGGAGCGATCACATCCCCTGTGCGTATGGTCCCCTGCTCTGGGATGCTCTCTGCGAGAGACACAGTGATTTGGAACAGGAAACACCATGCAGCTCTTCTGGGAAATCTCGTCCATTTTCTTGCTGGTTTGCAATGGATGTTGGCACCTGAAACTGGTTTGGATTGCTTCTGCTCCAGTGCTGAACGGCAAGAGAACTTTAAAAAGTCATGTCATGTTGCTCATCAACAACAGAACGTGGCCCTTACTGCAGACTGGTTCCTTCAATCTGGTGACTCTTCTTGGTTAGCTTCAGCAGTGACTTTTTTTAAATCCTCTTAAACAGGTCTAGATATCAGTTCCTTGGCATCCAGCGTCACTCACAGTTTGGGAGTGCATTACTATTTGCCATACGGAAATGACCCTTTTTGTGTCCAGATTTAAGCATTTGCACAGTTTCTCTAGCCCTAAGACTGCACTTAAGTCACTGCTTCACTCAAAATCAGAAGAATTTACTGAGTCATTTAAATTCATTCAGTTTGTGGTGAGAACTGGAGTGCTGTACAAAATGCTTATGTACTCACGTATCATTATCAGCAGCTTCAGGAAAGACACGTGGTTTAAAAGAAAAGATGCAGCAGTCCTTGCTCTTGGCTATACTCCCACTTAGTGATGCATGAATCTGAGCAGCAGATACAGATGCTGGTTTTCTCCCTCTTGCTGTCTGTGCTTGTGGGACCTGGTAAAGAGTATTCTTAAAATGCAACTGGATCATGGAATATGGGTTGAGATTTCTCATTTCTGCATACATTCCCAGTAACTACTGTCTGCTGAAGTCTTATGCCAAGTATTCATCTTGGTTGTAATGTTTCTTTCTCGCTGAAGAGCCAGAGTCAATTTTGAAACTTCAAAAATATTATGCAGTGGCTTGATTATAAATGTTGGCATTAACAAAACTGATCTCCTGGAAGACCCCCAAACCTGACTCAGGGTAAGGCCAGCACTGGTGCTGAGGTAGGAAGTGTTCTCAGTTTTGTTTGTGCTCCCATTCCTCCACCTTCGAGAGCTACAAACCCATCCTGACACTTGGGCCCTGAGGCCTTTGGGCAGAAACTTTCGGATTGTTTAAAAAAAGGTCAAATTATGGATCCTTGCAAATGCAGGATGCTTCTGTATCTAGGGGAGAAGCCGCCAACAGTAACAATTTCTGAAGTCTGACAATAGCTAAAAAGATTCCTCAGGACCTACTTTTATTTGTATCCTTAAATCTCATATCCACGTAGTTTCTAAAGAGCAGGTGAGTTTGGTTAATAACTGCAGATCCAGAGCAAAGTACGCTTTTACAACCAGCTCATGCAGCGGTGGTCGCATCGTGAGGCTGAAATAAAACAAGTTATTGGGAAATAGGTGTGAGGGCCAGCCAGGGAGCGTTGAGTGCTTCAATGGAGAAAAACGCACACGTCCTCTGCTGCAGAATAGTGCTTGTGGGGTTGGCGATGGGTACGCCTTGCATGAGGAAACAACTGCAGCAAGTGAGCAGCCAGGACTGTTCAATAGTGCTACACTGCCCTCAAGTGTTGCTTTTTTAGCAATATCCACATTTTCAAGCAACCTGCACTAAGTTGCACTCTTCAAGTTTTGCGGTTGTTCTCCAAGAAAGGCCCTTTAATCACACCGATTTTTAATTTTTTTTTTTTAACTTTTCATGTAGCAAAAATCCTGCCTGGAAAGCGGGCTCATTTGAAGTGGCTGAAGAAAATGGCAGGTTCACTACGTTCACGCCTGTCTGTGGTTGAAGTCTGGCATCCTGCGAAGCAAAGAAAACAGCAGCTTGGTGCTTCGGCTGTCGGCCACGGCTGGACTCTCACATCTCTTAGACTTAAATCATCTATTAATTAACTGCCTCTGCTTTGTCGTGCACCTGCTACTGACTCCACAGTCCCTTTCATTTCCTCCTCCCAGTGGTTCGGTGGGAGCAGTATAATATATATGGGGAGTGTGTATAAATTAAATTCCAGAGCCATTGTCTGACAGTCCAGAAGCCTTCACAGGGCTGTCTCAACGCTCTTGTGTGCTGCCTGTTTCAGTGCACATCTCTGCCTGAAAATTCACACCTTTAAATCCCTGAGCCTTGAAATCCTGGTGTAGCATCCCTGGGGGTAACACATACGTAAATCCCAACATCCTGATTTTTAATTACATTGTTACCCAAACATCTGAAATATGCACTTCGCAGAATTCCTTGCTTGGAGTTCTGTCGTGCCAACTTCCCAAGCTGACGGTGCTGCAGCTTGTGTTTCACTGGCACCTTCAACAGATTTGTTAGATGGAGTACAGTCCCCACCGGTACTTAGGTCTCACAGAAAGGTGAACAAAGAAATGGGAAAACAACTGAAAGCCCCAAGCAGGGGCACAGGGTTATTTCTGGGTGCCAGTTCTGGGTCACAGGTGGTTTAGGAGTACCTTCTTGTGGCAGGGCTTTACTAAGCCAAGCCTCTTCCTAGCAAAGAGAGAGCTGCCAGCTCTAGCATTTAGATAGTAACTTCAAGGTATTAGTTTTAGGGAGTCATTTTTGTTCTTTCCTCATCAATTGTGTTCTGGCCTGTGGTACTGGGGTCTGCAGGAAGAGCCAGCCAGCACAGCCAGCCGGCTGCTGCCATCAGAGCTGAGCATTCCCCTGGACCTGGCACAGAGCTGTTCAGGGCAGGAGCGACCCGAGTAACCATGGCAGATACAGATGTGGAGAGGACAGCCTGAGTCATCGTCCATCCACAGCGTAACAGTACTGACATCTGAACTGCTTCGACCACCGAGGACCACAGTGTTGTCTGCACAAACACATCCTGCTCGTGCAAGGGAGAAGAGGACGGGTTAATTAGGTTGGGACATGTTTTGTCTCTTTTTACCTGCTCCTGGTACTGCCCCTGGGCTGCACACAGCCTCCTGAGGCCAGCGACAGTTATCTCTGCCCTGAAATCAGCAGCAGGAGAGAGCCAGGGAGCGGGGGGACTGCCTCTACCCCTCGCTATTGGGAAAAGGATGGCTGTCTTGGTACTACGGCCTAGGGCCAGGAAGAGGGTGGGAGGCATCCTGAGCCACAGGATGAGGCACCGCACTTAGGACCACGCATGTCCTGCCACTTGTGCCTGACACCAGCCACAGGACCAGTCCCTGGAGCCTCCAGCACAGCTGTCTGCCAGGCCCACACCAGTGCCAGGACTGTCCAGGAGAGCAGCAGTACAGACAGGATGAGACAGACTCAAACCCTTAATGTTTTGGTACAGATCCCTACACTGGAAGCTGCTTGCTACCTTTCTGTGCATTCCACCTCTCTAGGCTGGAGCTGCACTAGCACCCATTCACCCCCACACAGAGCTTTTCACTAACGAGCACACTGCAGATAGCAATCCCTGCACGCCAGCGCTCAGCTCCCCTCCACATGCCAGGGACAGCACCCCCTCAGCCAAGGGCTGCCCTGTCTCCTGCACGGGCTGCGGGGACAGCCTGGTCTTCCTGACCAGCCCTGTGGGGTAAACCTCCTCCTCACCTGCTCTGGTGGTACAAGGATGGCATGCAGGAAACCTGTGGGCTACCTGTGGGGGCCCTCGCCTTTCCTCTGCTGGCCTGGAGCACCTGGAGGCACCACAGCACACACAGATGGTGAGGGGTCCCCAGCTCTGCAGTGCCCCAGTGCTCCCCCTCTGACAGGGACATGGACGGGGTGCTCAAGGGGTGTCAATTCCCTTTTACCTGAGAGGTGATCAAGCCAGAGTTGGTATTTAGTAGAAGACCATTAAGCATTCGCTATTAACAGACTCAAGGTGGTACCAACCATAGACAACTATGAGCTTTGAGGTCCCTTCCAACCCAAACCATCCTGTGATTCTATGACAGGCTGCGACGCAAAGGCCCCTGCCTGCTCCTGTCCCTCTGCCATTTACTAAGCAGCAGATGTGACATTCCTGCAGTGCTCTCCACTTGCCAGAACCGTCCCTGCGGGCTGGCAGGGGAATGCTGCTCCCACACCACGCTGTCCTTCACCAGCATCTGTCACCACCACCTCCTCCTTGCACCCCTCACAGGGCCCTGCTCATCTCCTGTCGCTCCCCCCCAGACCTGAACACACGCTCAGTGCCAGTCTGTGTCCCACCGCAAGGCAGAGCTTTGCCTGGGCGGGGAAAGAGGGCAGGCACAGGAACTGGAGCAGCAGCAATATGTGGGCCCACGCCAGCATTAGCCAGCCCCAGCAGCACCTCCTGGGACAGAGAGAAAGGGGCTCCTCGGCGCTGAGCTCCATCAAGACTCCGCCAAGGCCTGGGAACGCCACCCAGACTGCTCCCTGCCAGGCTGCTGGGCCGGGCTGGGGAATGTCCCCTGTGCCACCCAGGGCAGGCGCTGGGCTGATCCTCAGACCTTCGCACCACGAACGGCCACACGAAGGGATCCCCCCAAGAACATGGACACACGCGTGTGCACCCCGCCCGTGCTGAAGGCCCCCGCGCCCCAGGACGCCCTGGACGGGCACGGCAGGGCCACGGGCACCGCCGCAGGAGCCGCAGCCCCCAGCCCTGCTCCAGGCCCGCCGACGCCCTTCCCTCCCACACACACGGGCCAAACAACTCCTCTCACGACCTCTCTCCCCAGCACCTCCCACTGCACCCCGGACCCCCCCGCCAACAGCAGCCAAAGC
>VXBL01001163.1:92242-108224 GCA_013400195.1 Aramus guarauna | reverse complement strand
CGGCCCTGAGGAGAGGGAGAACACCCCCGCCATCACGGCCGCGCCCCGCCAGCCCCCGCCCCGTCTCAAGATGGCGCCTAGCGGGCGGGCCGTGAGGGCGTCACGTGAGTCCCCGCGGCCCAATCAGCGGCGGGCGGTGCCTGCGCGGCGTGTGGCGCCTGCGCTAAGATGGCGGACGATAAGGTGAGCGGGGCGGTGCGGCGGGCAGGGTAGAGCCGGGCCGGGCCCGGGCGGGAGCGGACCGGGGCTGGGGGGAGCGCGGGGCCGGTTTCTTGTCACCGGGCGGTGCCGGCCACCAGCCTGCGTGTCTTCCCCCAGGACCCGCTGCCCAAGCTGAAGGACCTCGCCTTCCTGAAGGACCAGCTGGAGAGCCTGCAGCGCAGGGTGGAGGACGAGGTGCACGCTGGTGTGGGGCAGGTAAAACCGCTTCCCCGGCCTGCGTGCCTCCGTGTGGGCCAGCCACCCATCGTCAGGGGGCTTCGTGGGGGAAAAAATATATATATATATATTTCTGGAGCATGTCACGTCCCTGCCCTGCGTTCCCCGCACAAGGCCACGCCGTCTGACGGCCTCACTCTTTGCTCTTCTCCACAGGATGGCTCTCTGCTGGCATCGCCCTTTCTCAAAGGCTTCCTGGCAGGCTACCTGGTAGCCAAACTTCGCTTCTCGGCCGTCCTGGGGTTTGTGGCTGGGACCTGCACAGGGATATTTGCTGCTCAGAACTATGCTGTCCCCAACATTGAAAAGACAGTCCGGGACTATTTTAGTTCAGTGAAAAAAGGTCGGGACTAGCATGGAGCCCTTGGCAGCGGTGACTGTAGCAATGGTACTCCTTAGTTAGCAGGCGCAGAAGATTCCTGGGGCTTTCAGAGGCATGTCACGTATGCCGTTCTTTTCCACTGGAAAAGGGCTTTACACCTCATCATCGCGAGCATCAGTGGGTCTGGTTATGGGGTATTTATTAGAGCATCCTGACAGCAGTGATCGCTCCACTAAATCACAGTAGCTTGGATGCATCGGTGGCCAGTCTTGCCAGCTGCCTTTTCCCCTCGCCTCTTTCTGTGCCCCTGCGGACTGAAAAGCTGCCTGTGACATTCATCACGCTCACCACCCCTATACCCTTCCACTGAGCGCACGCTTTGCCCTAGGAACGTGCTTCCTGTGGCTTCCTGGGGAGGCTTGTAGTTTTCTTCCTAATGAAAGACAAAATGATTCTCTCCCACTGCATCAGAAATGTAGCAGGTAACATCCTGTTTTAATCAGGCTCATTAAATTCATGGTATTCGGTCTCTTCTTGAATGTTCTAGGGTGCAAGTCTGTCTGGCTTCTCTGCGCTGATAGCAGCTCCTTTGCTGGCCACCACCTGAAAATGGTGCTGTTTGGTAATGCTGCTGGCTCTGCAAACTGGGTGCTCCGGAAGGGGCTGTGGGGACTGATGCTGGTGTTGTCCGTAGCCATATACGGCTCTCATGCTCCCCTCCTGACTCTGTGCAAGGTGGATGGGACGATCCCCTTCAGCTCCACGTCCGTCGTCGTTCTTGTTGAGCTGACAAAACTGGTGTTCTCCCTCCTGTTCCTGCTGATCTGGGACCGGGAGCTGCTGGGAATCGCCGTGTCGTGGCGCCACGTTGTCCCCTTCGCCCTCTCTGCCTTGCTCTATGCTGCCAACAACAACCTGGTGGTTCACATGCAGCTCTTCATGGATCCCAGCACCTACCAGGTCTTGAGTAACTTAAAGATCGTCAGCACCGCGCTCCTCTACAGCCTCTTCCTGCGCCAACGACTCGGCATGCGCAGATGGCTGGCTCTCTTCCTGCTGGTGGCTGCTGGGGTCAGCTACAGCTGTGGCGGCCTGCGGGACCCTGGCAGCCCCTCTGAGATGCAGCTGCACATCACGCTGCTGGGCTTGTTGCTGATCTCGGTGTACTGCCTGATATCAGGCTTGTCTGCTGTCTACACGGAAGCCATCCTGAAAACCCAGGCGCTGCCTCTCAGCCTTCAGAACCTCTTCCTTTACTTCTTTGGGGTCCTGCTCAACTTGATCGGCTACTTCTGGAGCGGCGTAGAGGGTGGTTTCTTGGAGGGCTTCTCCTCCTGGGTGCTAGTGATTGTGGTCAGCCAGGCCTTGAACGGCTTGATCATGTCTGTGGTCATGAAGCACAGCAGTAACATCACCAGGCTCTTCGTGATCTCCTGCTCTATCCTGGTCAATGCCCTCCTGTCCGTCATCCTCTTCAACCTGCAGCTCACCCTCCTCTTCTTCATTGCTGTCTTGTGCATCGGCCTCGCTGTTCACTTGTACTATGGGGTCAGATAGCTGCTGCCTTCCTGCCCTGGGTGCACCAGGGTGGTCTCTAGTCGTTCCTCAGGGGTGTTCAGCGCTTCTGCTGGGGCTGGTGTAAGAACCACAGCAGTGCTCTGCCTGTCAGCCTCCCCGCCCGACTGTTTGCAGGGAGCTGCTCCTGGTGGGTGCGTGCCAGGCTAGCACGGAGGAGGAGTGCTGGGGGGGCAGTGCCCCATCCCTCTTTCCAGGGAGAGACCGGGCCCTGCTCCAGCCCACTGGGGTTCCATGTCACGGGGTTCCCATGCGATCAGGTGGGCACAGCCTCAAGGGTGGGTCCTGGGCACCTCGTTTGTGTGGCGTATTGCATTCTCAAGCTGCTTCCCCCATCATCCTCGCACCAAAGAGAGCACCTGTTTCTTGTGCCTGTTAAAGCTCCTGCAGTGGTTATCTCTGCTGTGCTGTGGGCTGTGTGCATTGGGCAGCCCTGCTGCACGATCGCTGCCAGGCCAGCGTTGGTCCGATGCTGTTTTGACTCCTGTGGATGATGCTTCCCCACGGTGGGGGGGCCATGTCCATCCAATGTGCCAGCTGATCCCTAACTCTTGGCTTCAGGGAAGCCTTGGCATTGTGGGAGGTGACACACACACACCCCCCACCCCCCCCCACCTGTGACCCCTCTGAGCCCCTGGTGAGGTGGGAAGAGGGTTTCTTCCCCCCAGGTCTGGGGAAGGAGCTGGGTGGTGCTGCCTAGAGAGCCTCGTGCCATGGCCAGAGGTGTTTCTCCCACCTCTTTCTGGTTTTTTTTGGCACGCCCCAGCCCCTGGCTGAAGGGCTGCTCTCTGTAGGCCCCGCTCCCTGTGTGGAGCAGATGGGAAATAGGGGGTGTGGGAACTATTTTGCCTGCTCCCCAAAAGGCAGAGAGCACCTGGCTTTGTACCAATGCTGTGGCTAGTGAGTTCCTGGCAGGCAGAAGTCACCGCTGGCTCCAGCCAGAGTTATTAAAGTTGCAGTTCAACAGCACGTGTGTGTTTGTCCTCACTGCAGGAAGGCATCTGTTGTGCTTGGCTGAGGTTTGGGGACCAGGGACATGTCTGAGCCTGACAACACTCATCAGTGAGAGGGCACCTGCTTTATTCCACGTGGCAGCAGCCTGGGGGTCACCAGCTCTCCCACCGTGCCCACTCTGCTCCTGCTGCAGAGGTGACACAGAGCCCATGCTCCCACAGGCACGTGCCCAGTGGAGAGCAGGGTTTCCCCATGAGGGCAGAGGGGTGAAGCGCTCCCCTTCTGCCAGCAAGCACCTTCCCTGGGGCCAGGTTTCTGCAGGAAGCAGCTCTCTGCAGGCAGGCGGGGAGGCCTTTCCCTATGTGACTCTTTTAGCTGGAGCTGGCCAGTCCCTTGTCTCTGGGGCTGGTGCCTTGCTCCAGGGAGGGGGAGTTGGGATAGCAGGGGTCTGCAGGCACCCCGTCCTGCCTGCAGCAGTGTCCAGCACCCTGGGGTGCTGGCTCAGGGCATCTGTGTGGCGGCATCAGCTGAGCCCAGCCATCTGGCTTCCCTCAGCTCCTGGTTGCACACGGCAAGCTCTTCAGCGTCCCGGAGCACCTCCTGCAGCAGCACCCGGTGCCGGTGCTCCAGTGCCTCCCTCTGCTCCTCTGCCAGGCGCTGCTGGTCCCGAAGTACCTGCAGGGATACCTGGGGCTGCCTGGCATGGCCCTGGCAGCCTGGAGGTGCGTCCCCAGCCCTCCCTGCCCACCTGCAGCAGGTGCTGCCTGCAAGCCTGCCTCTCCTGCCGGTGGCTCTGCAGCAAGGCCTCCAGGTCCCACTCGGCTGCCTCCCGCTCCCTCCGTGCTGCCTCCAGGCTCAGGCCCAGTGTGGCCACCTCCTGTTCCCAGCGAGCTGTGTCCCACTGCAGGAGACAGGGATGAGGACAGGGCAGCTCTGGGCTGTCTCTGCTCCATGGGGCTGCCCTGCCCTGGGGGAGTAGAGCCAGGGCAGGAGAGCCTGGAGCCCACAGTGATGGGTTCTCATCCCATGCCCACCTCCCTGGTCACCTCCTGGCCTGGCACTGTCCCCTTCCCCAGCTCTCGCTGGAGGAGCAGGCAGTGCTGAGCCCGCAGCCGCTGCCTCTGCGCCTTGGCCAGGGCGTACTGGACCTCCAGGGACGGGCACGGCTGGCGCTGGCTCCCCGCCTGGCAGAGAGCAGAGCTGACTTGGAGCCCCTGGGGACCCCGCGCTGCCAGTGCAGAGGACTGCAGGCCCTGGGTGCTGCCCCTGCCCACGAGCAGCAGATGGGGACCCAGTGGGCTCCCGCTCACCACGTCACCCCCGGTCAGTGGCCACGGCTGTGGCACTTTGCTGGCCAAGGGCTCCTCCAGCGAGCCCTGCCCTGCGCTCCCCTGGGCTCGGCTGTCTCCTCCCTGGCTGCTCTCGCTGGCACGTGGTCCTGGGTGGGGGAGAGGGAAGAGGAATGTGTGTGACGTGGCGGGGCTGAAGAAGCCAGTTTAGAGGAAGGACTGAGGCCTCTTCCAGCCCCTGAGCAAAGCCATTTCCCACCATGTAGAGCGATGCTCCGTGCCCACATATCAGCCACCCAGGCGTGGGACGCCTGCCTGTCCCCGTGCTCTGGACCTGGCGGCTCCAGGCTGGCACTGGTCGGGGGCATTTGGGTCCCAGGCTGCTGGGCCGGTGCTGTATTCCCTGCAGAGACCTGGTCCTGTGGGAGCAGGAGGAGATGTTATGGGGATGCAACCAGGATTCAGGGCTTCTCCTGCACCTGGGTTGTCTCTGGATGAGGCTGTGGCCTGAGCTGTGCCCACCTTGGCACTGGGCTCGTACATCTGACTTGTCCCAAGCACCTCGGCCACTGCCTGCTTCTTCTCCCACCTTTGGTTCTTCAGTACCTGAAAAAAGGGGCTGGAGGTCCTTGCCAGGGTGCTGGAGACCTCCAGACATGGCACAGCTCCAAGGACACATCCCACCCCCACCATCTTTCCCCCCAGGCAGGCAAACCCCAGCCCTCAGTGCCAGACAAGGGTCTTGACACCAGGACGGTGTCTAGACTTCATCCGACTGGGGCGAATTGGTGCCGTCCTGATCCCATCTGGTGTCCAGGGGCACTCCCCCACCTGCAGCTCCCGCAGGGCTCTCCGCAGCTGGGCCACGGCCATCTTCTGCTCAGGGAGCCCAGCTGCAGCCAGCAGCTCTGTCCGTAGCCCTCGGATCTCCCTTCGACGCACCGCAACCTCTTGCGCCGGGTCCCAGAGGGTGGCTGAGATCGTCTTGGCCAGTCCCTTCACCCACCTGGCCAAACTCAGTGCTGCCAGGATCTCTTCTCTGGAGGGGTCTGGGAGAGCAGCAAGCCCTGAGCAGGGGCCACTGGGGTCCACCGGCCCAGGGACATCCCGGTGCCTGGCACAGGGTCAGGGCTGATGGGGGTGCGGGTGTCCCCAGGCAGTGGCCAGGGACCAAGCACCAGGCATGGGGGGAAACCTCAGGGAAGAGGCACCCCAAAGCAGCGCCCCGGTCCCAGGGGTTACCTGGCAGCGTCACGCACAGCAGCAGGAACGTCAGGCTGTTCCCTTCCAGCAGCCGCTTGACCATCCAGGGCAGGCAGCCGGTGTCAGGCAGGGGGTGGCCAGTGGACGGTGCCCTGAGTGGGGGCGAGAGACACCCTGGGAGAGGGACGGGGCTGGGACCCACATGCCTGGGCAGGCTGAGCCTCAGCTCAGGAGAGCCCAAGGATGGGTTGGCCACACTGGGAACAAGCCCACATCCCTGAGGGGTGGTAACGACCCCTTGGCTCCCAGCCGTGGGGTCCTGTTGTAATGTCCAGGTCCCTCCTGCTTCACCTCTGGGTCCCAAATTCCCCCCAACCCCACAGCAGGCACCGCAGGGGTACTGGGACCCGTCCCAGTGCAGAGCCACAGCTCTGGTACGTACAGCTTGGGGCAGGGCCCGGGGGACACCAGGATCCTGAGAGCTGAGCGCTGGCGCCTGCTGCCCTCCAGCTCCTGCTCCACGGTGAGAGTGAAGAGGCAGCTGGCACTAGGGAGAAGGTGACATGTCAGCGGGGCTGCAGCGGTGCCTGGAGCCAGCCCAGCAACCGGTGGCCCAATCCTTCCCGACCCTGCGGGGTGTCAGCCAAATCCCTCACCCCTGCATGGCTGAGCACCCATCTGCGGGGGGCTGCAGTGCAGGGACAGCCCCCAGCCCCCAGGCATAGACACTGATGGCAGTTTGGGCATCAGGCACGGCAATTTCTGTTGCTTCCTCCACCATCCTGGAAGCAGAAAGAGACAAGAGCGAGCAAGGCTGGTCATATCCACCCACCTCCTGCATGCCTGGGACCCCGAGGGATATGCCCGGCTGTCATCTGGCTGGGCCCCATGCTCCATGTTGGGGTACCAGTCCCCCCAGAGTGGCTGCGCGACCGCGGGACATCAGGTACCTACAGGCCCAGGGGCGCGACATCCATCACTTGCAGGGCTCGGCTGTCAGGACGGAGCAGGTCCCAGGCTTTGTTGGGGGCACAGACCTGGAACGGGGCTGCATTAGGTGGGGGGCAGGAAGAGGGGGGCTGCTGGCATCCCACACTCACCAGGGCCCCCAGGTTGCTTGTGACCGTGCACAGGTAAGGGCTGGGAAGGGAGATATCTCGAGGTAACTTCCAGCATTTCCGGCCCCAGGTCTAAGGAAAAGGCAGAGACCTGAGAATGCCAGAGCCCTGTGTGGAGCTTGGCAGGTCCCCAGCAGCATCCCGGAGCCAAAGGGCAGTGCCTAGTCTGGTGGCAGGAGCTGTCATCACTCCTGGGCCAACCAGGCACACGCTGAAGGGACCTTCAGGCCACAGGGAGCGGTGGCTGGCAGGAAAAGTCCAGCCATGTGGTGGACAGGAAGGTGTTAGAGGGCCCCCCCATTCCCACCATGCTGCTGGAGCCTGGGAGACATCCCATGAGCAGCCCAGGCTTCCCACGCTTGGGAAGTCCTGCAAAGAGGTGAGAAAACTGGGATCCGAAAGTCTCCAGCCCTTGGTCACCCTCCAGCATAGGGGACTGGGTGCCAGTACAGGGGCAATACACACCCCGTGGAGCAGCAGGATCCAGCCAGTGGCAGAGGGGGGGGACGGGACCCCCACCCCAGGGCAGCCTGGCCAGCCCTGCTCCTGCCCTACCTGGACCAGGCTGACGGTTTGCAGGCTCTGTGCATCACCCCCCGTGGCCTCCAGTTCTTGGAAGACGGTGTCGATCACCTGGGGACAAGCTGGTCAAGCTGGGAACTGTTGTCTCTTGGCACCCGTGGCTGGGTCTCAGACCCGTACCAGCAGGACTGGGGCCAGCTGGATGAGCCCAGCACCCTGCAGTTGCGCTGCCACCTCTCCCTGTCACCTCTCCCCCGCCGTGCCCTGTGCCCTCACCTGCCAGACGATGCTCTGGAAGGGCAGCTGGGTCCCAGGGCCACGAGGGTCCCACAGCAGCAGGGACACGCTGTAGCCAAGGGGAAACAGGGCCAGCTGGGGTCTTGCCAACTCCAGGACCTTCTCCTGGTAGGAGAGACATAGCCAGCAGAGCGGGGATGGCATGGCACAGTCCCCATGGCATGGCACGGCACGGACAGCGCAGTGCAGAGGGCACTGGCACGGATGGGGCAGCACAACACAGGTGGGATGGCATGGGTAGCCCGGTACGGATGGCACGGTGTGGATGCACAGCATGCATGGCACAGCATGGATGGCACGGCACAGTGGTGCACAGCACACCAGAGAGATCGCATGCACAGACAGCACGTCAGCCGTGGCACAGCACCCGAGAGGAACCAGGGAAGAGGTGAGGAGCACCAGCAGAACCACACATAGGACCGAGCCCCAGGTCCCCGGCACTGCCTGCGACACCTGAGGAGCTGGCAGCGGTGCCCAGTGCCTCCAGGACCACAGCTGGGAGCCCCAGCCCATGGCCTGGGCCAGCGTGTCCCTGGCTCATCTGGCTGGGGACAGGAGTGCAGAAGGACTCGGGGCCCACAATACCTGTCCTGCATCCAAGCGGAAGACACAATCGGCAGTCAAGCAGCTAGCCTGGCATGAGGGAGGGAGGGAGGGCGATAATGTTCAGCTTTCCCCCACCCCAGTATGACCAGTGCAGGCTAAAGGAGGTACTGGGCACACTGGGATGGAGACGGCAGGGGTGGCGTGGCGGGCCTGGCACAGGCAGGGGTGGGGGGAGACCCCCTCCCTTCCCCCGCTATCTGGTAACCCCCAGGAGCCCCCCACAAGTGAGGGGCCCATAGGGGTGTAGGGCAGGATCAGCCCAAGACCTCAGCACCCATCTGGGTCCCGAGCGTGGCAGGTGGCTGGGACAGGAGCTCCTGCCTGGTTCCCTGGGGCCCCTCATCCCCTTGATGTCCATGTCCCTGCCGCTCTCACCTGGACCTCCTTCCCAGCGAAGAGAAGCTGCAGGGGGTCTTCACTGCTGGCCGCCCAGCTCTCCCCTGGCCCTGAAAACAACGAGCGTGGGATGGTGCGGGGGGGTCACCCACCTGCCCCAGCTCTGTTCCTCCTGCAGCCTGGGGCCAGGTCCCAGGTCCCGCATCGTCCCCGAGCCCTCCCGCTACGACCACAGTGCTCAGAGCCACCAGGGTGGGGAGGACGCCCCCTCCCTATCGCCACCACCCAGGACCGCCCCACCAGTGTGGCCAGTGGTCCCAGTGCCACCACGGCTGTGGCTGCCGCCCTCGCCCGGTTCCCTGGCGTGGGGGTTTGGGCTGAAGGCAGGTGTCCCCAGCCCCAGCTCTACCTGCTGCCCGGTGGAGTCCCACGGCTGCTCGTACGCACAGATCCTGCTCGGCCTGCCGGGACGCAGGGCAGAGGGGGAATGAGCCGGGTCCTGCCCCACGCACCCAGCACCTGCCAGGAGCTGGATGAAGCCCCGGGGAGCTGGGCAGTGCCTGGCCATGCCGCACCAAAGGCAGGGGACAGATCCCTCCAAACCACCGTGTGATGTCCCCCATGATGGCACTCACCTCCCCAGCGTCCATGGCCAGCTCAGTACCAGCAGCCCTGTTTCGGACAGGGCAGGGGATGGGGTTACACGGGGCGATCGTGTTCCCTTGCATTATTAATGGCTGTCGGGCACAGTTGGGTGGGCAGAGCCAGGCAGGGACCGAGTCCAGCCTGGAGGCACCACATTCTGGAGGCTGAACCCCACTGGCCAAGGAGTCAGCGGGGCCAGGGGAGGCAGGTGGGTGCTGGGACCCACTCACACCATTGGGTGATCCCGGCTCCAAGAGGGACACCTTCGCAAGCTGAGTAAAAAGGAGAAGAGGGACCTTGGACTATCATGAAGCAACTGCAAACCACAGAATCACATCTCTTGGAGATCAGTCATACCAAGAGAGCACAAAAGGAAATGCTGAGGTTCTGTGTGCTCTGTGGAAACGCAGACCCTGGGAGACAGGAGGGAGGTCCCAGGACAGCCCCTGCCCCTCGCGTTTGGACAGGACCAGGCACAATGAGGCACATGTGTCCCTCCGGCTGCCATGGTTCCCCCTACAGAATGAGATTAAAGCGCTTCCCCACCCCCCTGGGCCCCCGCCTGCCTAAACGTCTTCAGGCCCAGGAGCGATGCCAGGCTGGGCAGAGCCGTCGTTGCAAATGGAGCAAACAGCACCCGGGGCTCCGTCAGGAGCAGAGCAAGGGGTGGGGTTGTTCTTCACATGGATGCTGCTACGGGAGAGCAAATCCCTGGGATTCTGAGACACTGGGATTTCTCCTTCCTCATCCATTAGACGGCGGCTGCTGCTCCCTATGCCCAGGTCCAGCCAGCAGCAAGGCCGAGCACCAATCCCCGAGATGCAAATGCAGACACCCGGTGTACACACGTCCACATGGGTCAACAGAAGCAGAGCAGTGTTGTGCCTTTGCTAGCACCCATCTAACCACCAGCGGCACTCCCACCAACTCAGGCACGGAGGCGGCACGGCCCCATCCCTCCTCCAGCTGCTCAGGGCTGACGTGGGCTGGTGGCACAATCGTACACCCCCACTCTTGACCCACAGGCAGGTGCACACCCGTGTGCCCTCCAGCACGCAGCAGACCCCAAGCCCATCACGGATCCACGGCTGGGCCTTGTGTAGCCACTCTCCAGCTCCAGCCTTGGGCGTTTCCCACCCGCCAGCTAGTCCAGCCTGTGTTTGCTCACAGGTCACAGACACGTGCACAAACAGAACAGAGCGAGGGCGCACAGAAAATACCCAGGAACAGATTTTAATGAGAAGGCAGGACAGACCACGGGGATGAAGCACAGGGCTCAGCCAGGGGAGCACTGCCTACCTACCACCAGCCCCCTTCTTCCCTGTCCATGCTTGTTCCTTCCCCACCCACCGTGATCCTCCCTTTGATCCTTCCCATAAGCGTTCCTCAGTAAGTTCTGTATTCCCCCGATCTCCCTCAGCATCCCATAATCAATTTTCTCTTTCCTATGAAACGTTTTCTGAATATCCCAGAATAAACCCATTTTCTTCTTATCAGTTAAAGAGTTTCTGACTGAACCCTGTCAAGGTCACACTTGAGGGGTTCCTCCACCAGTGCCTTGAGAGCTTGGGTCTTGGTTGCTGTCTGTTACCTCCTGCTCGTTAGCATTTATGAATAGGGGTGTTTCATTCATTCATTTTCCCGTCTTTTGTGTTTTTTCCCTTATGCTGAACAGCAGTTAAGCAGACGCCTCACAAACCAGACACCCTCACAGCCATGGCCCCAGGCGAGGAGAGGCGGAGGATCAGCAGAGGGGCTGTGGAGGCTGCAAGGACGGCTGGGCTGGGGGCCACAGGGCTACAAGGTGCAGGAGGCTTCGGGGCATCTGAGTGCTGCCTGCAGCGCTCCAAATTAGAGTGGATATTAGGAGAAATTTCTTCACCGGAAGAGTGGTAAAGCATTGGAACAGGCTGCCCAGAGAGGTGGTGGAGTCACCATCCCTAGAGGTGTTCAAAAAACGTAGATGGCACGCTTTGGGACATGGTTTAGTAGACATGGTGGTGGTGGGTTGACGGTTGGACTTGATGATTTTAGAGGGTTTTCCAACCTGAATGATTCTATGATTCTATGAAATATGACGGAGCTAAACTCCTCTTGTTCAGGGCAGGTGGTATCACGGGGGCGATGGGTGCATGTTGGGGCTTGGGGAGTTAGAGTTGGCTGTAAGGAAAACCTCTCTGGGAGGGTGCAGCCCTGGGACAGCACATGGCAAGGGGCTTTGCTCGGGGGTTTCCCCAAAACTTGGATGGGCAAAGCCACAGCCAGTGTGGGACAATGCTGGGGACAATCCTGCTCCACAGGGGAGCCTGGACTGGGGATACCAAGAGAGCCCCTCACCAGCACCTGGGGGTCCTACAAGTCTTCCCACAGAACTCCAGGCCTTGCAGCCCCTGGGGCTGAGCCCCTGCGGGGAAGCACTGGTGGGAACGGTCACACCTCTCCTTCACACTCTGCGGCAGGGCCGGATGAGCCCAGGCCTGGATCTGACCAGGCAGACGGCCCCGGCCACGCCGAGCAGGACGAGGACAATGCAGACAGGGACAATCACCGCAGCACTGTTACACTGCAGCACCGAGACCGGCACATCCTTCACCAGCCTGCCCTGGTAGTGAGGGGGGTGGTGACACCTGTAGTCCTGGGGCCAGCCCTGCCCGAGGTGCCCCATGCCCGCCAGCGCCTGGACCCCCCCGGCCCCGGAGCACGAGCAGTTGTAGGGGTTGCCAGCTGCAGCTACATCCCGCAGGTGCTCCAGGAGTTTCACCTCATCCCACGGCAGCTCCGTGATCGAGTTGTTGTCTAGGTGGAGGGTGTTCAACATGGGGCAATTCCTGATGGACGGGACAGCCTGCAGCATGTTTTGGCTAAGGAAGAGCTTCTTCAGGGAGCTAAGGGAGATGTCTACAGCATGGAGGTGGTTGCAGCTCATGTCCAACACTTCCAGACTAGGAGGCAGAGGCACGAGGACTTGATCCAAGCCAGTGCTGGACAAGTTAAAAATTCGGAGGGACACTGGCCACTGGCAGGAAGAGGATGGGTCTGCCATGAGCTTGTTCTGGCTGAGATCTAGATGCTGGAGCTCACGCAGCAGCTGCACGCTTTTGCACACACTGTCGTAGGATGTCAGGTTGTTGCGTTGCAGACTCAGTACCTGGAGCTGAGGGAAAGCCCCCTTGCAGAAGGCGGGCATCAAGCTCTCATCCCCAAGGCTGTTTTGTGCCACATCCAGGGAGCGCAGAGCCCTGAACACCTTTCCGATGTCACAGGGCAGGCTGGTGACATGGGAGCCAGTGACAGCCAGGTCCTGCAGGGTTTCCAGCCAGCTGCTCAGACTAGAGAGGTCCCGCTCACGGCCCGTCAGCGGGGAAAACGTCACGTTGTGGAAGTGCAGGGACAATATGGGCAAGCCCTTGCCGGCCATTTCACCCCAGTTGCCTCTCCCCTTGAAAACACAGCTCTTGAACACCAGCTCCTGCACCTGGGTGTAGGAGAAGAACCTCAGGACTCGGGCGAGGAGTATCTCAGGCACCAGGAGATCACCAAAAATTATTTTCCTGATGCCAAGGGAGTGCAGCATGTCAATGGTGGAGGGGTCCATGTCATCGATAGGGAAGTCTACGTATCTCTCCAGCTCTCCCCCCCAAAACTCCACGACGGAGGCTGGGAGGCACTGGATGATGCTGCCTAGGCTTTCCTGGGACAGGCGGTAGCACACACAGTGCTCCTGAGTGCGATTGAAGAAACACCTGCCTTCTGCCTCCAACAGCCCCAGCCCCAGGAGGAGGAGAACAGCCACACTCATGGTGAACAACCTAGAAAGGAGAGCAACAGTGAAAGGCAGCGCTCCTGAGGGGACCACTCAGATCCAGCCGAGTGGAGGGCTGGTTTGGGCAGGTTCAGCCCCGGAGAGCCACCGCTCAGGGACACGGCGCTGCCCTCACCCCTCCTGCCCAACTGCCCTTCGCGTGGGTCCAGCGCACCCCATCGGCACCCGCCTGGCTACTCAGCCATGACGCAGGGCAAAGCTGAAATCACCAGCACAAACACCCAAGAGCTACAGCTGTGCCACCCTCTCCTCTGGCACTGGTCTCACCCCACCCCAAAAGCAGGGTTTCAGCAAGGCAGGGTGGCTCCTCCTGGGGCAGGGCTCTGCGCTTTCCTGCTGGGCTGCCTTGCTGCAGACTCCCGTCTAAGTGACCAGGAAATCCCATGGATCAAGAGAAACTGGAAATATCCGAGTTACGGACAGTGAAGCCAGATAAATCAGGCTGACCACAGGATGGGAAGCTTGTTTCTCTGCACGGCACGCTCTGTAATCTGGGGCAGGAAATTGCAACAGAGGGCTTCATATTTTCCTTTTTCTCACCCAGCAATTTGATTCACTACCAGCCTGTAAGGGGACAGTAGAAAATAATTTCTGAGGGACTGTCTGCATCCCTGTCAGCACCCGGTATTGCTTTGCTGTCCAGCTGATGGGAAAGTCTTACCAACAGATTGCAAAAAAGCAGCAAGCAAAGATTAAAGGCTCCTAAGAATGTGCTGACTCAGCTCTGTCCGAGCACCCAGGCGGGGCGGTGGCGAGGAGTCTTTGGGGGGGGTCTCCAGTCCAACCTCCCGCTTCGAGCAGGTCTGTTGCCGGCACTAGCCCTGATCAGCCACAGCTTTTTCCAGCTGCGTCTCAAAAACCTCTGAGGACGGATCCTTCCCTACCTCTCTGTGCCGTCGCGGGGCTGCACCGCTCTCCCAGGGAGAAGCTCTCCTCCAGCACTTGCGCAAAGATCCCCTCGCTGAGGGTCAGCACGAAGCAGGGGTGCGTTTGTCCAGTGACTCACCGACCAGCTTACGCTGAAACCTTTCCTCGCCTCACGGCTGCTTCCTCTAGCTGCTGCCAAGTCCAGGGCTTAAGTACCAAAGGCTCTGCAAGTGCTCAGCTCTCTCCTGCGCCTGATCCTCCCCCACCTCCAGGCAGATGAGACCTCAGTGCCTCTGCAGGTGTCTTCCAGCTGCCGTTGGTGCCCCGCAGCCCATCCTGCCTGCGTTTAGCTGGCGGGCACGTGAAGGCAGGCTCCCAGGCACTGCCCCTGCTCCCGCTGCGTGACTTCCTGAGCAGGATGGGGCTGGCTACGCCACATGAAGCAACGTGCCACGCAGCAACCGCCCAAGTCACTTCTGCTTCGCTTGCCTGCAGCAAGGGGTTCTCGGGGCTGCAGGCTGGGAAGGGTTTTGGTCTAAGCGTCAGTTTTGCTCACTTTCCTAGGAAGGATGACGGAAGAAAGTGCAGTCAAGGTGCCTGAACTGCACTCTCAGGACCAGCCCAAACATACCTTTGCTTCTAGATGCTCTGGGCTTGCTGTGCCTCAGAGCCCGTGGGGTGCTGAGCAGCAATGCAGAGGTGTGCTGGACCGTTGTACCTGGCATCCAGACCATCCCCAGATACCCGTGTCCCACATAGGATGGAGACGGGACAAATTCCCATCTGCTGTGTGCGCAGCGTTCCCGAAGGGAACTTCTTCACCCCGGGTCGGCTTCTTTGGCAAGGTGGCTACTTGGCTTGGCAGAGGAACTCACGTCACTTGCCCCATGCTCCTTTGGCTGTGCCTACAGCAAGACGTTAACGCTGTCCATCAGCAAGCGGAGACCACCAGGCATTTGGAAAGATCCATCAGGGATTTTTTTCTTCCCTGGGGATTTCTCTGCCTACGTGGGATTTCAGAAAGGGTTTCACAAAGGCAACGAAACAGCACAGCTAGAAGATACAGCTCCCAGTTTGTTGCTGTTAATGCGGCATTACAGAGAGACGTTATCAGTGCGAGAGCAGCTGGGGCAGGAGCTGCCTGTCCCAGGCACGCTGGCACGCTGCTGCCGGGATGGGCGAAGGGAAGGTCTGCTTTTGGTTGTTCAGGCTACTGCAGCTCCTTTTCTTGTTCCTGGCGTCTCCGGTGGAGTGCCGCAATGCTCTGCTGCCTTTCCTTGAGCAATTCCTTGTGCAGAGGGGTTCAGCAATTCCATGATTCCTCTTCTCCATCCTCGGGTTACGTGAAAGTACTGCTGTGTGCATCGTGGAAAAGTCATAGCAGCCTTTCCCAGTTCTCCTCACTTCTCCTTTCGGTGAGGTCGGCAGCTCTGTCTGGGCCTGGTACCTTCTCCTTGCTCGTTCTGGGCCACCAGCTGCAAATTGTCCCAAATGCCTTTCTGGGGGAAAACATCTCCTCGGCGGCCAGCCACATCCTCTTTCAAAGACATGTGGTTTTGGAGCCATCTTTTGGGCGATGAATTTCTTGTTCTCCTCACCACTGCGAAAGATCCCAGGACACCAAGACCTGTTGTCTCACGTTTCTGGTGAATCTCTGGGCTTTTTTGGCTTCAACAAACATGCAATCCGGCCCCGCGGGGGGCAGAAACCTTGCCTGAGCCTGGAGTTTATCGTCTGACCTGGCTTCCCCCGGCCGTGCACACTCGTGTCTGTGTCCCCGTGCCCCGTCCCTGGGGCCAGTGCCGTGACCACTGACCGCACCGAGGACGGTCGCCACGCTTTCCCCGCGGCCCAGCCACGGCAGCGCGGCCGGCCAAGCTCCCAGCAGAGCCCCTGCCCGGGAAGGGCTGACCCTGCTGCTCCCGGGCTGCCAGCCGGGGGTAGGGGGGTGCTGGGCCCGGGGGCTCCCCGGGCTGCAGGCGGACCC
>VXBL01001163.1:73281-83541 GCA_013400195.1 Aramus guarauna | reverse complement strand
GGGGGGCACACACAAAGCGGGGGCGTGTTTGGGGGTGAAACTCTGGGCGGGGGATTTACCCCGGGGTTCGCCGGGGAAGGGGCAGTTCTGGGGATGGGGGGGGTGCAAGGGCAGCCCTGGGCACCCCCAGGGAGGCACCAGGACACCCACCGGGAGGACGCAGCGTCACTGGGGTTGGGGGGCGGCAGGGACGCGTGGTGGGCAGGGACCCCGGGACCCCTGCGTCCCTCGTGAGGCCAGCCCGGGGTGCCGACAGCCTGGGCTTGGCGGAGGAGCGGTGCGGTGGGAGGATCGCGGGGGTCGAAGCCACCCGTGCAGGCAGGTTCTGAGCGCTGTCTTTCCTCCTGTCCCCCAGATGAACCGTTCTCCAACCCTCTGGCCCCTGATGGCCACGATGTGGACGACTCGCACTCCTTCCACCAGTGAGTACGGTGCTGGGGCACTGGGGTGGGACTGGACCAGGACTCTGGGACCCAAGGCCGATCCCTCTATCTTGAGAGTGGGAGTGACTGGTGCAATGCAGCCTGTGGGGTCCCTCCACGGGGACCCCGTGTCTGACTCTGTCACACAGGGCATGCTGGCACACCCTCTGCTGCCAAAGCTCATTGGGAGACGATGGTTTCTGTTTTTTTCTCTTCCTTGCAGGTCCAAGCTGACCAATGAAGACTTCAGAAAGCTTCTTATGACCCCGCGGGCTGCGCCGACATCTGCGCCACCGTCCAAATCTCGCCACCATGAGTGAGTAGGACCTCATTTCACAGGACTGTGGGACAAAGCACAGCTGCCTTCCCTCTGGGGCTCCGTTCCTGGCTGGCTCTGTCCCCCTGCATTCTGCAGGGGAGTATTTTGAGGGGCTTTTGCTAATGAGTGTGCAGACAGGGACTGAAGGACAGACCTCAGCCTTGCTTTGTGTTCGAGTCCATGCAAGCTGTACCTATGTGTGGAGAAACAGGTGGGTCAGGACAGTTTTAAATAACAAAGCCCGATATGGCTATTAAGATGCTTTGTGTAGGAGACAGATTTAGGTTTTGTTCTGTGAAAATCAGTGGGTTTCCCTCTTCTCCCTGCTGACAGAGTGGACTTAGGGAGAAATGGGACTGTATTGGTCCCATCTTTGAGCATCTATCTCGGTGTCCTGCTGTGTCTGAGGGACTGTTCTGTCTCGCCGCCCGTTTGTGCGGCTCTGCAGACTGTATGTATGGTTTCTCACCCTTTTCCAGGATGCCCCGGGAGTACAACGAAGATGAAGATCCAGCTGCTCGCAGAAGGAAGAAGAAAAGGTAAATGGGGAAAGCAATGCATCACGACTTGTCTTTGTACATCGTGACCCGCCTGTGGAACCAGCTTCTGAGCTCTTGGGCTACCCGAGAGGACCCTTTGTGGTCTGGATTGCTTTGGGGCTTTGGAGCCAAGCAGAGTGAGAAGAGCTCGGGCTGAGTGACTGTCACTGCTTGTGGGAACTGATGTGGGAGGGTGGCAGCAGGATGGGGGTGAAGCTTCACCTCTGGAAGAAGCAGGAGGGGCTGTGGGGGTGTCTGGCAGAGCAGGGCAGCGGTGGGGGATCTGCACTGGGGACTGTCTGTTGGGGCATATCTGGGCAGCAGGACTGCACTTGACCTTTTCTCTTTGGAAGGGAAGACTGAACTTCTCTTCAAAGAGCCTTGGTACAGCAGTTTCATCTCGTCTGGTGTCCTCCAGGCATTTTGTGTCCCATGGTGCTTTAGAACGTTTTTTGGGGAAGGACTTGGGAGCAGAAAGGGCATGTGCGGGGCCTTGGGGTTTGTTACCTGTCCGGTGCCTCAAAGGTGTGAACGTGTCACTCTAACACCGAGCTGTTTTTCCACCTCCAGCTATTATGCAAAGCTGCGCCAGCAGGAGATAGAACGCGAGAGGGAGTTGGCTGAGAAGTACAGGGATCGAGCCAAGGAGAGGAGAGATGGTGTGAACAAGGACTACGAAGAAACAGAGCTGATCAGCACAACTGCCAACTACAGGGCTGTGGGGCCAACGGCAGAGGCGTACGTAAGCCTGCGGTGTGGCCTTGTCTTGCCGGGCTGCTCCAGAGGGGCTGTCTCCTAACTGGCTCTGGGTTTTTTTTTTTTGCACAGGGATAAATCTGCTGCGGAGAAGAGGAGACAGTTGATCCAGGAGTCCAAGTTCTTGGGTGGTGACATGGAGCACACTCACTTGGTGAAGGGTCTGGACTTTGCGCTGCTGCAGAAGGTGAGCACAGATATCACCACGCTGCTCCTTTTCTACCCTGTCCGCTCCCGCAGGCAGAGAGGGGGGGCAGAAGGTGGTAGTTGCCACTTAGGGGTGCTTCAGTCTTGTCAGCATGGATTTCTGAAAGACTTAGGAAGGGTTGGGGAGCTGGTGGAAGTGGGCTTACTGGTTCTGATGGGCAGCAGTGGCGTGGCTTGGTCTGTAATGCGTGGATTTACTCTGTGGCCAGGTACGGGCTGAGATTGCCAGCAAGGAGAAGGAAGAGGAGGAAATGATGGAGAAGCCCCAGAAAGAAACTAAGTGAGTGGTTGAGGATTTTGCACTGCTGAGTGCAGCTGCCTCCCAGAGAGGAGGATGCAGAGGAGACATATGCTTAGCATAACACTTCTGTTTCTTTTCTGTTTCTGTTCAGGAAAGATGAAGATCCTGAGAATAAAATTGAATTTAAGACCCGGCTGGGTAAGACTGTGTGGATGTGGCTGTCCCCCACCTTGTGTGGTGCCATGAACATGGGAGAAATCCCGGAGGGTGAACGGAGGAATGAAAACCTTTAGTCATTGAAGGGAGAGAGTCTGAGGTGTAGGTGTCCTGAATTTGAGGGGTGGAGGAAGTGTGTCTCTTAGGAGGCGATTCTGATGTTTCTAATAAACTAAATATGCTTCACTGTGGGCTTGTCCGTTGCTCTCGTAAGAGCAGCTCTCCCACATGTTTCCTTCCCCTCCAGGTCGCAACATCTACCGCATTCTGTTCAAGAACAAGTCCTACGAGCGGAATGAGCTGTTCCTGCCGGGGAGGATGGCCTACGTGGTAGATCTGGACGATGAGTATGCGGACACCGATATCCCAACCACGCTGATCCGGAGCAAGGCTGACTGCCCCACCATGGAGGTACCCAGCTGGTGTCCAGGCTGTTTGACCACATTGGTCTGGATCAGCCAGAGCAGGTCTTGCCAGGAGGGGTTCCTTGTCAAGGGAGTCAGACGCTTCCTCGGCGATTTCTCTTTCAGGCACAGACCACGCTGACCACCAATGACATTGTCATCAGCAAACTGACGCAGATCCTCTCCTATCTCAGGCAAGGGACCCGCAACAAGAAGCTCAAGAAGAAAGACAAAGGTAGGAGCTGAAGGGAACTGAGTAGTGTAGGACTTAACGCTGGAAGCATGTCCTAAGAGGAGGAGATGTGTTTTGGTTTGCCCTATTCCCCTGTGCCACGAGGCAGTGGGCTTAGAGGACTTAGCCGGTGATTTCCCGTAGTGCCCCGAGCGCTGCGTCCTGAAGACGAGCTGTTCTGTGTCAGGGCCGCAGGGGACTGGCTGCTGCGGGTGCCTTGTGCTGCTCTGCTCTTCCTGGCTAAGGCTCGCTTCCCTGGGGAAGTGTCCCCTGTTGGGGAGGGACAAAATAGCTTCCCGAGGGGTTAGATGTGATGTGGTAATGGAAGAGGAAGTCAGGACACCCTCTGGGCATGCTGCTCTTGGGGCTTGGAAACCAGTTTGGGGACAGAGAAACAGTGCAGGTGGCGGAGTGGATGATGTGTCTCTCACCGCTGTTGTGTCCTTGCAGGGAAGCTGGATGAGAAGAAGCCCCCTGAAGCTGATATGAAGTAAGTGCCTCCCTGCCCACAGGCTGTAGGGTCACAGCTCTCTGCCTTAAGGGATGTCTTTTTGGCCCACCGTGTTTGGAGAGGGCTGGGTTTAGTGCTTCTGGAGTGAGTGGTCTCCTTGGACCTGTGGTTTGTAGGAGGTTGGAGGCAAGCTCTGGTTTTGATTTCAGGCTTGAGGCAGACAAGGGCTCTCTGTTGTCCTGCACCGCAAGAAGCAGGTCCAGGCAGCAGAAATGCAGTGATACTCCTGACAGATGAAGAAGCCAGTTCTAGTGGGCGTCCTTAGCTCTCGATGTCGGTGCTGCACGCTCCTTTATTAGGTTCCAATTCAAAGGGAGGTGGTTGTGGCCTCTTCTCTTGCAGCACCCATAACCGCAGGCTCTTTTCCACTTCTAGCATCTTTGAAGACATTGGGGATTATGTGCCCTCCACTGCGAAGATGCCACGGGAGAAGGAGCGGGAGAGGTACCGTGAGAGAGAGCGTGACCGGGAGCGGGACCGGGACCGAGAACGTGACCGGGACCGGGAGCGTGAGAGGGACCGGGAGCGTGACCGGGAGCGGGAGGAAGAAAAGAAGAGGCACAGCTACTTTGAGAAGCCCAAGGCTGATGATGAGGTGAGCCTCTCCTTGTGATGCCTGGACTCTCCCACCTGATCCCTGCCCTTTGGGGAGTGCAGCTGTGGGGCTGGAGGGGTCACCCTGGTGGCTTTGGGTGTCTCTGGTCGTGCTCCCACATGTGCCAGTGTTCAGCTCTTGCTGAGCGCTGTCTCTCCAGCCGGGGGCTGGTGAGCAGCTGGGTGCCTGTCCTCTCCTTCAGCAAATGAGGCAGGACTAGCAGAAGCCAGGGGATTTTTATGGTTCAGCTCCATGTGCTTGCCACAAAGAGTCTTAATGTGGAGCTGCAAGTCCTGCAGCACTGTTGTTTGCCTGCGTTCAGCCCTCCCAAGTGACGTGGTTTCTCTCCCTCTTCTTTGCAGCCCACAGACATCGACAAAGGTGAGTCAGGTGGTGAGGACGTTTGAATGAGGCTGGACATTTGAGCGAGGCCGTACGGGGTTGCCGATTTCAGGACTGCTTGGCTTGCCAGCCTGTGTGAGCTCCGTTTTCCCAGAGGCTGCTGGTGGAGGGAATTGCCTGCCGTGAGGGTTTCAGGGTGAAAAGTCTTGTACCTGCAGGCTGCTGCATGCCAGCCTGGGTTGAGCGTGCGTGCAGATCCTTCCCTGGCAGCAGAGCAGCTCAAACAGCTTTATGTTGGCTGTAAGCTAAGGAGGACTCAGGATCTCCTGGGATCGGCTTGCCCCTGTCTGTGCTCGAACTGGTGTGCTGCACCTTGGCGTTCTCCTGGCTCCTCTTCTACCTCATACGCAGCCCGTCCTTCTGCCTCTTGCCCCATCCCAATGACATTGTGCAGAAGGGGGCTCTGCCCAGCCCTGTGTGTATTGTGGTGACCTGTTCCCCCAAAAAAAAAACCTCAGCCTGCTGCTCTCTTTACCCCAGGACCCGGCTCAGCCAAGGAGCTCATCAAGTCCATCAACGAGAAGTTTGCTGGAGCTGCTGGCTGGGAAGGAGCAGAGTCATATCCTTTACTGTCTGTGCCAGCCTGGCCGACCGCGGGGCTGGGCTTCCCTTGGAGGCCTGTCTTGCCTGAGCACGGCTGTGTGGCTGTCCTTCCTCACTTAGGAGGGCTCTTCCTCCTGTAGCAGAGAAATGCCCCCCCAGTGCTGCCCGTATTCAAACATAAGCTCCGCGGCCTCTAATTCAGTGGAGTTAGGGCAGGAGGTGGCTCTTTGGCTGGCTGTGCTCAGCCCTTAGCTGTAAGGCTACGTGGTGGTGCTTTCCTTGACCATTGGCACGTTGAAGAAGCCAGAAGACAAGAAGCAGCTGGGGGACTTTTTCGGCATGTCGAACAGCTACGCCGAGTGCTACCCTGCTACGTAAGGAAGCAGCGAGAAGCTGCGGGTTGGGAGTGGGTTGTGCCGAGGGGCTGCCGCTCTCTGGCAGCGAGAACTTGAATGTCAGCCCCACTGCTTGTTGGGAGGTGCAGGCCTGGCTTTGTCAGGGGCTGCAGCCTACTGTTAAAATGCTCCCCAAGTCCTTGGTTCTAGCAGACCTGGCCTTATCTTAGCTGGTCTCTGCTCAGACCTGGAGTCTACTGCCCCTCAGTGCCGAGGAAAGGCCGAGGTGGCTGGGAGTCTCCTGGGTCCCCTGGTAATTCGTGTGCTTGTTGAGCCCTGGCTGCAAAGCAGTCCCTCAGCAGAAGAGGAGCAGCTTTCAGCCTGCAGAGTCATCTTAGGAGCGTTTGCAATCTTGGATGCCTTTTGGTACAGCTCACGTGCAGGGCTTGCAGTTGCAGGAGCTTCTTTCTGGTCCAGAAATTGTGTGCGAGAGATGGCTCCCACCAGCCTGTCTCCAAGGTCCGAACCCTTTCCAGACCTGCTCTGAACCCTTCCCTTGCTTTTCTTTTCTTTACAGAATGGATGATATGGCCGTGGACAGCGATGAAGAGGTGGACTACAGCAAAATGGATCAGGTATGCCAACACCAGCTTTTAGGACCAGCCAGTGAACTAGGCATCAGGCTGGGAGGATCCCACTGGAGAGAAGCGGGGTTGCACAGAGGGACTGAGTGCCCCGGAGCTCGGTGTTGAATGTGTTTTGGGGTTTTCCGATCTGCCTGTGCCTGGGTCTGGGCAGGATCTGCTGTCCCAGGGAGCAAACCCTGTGTGAGACTGGCGCTTGACTGAGAGGTGCTGGGGAGGTGTGCTGGTCCGTCGCAATTCCCTCTTCCACAGAATCCCCTGCCTGGGGCTTCTCGGGGAGGGGATCTCAGAGCCGAGGTCAGACTGGGTGCACGGACCCGTTGAACTGGGGCCAACGGGAAACAGGGAGATTGAGACCTTGCCTAGGCGCGCGGTGCAGCGTCAACTAAGGAGCTGCTCTGAGCTGTCCTTTCGCTGCAGGGTAACAAGAAAGGACCTCTGGGCCGCTGGGACTTCGACACCCAGGAGGAGTACAGCGAATACATGAACAACAAAGAGGCTCTGCCCAAGTGAGTGCAGCCCTTGGGAAGGGCTGAGCAAGGGTTCTGGGTGGGGGTGGCCATGTGGGCCAAACCTGGGTCCTGGGGGAGCTTGAAGTGAGAAGGGGGCTCCCTAGTGAGGACCTGAGGAGGAGCTGTGGATCCTGGGCCTGGTGGCTTCTCTTTGCTCTTAGTATCGCTCTTGAGGACTCCTGCCCGGCCGCTGCTTTCAGGGGCCCAAGGCAGCTCTGGAGTACGGGCTGATGGCTGGGGCAGATGTGTCTGTTCCCCCGGCCCGGGGATCCCCTGCGAGAGCTGAGCTGTGTCTCGCTGCTTCCCCAGGGCAGCCTTCCAGTACGGGATCAAGATGTCTGAGGGACGCAAAACCCGTCGCTTCAAGGAGACAAATGACAAGGCGGAGCTGGACCGGCAGTGGAAGAAGATCAGTGCGGTGAGTGCCCGGAGCACTGGGGTATCGTCTGTTTGGGCCACGAGCTGCCAGTGCAGCCCAGTCCTGCCCTTGCCGTCCTCGTCACAGCTTTTCGGTCCAGCCTGACCACTGGGCACTACCAGTGTGCGTGGGCAGCTGGGCTGGCTCTCTCGAAGCTCTTTGTGAGAGCATCAGCCAAATATTTGGGGCTTCAGGACTGCGGAGGTGTCTGGAGCTGCATTTGGAGCTGTTGCCCTGGGAGCAGTCCCGATGGGGGGCTCTTTGCTCCGCACTCTGCAGCAGGTGAATGTGTCCAAACTGGCAGCTCGGAGCCATCCAAAGGGGTGTGGAGGGGACAAGGCCTGGTTAGCGGCTCCCTGTTTTCTAACCAGCAGAGCTGGGGCTTGTCCTGGCAGGGTGAGCTGGCCATGAGCACCTCAGCAGTACAGGATGGGCTAGGGGAAGGTGAGAACAGACGGACTTTGGTGGCCAAAACAGAGCAAAAGGGGAACAGGCCAAGTCTTCCAGACCTCAGGCGGTTTGTGGACAACTTCAGCTCACCTCGGCTTGCTCTGACCAGGCTACAACTCTGTGCGGGTCTATCTTGGCACCCTACAACGCTTCTGCTGCAGTTGTGGGCAGCCACCTACCCGGAGCATAACAGGACTTTGTGCTTTCTTTCCAGATCATCGAGAAGAGGAAGAAGTTGGAGGCTGATGGGTTAGTAAAGCTGTCTCTGCTCTCGGCTTGGCCGCAGGGCAGGTCTGGGGCCTGGCTGTCCCCTGCCTCCTCTCCCAGGAGCTGCAGGGGCCAGAGACCTCCCTGCTGGCTCTTGGCGGTGGAGCTGGAAGGAGAGCGGAGAACATTTGGCCAGGGTGCTCCTGCCCTGCTTAGCTCAGCAGAGCCCACAGGGCACCTCTCCCCTGCGCGGTGGGTGGGTGCTGAGCAGACCCCAGGGCCGTGTTGGGGGGCTCCTCCTTGACCAGGCAGTTCTGCCCCATCCAGCTGGGTGCCCCGAGGAGCTGTTGGGCTCCTCACACTGTTCTGTGGGTTGAAATTGTGGAACCTCAGTGCTGAGGTCTGGAGGGGAGGGGAGGGCAGGGGAGCTGTCTGCGCTGCATCCTCACCTCCGTCCTGCCCCTCCGTCTCTTCCAGGGTTGAAGTGAAACGTCCGAAGTACTGATGCCTCCAGTATCTCCTCCTCCAGCTCTTGCAACCCCGTCCTGCTGCATGCTGGTGTCCTGGAACTTACTGGGGTGCTCTCCTTGCCCCCCACACTGTCCACTTTCTCCTCTGCGCTGGGAGGCACGTGTGTCCCGCGCTGTGGGGCTGCACTGAGGCTCTGCCCTCCAGTGTTTGCTGTATAGATCGTGATGTGTAAATGTTGTAGCTGTAATAAAACTTCAGTACTTTTGCACTGAAGGTCTGTTTGTGTGGGCAGGGCGAGGGTGCGTGGGCTGGGCTCAGATCAGCAGGGGTGCCCGGATCCTGCGTGGGGCGAGCCCTAGCGAAGGGCGCTTATTGTGCGGGCCTTTCGGGGTGGGGGGCAGGCAGCCCCTGTCAAGCCCCAGATAAAATGAGCAAATAAGCGGATTTGGGGGAAATAATCGCAGCTGAGCAACTTGTGCCTCTGTGCGTGGGCAAGAAATGGGGACCCCCCCGTGGGGCACAGCGAGAGGAGTGGCCTGAAGCAGAGGACTGGGACCGCTTCCCCCCGTGCGATGGCTGGCTGCGTGGGGCCGTGTGTGGCATGGCAGCGGCCATCGCCCCTGACCAGCGGGCAGGGTGGATGCGATGGGGCCGGCACTGGGCAAAGCTTGTCAGGGCAGCGCAGGGCCAGCGCGGAGCTGGAATAGCCCCTCTGGGCAAGGACGGGGACGTGGCTGGTGGCCGCCAGCTGGGCTGGGGCCCTGGGCCGGCCTCGGGGTGCCCTGCCAGCCCTTGAAAGGGGCCCGAGTGACGCCTGCTGCACCCTTCTCCCCTGGGGCGCAGAGGGAGGGGGCCACGGTGTTCCCCGTGGTGAGAGTCAGGGAGCCCGGGGCGGCTCCCGCTGCTGACCGGCTAAAAACCAGGGAAAAACCAGGCCTTCGGGGCAAATCGCGGCGAAATACAGCACAGGTACCCGCGAGACCGAACCACTACGCGCGGTGCGTCACGACGGCGTCGCAAAGGCCCAGACGTAAGCGCTGACCTACAGCCGGTCCACGCGTGACGTTCCCGCCGCGCACCGCCAGAGGAGCGCTACCCCGCGGCGGCGGGGGGGCGTGCCCATGCAAATGAGGGGGGCGGTGCTATGCAAACGAGCACGGCGCCTGCGCCCGGGCGCGGACCCGGCATGGCGGCGCCGGGGGAGGTGAGCACGCGTGGGGGCAGCGCGGCCCCGGCCCCGCCGGTCCCGGCCCCACCGCCCCGCTCTCCTCCAGGGCTGCTCGGAGCCAGCGGGGAGGGAGCCGCGGCTGCGGGACACCCCCGAGGACATCTGCTTCGAGGCGACGGCCAACGCCATCGCCCTGCACCCGGCCCGGCCCTTGCTGGCGGCGGGGGACGTGGACGGCGACGTCTACCTGTGAGTGGGGCTGGGGGGGCGGGCGATGGGGGCAGGAACCGCTGGGCACCGGCCGTCGGGGCTCGCCGTCCTCCCGCGGGCCCCGGTGAGCCCGACCCGGTGCTGGCAGGTACTCGTACTCCTGCACCGAGGGCGAGAACCGGCAGCTCTGGTCTTCGGGGCATCACCTCAAGTCGTGCCGGGACGTGGCCTTCGCCCAGGACGGGCAGAGTGAGTGCGGGGGACGTGGGGTGGCACCGGGGCACGGCGGGGGATGCTGGGGCTGGGGACGCTGATGCGGCTCTCCAGAGCTCTTCACCGTGTCCAAGGACAAGTCCGTCCACGTACTGACGGTGGAGGAGGGACGGCTGGAAACGCGCTTCCCCAAGGCCCATGGGTAGGTCTGATGGGGCAGCTTGTCCCAGGCAGCGACCGTGGGG
>VXBL01001163.1:50228-71745 GCA_013400195.1 Aramus guarauna | reverse complement strand
GGTGGGGCTGAGGCTGGGGTTTGCTGCTGCGTTTGGGGGTTCTGGGATGGGGGGGGCGAGGGGTGACACGGGGGTCCTGGGGTCTGTCCCTTTCCTGAGGGCCCCCCACCCCCCACCTGCACCGCTGCCCCAGGCGGTGTGTCAATTAGCCTTTGTTAATTAACTTACAGATCAGCTCTGTTACAAATAAACCCAGTGCCTTTCAGTTCCTAGCGCCCTGTGCCCATGGTTTGGCTCACCCCAACTTCCCCGGCACCCCGGGGCGTGTGGGACACCCACCCGCGGGGTGCTGGGCTGGGGGGGCACAGGGGTGGCCCTGGGGAGAGCACCCTGCGCCCGGGCACCGCCACTTGTAGCTGGTGTGACGGAGGAGCCCGCGTTTCCCCGCTGCTGGCGGCGGCAGGGCACGTCCCTGGGCTGGTGGGCCATGGTGCCAGCTGGTCCCCGCTGGGCAGCGGGCTGGTGGTTGACCACCCTGGAGAAGAGCGGGGCTGGTGGTTGACCACCCTGGAGAAGAGCGGGGCTGGTGGTTGACCACCCTGGAGAAGAGCGGGGCTGGTGGTTGACCACCCTGGAGAAGAGCAGCGCTGGTGCGAGCAGCTGAGAGCAGCCAGCAGCTCTTCAACACCAAGTCCAACCTGTCCCGGTGCCACCAGGAGGCAGGGACCCTGGGAGGCCATGGTTTGGGGTGGCCCACATATCTCGCTGGTGGCCAATGGGCAGCGCGGGCCAGGAGAAGGGTGTGTGGGGCTGCAGCGTCCCATGCCATCTCGTGTCCCACACATCCCGTTGAGGTCCTGGCTGAAGGCATGGCCACCTCTGGCCAGATGACCCCTGTGTCCTCCTTGGTGGCAATGAGGTGCACACAGGGCAAAAGGCCACTGAAACTCTTGGCATCACCTATGTGCGCTGAGTGCCCAGAACCCAACGCGTGGCTCTTGATGGCTTGTGCTTCAGGCGGAAACTATCAGCAAGAGGATCAGGCAGTGCCACCCCTTCACCAGCACCATTGTGCAAGTTCTAGGTCCAGGCTCCTCCTGTGAAGATGATGAAGATACGACGTTTCAGTAGATACATCCTAAGATAGTTGTGAAGATCTGGTGGTGGTGCTGCTGACTGTGGATGCAGATGGGTGGCATTCCCGGGGTGGGGTGGGGGGATTCCTGCTCTCCAGGGCACTCACTTTGACTCCAGGCTCGTGTTTCATTATGGACTTTCCTAATAAAAAGACTTGGCTGCTTTGTGAGCTGGGGTGACCCTTCCTCCAGCCCTGCTCCTGGGTAATCACAATCTCCCACATGGTCCTGAGCCACACCAAGGCTGGGACACATCCCCAGGGCCAGCATAGCCCTTGAGACCTCTGGAGTGCCTCAAAAGGCACTAGTAGACCTTTGGGGGGCACAGGATGGCCCACGGAAGTTGCAGAGGAGGGTGTCACAAGAAAAGGCATGTTAGAGCCCCGGCAGTGCGACGAGAAGCACTTTGAAGACACCAAAATTCACTTGGACACCCTTGCAGCTGCACAGACAGATGGTGAAGGTCCTGGTGCACATCAGGAGCAATGTGCAGACCTCTGGGGAGTACAAAAAGACACTTGGAGGCACCTGAGGGTGCACCAAAAGGCTCTTGGAGGATTCCCTTAGGCATGTCCAAAAGGAACAAAGATGTCACTTGGGTGCTGCCAAAGGGAGCTGGAGGGTCCAGATATGTGTCAGGAGATACTGGTAGAGTTCTGGGAAGCAGAGATAGGTGCACAGGGCCATTTGAGCTGCACCAAATGGACTCAGAGCCCCATGGGCCACATGCTAATGCTCTGGGAGGCCACTGGGGCACTTCAAAAGGCACTGGTTGACTAGTGCTGAGCACAGAATGGCCCGTGGAAGACACATGAAGGTACTTCAGAGCCTCCTGGTGTCGTGCTGCACCTGGGCAGCATGGAAAGACACAGAATCCCCTTAGGTGCACCAAAATGCACTGTGGACCCTGGTGAGCACAATAAGGGCCCTGAAGGCCACTGGGCACTAAGAGCAAGGCAGTCGGGTCCTTCCCACAGAAGGGACTATCAGAACTATCTGCTTGGAGGCACCCAGCTGTGCCCCAAAATGAACTTGGAAGCCCATGGTGCTCATCAGAAACTACTCATAGACCACTGGACATGCTGAAAGGCACTCAGAGGCCCAAGAGAAGAGCAGAAAGGTGCTACAACGTCCCAGCGGTGCACCCAAAGACCTCTGAGGGCTCATCAGAAGGTGCCCAGAGGAGCCTGGGGCATACCAAAGGCACTGAGACAGACCTCAGTGAGAAGCTGGGGCCGCAAAGCTCTGGGTGCCAGGGGCTGCTGCCTTCAGGGGCCCAGCAGGCTGTTGCTCCAGAGCCTGGAGACTACAGGATGGATACAAGTCCCACCACTCTCTTCCGCCACAGAAGACGACAGGCTTCTTGGTGTGAGTTGGTGCTGGACAAGCAGGGAGCCCGGATGCAGGAGCAAAAGACATGACACCAGATGATGCTTTCCAGCCTACTTTAATACCAAGTGAACAGTGTGCGGTCAGACCTCCTGGTCCCGAGACAGCCAGTAACCCCATGGCTGCTTCCCCGCAGCGCAAACAGCCCTGTGCCTCCCAGGGCCCACAGACACTCCCCTCGTTAAAAAGCAGCTCCGCCAGCCCACGGGACGTCTCCCATCCACCAGGACAGTCCTGATGTATGACCCTGTCCTCACCGGAGGCCATTCCTCAGGAACCAGGCATGCCACCTGAGGCCACGCATGGTCCCCTGGTGAGCCCAGGCCAGTCCCCAAGGTCCCCTCTGCCTCCCCAGCCGACACTGGCAGTCTCTCCAAGCAGCTGCTTCTTCTCCCAAGACCTGCACTGGGCCCCTCCACCACAGCAGAGCAACACAAACCAACTTAAGTCAAACTGGGCAGGTAAGCCTACATCCCCCAAAACCAGAACTGTCCCCAAAGGCCAGCCAGGGGACAGGGCAGCTGTCACGAATCGGGCCAGCAGCCCCATCCTCCACAGTCGGCTCTCAAAACAAACCGAAACTCAAAGCAAAGTTGGAACAGGACCAGGTCCCCAGCGGGGCTCCCACGCTGCTCCTGCAGCCAGCAGCACCGAGGCTCAGGTTCAACTCATGGTTCAGGCAGAACGACTGCCTACATCAGCTGGCATCCTGCAGTGGAGAGGCAAGTGTCAGGCTCTGTGTGGTGCTGCAGGGAGTGGCACCCCAAAACCCTCTCCCCGTGCATCCTCTGCATCCAACCAAGACTCCTACCCAGAGCTCAGAGCCACCAGGGTCACATCTGGTGGGGGGGTGACAGTGAAAGTGTTTCAGCTGTCTGCCAGGCTGGGTCCCCCCACGCACTAGAAGCACCAGAGCTCCACACTCCCAGGAGACGCTCCAAGACTTTGGGGTAGCACCGACACCACGCGAGGACTCACCTAGCATGCAGAGAATCTGCAACGCCACCATGACCTTCGCCTCCTCGTGCCCGCTCCTGCCGGGCCCATCCTGCCGGACCCATGTGAACCCACTGAAGGGCACGGGGCACCCTGGGATCACCACCCGGCACCAGAACCGCTGCCACCCGTTGGGGTTTGCCTGGACGCACTTGGTGAGGAACAGGGGTGTCCCCAAGTGCTGCCTCCAGCACAGGGTGTTCAGGCGGTCCAGCACGTTGTGAAGCACTGGAGACAGGGGCGACTGCTTGGGGACCTCCAGGCACTTGCTCCCTTGCACCTTTTTGGATGATGGCTTCTCCTTGCACGACTGCAGTTTCTGCTTCAGATCAGAGTTCAGCCAGTCCACGCTAATCTCCACCCCGCCGAGCCTCATGTTCCCTGGGAGAGACCAGCAGCAGCTGGCAGAAGATGCACACGGACCAGCCTTCCAACATCACCCCATCCCACCCCTTCGCCCAGCATCCGGCACAGTGACCCCCATGGGTGGTTTGGCATCAACCCACACTGTGCGAACCGCACAGGATCCTTTCCCCTGCCTCCACCCCTCACAGCCGCACGGTAGTTCCTTCTCCATCTCCTTTTGCTGTCAAGGTGGGCTCAGGGCTGCAAAGCTCAGGGGATTTTAGGGGCCGCCTGCCTTTAGGGACAGGTACAAAGCCAAATGCTTCTCAGCTGGGGCAGAAATGGGTACAAATCAGGAGTCTGTGGGTTCCAGTTGGATGTGTGTGAAACGTATCCCATCGGAGGGCAGTGCAATCATGGGACAGGGCACTGAGGGGTAGGGCATCTCCATCAGGAGGGTTTAATAACTTGGTCAAAGCTCTGGACTGGTACTGGTAACACTCCTGCTCTGAGCAGGCAGCTGTCTGAGGACCTCCAGCAGCCCCTTTACCCCACCACCACTAGGTCTGCACGAGGACTGCTGGGGATCACTCCACTGAGGACAGCTGGCCTGCCATGGGATGCAGGAGAGAATGAGGGATGTCTCAAGGCTGAAGTCACCTTGCAGCCAAGTCTGGAGGTGGGATCAGTCCTTCATTACAGTTACCAGGAAGACCAGCCCAAGCAACATCCCACAGCACCCCAGGCCTCCCACTTACCTTCCATCAGGGTTTTCTTGGCCATGGCGGCAGCCTGGTGCGAGCTGTATTTCAGCACGGCAAGCTGGGCCCGTTTCTGGCAGGGGCTGGCACACAGGGTGACGCTGAGGACCCCCTCCGTGACCTGCCGCAGCACAGTCTCCAGCTCCTGCCGGCTCACCGATGTGGCCAGGCCATCCATGCTCAGCTCACACTTCTCTGTGCTCTTGCACACCATGATGGCGCTGCCCTTCCGCACCTCGAAGTTGTTGAAGGCAGCGATGGCCTCCTTGGCACCGCGCCGGTTACTGTACTTGGCGTAGGCAAAGCCCCGGTTGAGCCCACTGAAGGTCATCATGAGGCGAAACTCATAGAGCTTCCCCACGCTCTGGAAGAGCGGGATCAACGTGTTCTCATACATGTCCTGAGGCAGCTTCCCGATGAACACCTCTGTGCCAGCCGGTGGGGGGTCACCCACCCAACCTGCAGGCACACAATGACACGGTGCACACGGATGAGACCCACCTCGCCTCTGTGCCCGCCAGGCACCCTACATGCCACGTTCCCAGGGCACCACAACACTGAGATGCTCTTCTCACATACCTGGGGGGGGGCCACCATATCGCCTCTGCCCGTTGATCTGCACCAGGTTGATGCCAGTTTCTTTTGCCCAGGCAAGCAGGGCCATCTTATTGGCCTGGTTGATACTGTTGGTCCACGTCTGAGGAGGGAGATGATGTTGGTGCTTGTCCAGGCAAAGAGTTCCCAACCTCCCAACTATGGGCATCCCAAGCTCACAAAGCAACTACAGGGCAGGAGATGGAGGAGCAAACACTGAACCTCTCTGCCCTCAGGAAACCCGAGCAGCCCCTCGACACCATGCATCCAAAGGACTACCCTGCCCACTGTCCAAACCTGCTCCACATGACTAAGTCTAGCAAATTTGGTACAGCGCAAGGTCACGAAGAGTTCCCCTATGGATGCCTGCAAGGGCTTTGAAAGCCAAAATACGGGCAGCGGCTGGCTGGCGCTGTAAGAGGGGGCTGGAGCAAAGAGCCAAGGTGCCCCGTCACATCACGAGATCCCAGGCAGGCTGGGACCCCAAGACAGACAAGTCTTCTACTAGCACCTCCTGAGGCTTCTGAGGACATGAAGGAGGGTCTGGAGACACCATCCACGTGGTAACATCATCGAGTTTTAGCTCATTAAGTACTGTGAAGTCTCATTAGGGCCTCTGAAACTGTACGCTGAGTGGGATTAAGCCTAGCTCAGGCTGAAAAGCAGTTTGGCTGCGCATCTGCCTTGTGCATCTCCAGATACATCACCAGGTGGTGGCACCTTTCTACCTCCGTCTTTCCCGAAAGCACAGAACACCTTTGGATGAAGGTGGGGACCCACGTAGGGGAAACCTCTGCCTTAGGGTGCAGAAAGACCAGCCACGCACAGCACAGTGACTCCTGCCGTGGCTCTGCGGATCCCAGGGCCGGGTCCCAGCACGGGGCCGGGTCCCAGCACGGGGCCGGGTCCCAGCACAGGGCCGGGTCCCAGCACGGGGCACCTCCAGCCCCCGGTACGGGGGGGACACGCAGACGGGGCGAGGAGGCGCCAGGGCCTCGGGGGAGGCAGGGCCCGGCTCCTCCGGAGCGGAGCCCAGCTCAGCCCGCGGCCGCCGCCCGTGAAGCGCTAACCGGCTCCTCACCACCGCCACGGGCTCCGCGGGGCACCGGGGCCGCCAGCCCCAGCTCGCCGAGGGAGAANCCGCCGTGGCCCCCGGGCCGCCCCCCACCTCGTCCTCCATCGCAGCCTCTCCTCCCGCTCCTCCTGGCCGAGCTCTGGAAGGTTCCAGCGCCGCCGCTCCGCCCAGCTGCTCCGCCCCGGGCGGGGCAAGGGGGGACCGGCCGGTAGCGCCCGCCCCGCCGCCGGGGAGCAGCGACCTCCCCCCCACCCCCCCAGCGCTCCACCCACGCGTGGGTTTAAAAACCTACCTCGTCTGGGGCACGAAGCTGGAGGGAGATGCGTGGGTCAGCAGCGAAGGGAAGCTGGGGACGACGAGCACCCCAAATCACCCCCAGGGACCCATTTCACCCGTGACTGGGGCACAGGGAGCCCACGGGGGGCTGTGTGGGGGCTGTGCAGGGGTCGACAGCAGCGGTGGGATGCGGAGGCGAGGAGGGAGCACGTTAGCTGAAGAAACATCCACCGTGACATTTATAAACCAGCTCCCGCTCAGCGAGGCAGGTAAGCAAATCCCTGCCCCGAGCGGAAAGTAGGGACAGGAGTCACGGAGTAGGAGAGACAGATTTATTGTGTTTCTGGGAGCAGTGCCTTTACATTTTGCTTGGGATAAGGTCACCTCCCTGCAGCCAGAGCAGAGAGATGGGGCAGGATGTTTATTCAAAGCGACGGGAACAAGAAGCTGCAGCCAAGACCCCAGGGTCTGCTGACAGCACGGGGCTGCACGTGTCACCGCAGCGATGGCAGACGGGAGGCCGGCATTTGCCAGAGCCACTTGCAAAACATCTTTCCAGCGACACATGCGAGGGCCAGGGCATGTCGTAGGAGTCCGTGCAGCTTCTCTGCTCCCGCCGGGAAAGGGGAGGGCACGAGACAAGAATAAATACAGCTTTCAAAGGCCCCCCCCGACTCCGCACCCACTGCTATGGGCCTGGCGAAGGCATTTACAGGAGGAAATCTGTCAGCCAGAATCCAACAAACGAGTAGATGTGTCCGGAAGGGGTTTAAGGCTGGCTCGTTCGCATCCTGATCTCCTCAACCAGGCTCTCCCTGCGAATATTGACCTACACAGGGGGAGCACAAAGTTGCTTCAATACAACACAAACAGCTTGGTGTAGCATGACCCTCTCTGTCTCAGAGGGATGGCCCACACCGCATTCATGGCCGTGTCTTGGAAGATCACACCATGGTGCGGTCACCAGTCCCTCTACGGGGATCAAGCAGCACACATGGAGCTGAACCTGTGAGAGTAAGCACCTGCCTGCAACCCTGCTGATTCCTCTCCTGCCCAATGATCACGAGAGCCAGGCTCTTCCCACTCTTTCCTACTGGTTCCAAAGCCAAGACCACTCATTCCAAGAGGGCACCTACAGGACCTTCAGCGATAGTCGCGTGCTCTGGACAGAAAGCGCGAGCAGCCACACAGCCCACTGAATCACCCCTCCACATTCCAGGCTCCTGAACCATGAATATCTGGGAGTTCAAGGAGGCCACAGGATGGGAAACTCTCCAGAGCTGGAGACAACGGTGCTCCACGCTTCCAGGAAACCCCATGGGGTGAGGAACTGGAACACTGGGTGTTACTGAAGAGACCACTGCTTGAAAAGATCTAATGATGAAGCCAATGTATAAAACCCTGAGGATCTGTTATAGGGGCTTGGTAGCAAACTGACACCAGGGTGTGTGCTCCACAGCAAGTCAAGAGGAGCTGAGGAAACTCACCTCACCTGGTCTCCAAAAGTGCACCGACAAGGCCACCACCACCAGTCCCCAGGCCTCACATCAAGGCTGCCAGCCCTGGCCCCTCTGCCTTCACCTCACCACACCTTCTGCTGCACCTTCTGCAGCTTTGTTAAGCCTTGGAGGCTTTTCACATCAGGTTGAAGTGCCTTATTCCTCTGATCTCCCCTTTGAGCACTATGCTCAAAACACAGGCCAGCAAAGCCACCTTGCCACGCACAACCTGAGGGTGCTGCTACAGAGGTGGGTCCGGACGGGTCCGGAGGGCTGGCCTGAGCTGGGATGAAGGGTCAAGCAGTCAGTCCCTCACGCCAAGCCACCACGGGCCTCACCTCCTCCCTGGTTGCCACGACCCGCAGCTTGACGACTCCATCCTTGAGCTCCTGCTCACCCACAATGGCAACAAGAGGGATGCCCGTGTCCTCGCAGTACTGCAGCTGATTCAGCAGTTTGGGGTTCTTCTTGTACAGCATTTCTGCCTGGAAAAGAACCAGAGCACACCACCATGATCAATGCTGGCCTGTTTTTCTGCACCCCTTCAACCAGGCGCTGCTGGACCAGTCTGCTAACTGCTGTCTGCTGAGCGTGGCAGGGGAGATGGGCATTACGGCTCACGAGTAACACAGCACAGCTCAAAGGTACTCACAAGGCACTATTTATCCTGGGAAAGCACCAGGTCATTAGCTCTAGTCTGTGTCAGATCAGGGCTGACACCTCTGGTGGCCCTACGCAGTCAGGAGCCCGGCAGAGTACCCAACCTTTCTCCTCCACTCGGCCACCAAGGGAGCCGGGTCCTGCCACACCGCGTGCCTTTGGCTTGCAGAAGACACAGCCCAGGCCCCTCTCTCCCCTCCTTGCAAGGATCAGCGATGGTTTTTGCTTTTTGCTGGAAGCAGCATGGTATCCCAGCTGCCACACAGCAGGGGCTGGAGTGCTGGCTGCTTTGGGAATCTGTCTTCAGATAACAGACACAGAGCAGCCCCTGTAGTGTTACCGGGATAACAGTCATGCTGCTGCCCAGCCCTTCCTGGAGAACACCTGATTTGGGACACTGAGAAGAGGCAGGTTCCACTCAGAAAGGCAGTCTGCTGCCCACCTTCTTCTCCCTATGACTCCTTCCTCCCAAAGCAAAGCCAGATCTGGTCCATTCCTGGCACAAAGAGTGGACAAAGCAGCTCCTGACTTTGCCATCACCTTGTCATACCTTGATTCCAGCATCCCACAGCTCAGAGATGAGCTTCAGCCGCTCTTCAAGGAGCTTCTTTTGAGCAGAGGCCACCAGCACCTGTGTCTCTGTTGTCCTGATCTTTTCCTCAGAGGCCTAGAGAGAGGACAAGACTCAAATGATGCCATGGACATACAGAGATATCTGACACTGCATGAGCGGGATGGGTCACCACCCCTGGCCCATCAATTCAGTGGTGAAGAGGATCAGGCTTAGTGGGATGAACAGCATAAGCTCATGAGAGGCAGGGAGGCCCCACAGACTCCATCCTGGAGCAGAATCTCATCTTCTGCTGTCATTCGATGATGGGGACTTAACACAACCTCCCTCCTGTGCTGCAGGTGCACGCGGACCGGAGGATGTGCTGAGAATGAGCAATTTCCCTGCCAGCTTCTGCCTAGAGACTGTTCCTCTACACCTACGAGCCTCCCAGAGATCTGCTCCAAGCGGCTCAGGAGCAGCAAGCCCAGCAGGAGCTGGACAGAGGCAGCTGCCTGCTCCACAGCTGACTTGGTAACTATGGGTTTAACAGCAGCAAGCTGAGGTGCTCCAGCACTGTCAGGAGCCACCTGCTGATTACTCAAATTGGCATTTTCCTGCCACTGCTTTTGCTGAAGGGAGAAGCCTTTAAAAGGTCACCTGCAGAGGAACAAACCTGGCCAGGACTGGAGGTGGTGGGGGAAGAATTCACTTTCCACTTAGAAATCCTGGTTGTGTCTGGCTGCGAAGAGACAAGTCCCCACAATAAGCCTCTGGGGGATGGAAATGCGCGGCAGTGTTTTGGGAGCCTACAAAGACTTACTTAACAGCCATTGATTGGGACAGAGGACAACACGTGGGTAGAGCAACTCTGAGGAGAAGGAAATAGGAAAAAGGTATTTGGGAAACCCCCAGAGGCACTTCGCTCCCTGCCTTGGGACATCTGATCCCTCTCTGGTCTCTGTAGTGCCACGGGCGGGATGAGTAGATGTGCGAGGCTGCTGTCTCCCTGCCAGCCTTGCAGAGCAGTCCTGCCTCAACAAGGAGAATGTGGGGTCACCTGGATGCCTAATGCAGTGCAGAACACTAAGGCACTTGACCTGGGAACCTGCTACTGCTGAGGATTAAAGTGCCCCCTCCAGCTGCAGCTGGACAAGGCATGTCTGAGAGCTGCTGGAAGAGGGGTCTTGTCTCCAGTGGGAGCCCCAAGGATCATCCCCCAGGCCAGGGAAAATTAGAGATTATGTCCTGGTTCTGACTCCTGCTGCAGAGCACAGTAGAGAGCTAGGTGGCTTCTCCATCAAAGACTGCAGCAAGGAAGACTCACTGCAGCATCTGCTGAACTGGGGGTACATAAGAAAGATGTCAATCCTTGCTCTTTCTCCATGCTTAGTTGAGCACCAAAGCCACCTACCTCCACTTTCTGCTCTAGGATGGAGAAGATCCGCTCGATCCCAATGCTGACCCCCACACAGGGAACCTTCCGTCCCTTGGGATCAAACATCCCCACCAGCCCGTCGTAGCGACCGCCTCCAGCCACGCTCCCAACGCTGACTGGCTCCTCCACGTGGTCGTTCTCCTGCTGCAGCAGGACAGCCTCAAAGATCACCCCCGTGTAATAGTCCAGACCCCGCGCCAGGCTCAGGTCAAAAGAGATCTGCAGGACACAAGGGACGCCTCGTCACTGGGCGCGCTCGGGGCGCCCGGGCTGCCCGGCCACGAGGGCAGCACCCCCTCCTGCCTCTGCACCTCCTCACCTTCCCTGCGATGCCAAACAGCGTCAGGTACTCAAACAGCAGCTTCATGTCCCCCAGCCCCTCCTTGGCCAGCTTGTTCTGGGACAGCTTTGGGTCCTGGAGAAGCCGCTCGATCAGGTCCAGGCCACCTGCGGGAACGAGCCATGCCTCAGGTCTGCCGGTGCAGCAGCACCCGCAACGGTGGGCCCGGCCAGCCGTGTACGTGCCTCGCACCCCTCCGTCACTGGCCCTGCCTGGCCTGGAAGAACAAGGCCAAGGGCTCGGCCCCACAGTGCTCACCATGAAGCTGGACATACTCCCCGATGCGATCCGCAGCCTCGGGGGAGAGCCCCTTCTCTCCTACCATCTCGCTCCTCACTTCTTCCCACGGCATCTGCAAGGGGAGAGACAAACATCAGCCACTGCTCCAGGGATGTCTCTCCTGCAGAAGATCTCTGGTGGTTCTGCCCAGTACAGATGAACAGACATATCTGCCCTCAACAGATCTTTACACAGCAGAACCTCATCACTGTCAGTGTGGTTAAGATGTGCATGAGAGAAGCAGCAGATCAGAGATATCAGAGCGTGGTCATATAGTCATAACTCCATTTCTTGTACCTCTGCACAGTCTGTTTGTATCCCAACTCTGCAGTCAGCAAAGCTGCTCAAAAACTAGAAGCTTCAGGACAAATACTTTGGTTTTGATTTCGGGCCAGAACCGAACATCTGCCTGTAAAAGCAACAAGTTTGAGAGATGTCTTGCTGCTGTGGTTTCCCTGGTTAGGTGCTTAGTCATAAACACCAGTCAAGAAAGTGTTGGTGGTCATGCCCACCACCTGGAAAGGTGTGAGGAGATGCCTGGGTGATGCAAACACCAAAACAAGCAGAATACACTGCAGTTTTCCCACTGACCAAGGGGTCAAAGAGAACCAGAGTCTTAATCACATCCAGCTGCACTGCAATAAATCACAACATTTCGTATGAAAACAATGAAATTATCCTATTCTAAAAAAGCCCAGTTCTCCCTTCCTATTCCTCTTCCATGCATACACAGCCCCCAAACCTACACTTTGGTCCTGCCTTTGCAATAGATCTCACTGCTAACAGGACTTTAAGTGCACCTTCCTCTAGTTGGCTTCGTTCAACCATCAGACAAGGCCTCCAAAGGAAAACGCAGTTCATCCTTGAACAAAATGACATGAACATGCGAGATGAGATACAAGGTCACTTTGTTTACCAGGGTTTCACAGAAGGTATGGGGCACTCCTTTAAGGCGTGGGTCCACAGTGTCCCCCACGTGACCCTCAACACACACAGAAATTCACCTCCAGATTCTGCTTCGGATCCCGAGCCAAGAAAACCTACGGTTTAGATCTTCCTTAGCTATTAGTGCAGCACTGAATATACGTTTATAGACAGATCTCCAGCATTTTTATATCTGACTAGGGCCTACAGTCAAGAAAATCAGCTGCAAATAAAAAGTTGTACCTACACCGGCACCTTTCCTTCCTCCCAAAGGGCCACATAAGGTCCTGAATCCCTCAGAGACCTTCACAACAGCCAGTGCTCTTGAGGTGACTTGCTGAGCACAAACCTGTAGGTACCTCCTGCCTTGTGTCTTACAGGAGCAGCTACACGTAGAGGGGGCTGTTCTGCGTCACGCCAAACGTGAGTAAGCCGTACAAACAGCGATCTCGACACACAGAATGTTTTATAAAACTACCTGTGCTACATGCCCAAATCAGCAGAGGTGTGAATGAAGTGACCAGGAGAAGAGATATGGCACTGAGCAGGACATTGTCCCTCTGACTGTGTCCACCCTGTGAGAATGCTGCGCAGTCCAGGCCAGCCCCAGGGAGCCCTGTTCCTCGCAAAACATGCTTGCACCGACGGCAGGCACAGATGAGTGTGAAGACATGCAGCATACCACCAGACAGACCAGCCTTCCCCTGCCCAGGAGGCAGAAATGTGCTGCTGGGGTTATTTTTCATGTCTGTGTTTCTCATCTCTTACTCCTCCTCACTCTGAATACTTTTCTCTATTTCCTGGTAAAATATAGAAACCTCATCCATACACGTCCACCTCGCTTCTCTTTGCTGTCTCCCTGCTGCCCCTCACCTCCTCCCGAGGGTCCCACAAACAGCCAGAAGCACAAGCTTCTGTCCGGTGGTGCCCTGATCACGCTGAAACAGCCTGGCCAGCAACACGTACGTGCTGCAGACTCCCGTGTCCTCAGCAGGGATGCTAGACATCACATCGCCAATCAAGAACAGCACCAGCTTGCAGGACACTACGTATGAATAGGGTCCTGGGCAACACCACAGCTCCAGCGGCCCACTCACCTGCGGATTTCCATTTAACTCAGTCCTGTCACCTGCAAGCTAATTGCCTTACAGACTGATTACAGACTATAAATTATGATTGCGCTTCCCTACTCCTGCATTACCACAGAGATTTACCATTTATGTCACGCTCACCTTGCAACTGAGGTCTGAAGTTTTAGTAAATGTTGGATTGGATGATCTTTTGAGATCCTTTCCAATCTGGGCTGTTCTAGGATTCCAGGACACAACTGTGGCTCCTCACACCACCCAACCAAACCTGATGCATTTGAAAAGGTTTTTCAATGCCCCTGCCCAGTCTTGGGGCAGGTTTTCAAGATCCTGGTTCAAAAGCAGCAGCACCTTAAGAAGGCTAAGGTTTGGGATGTTGAACCTCTCATGTGAAGAGCATTTTTCACTCCCTCCTTTCCATTTGTCAGGACCTTGTGGGATACTGGAGAAGAAAGCACAGGATCCTGTTTTCCTATGCGACTGCTGTGCTCTGCAGAGCAGAGAAAGGGGGAAACAAGAACGACTCGATATTTATCACCATCTTCCATGGTAAGAGCAGCCCAGATGGAGAGAGACTCACTGAAACTCCAGCAGCAGCAGTTGCAGCCCAGGGCTCCAGCCCGTACCTTATCCAGTTTGTCAACGCTGGAGCAGATCGTTCGGAACTTGCTGTCTGGGACACCACAAACTGCAAACATCCCATCAAGGATGCGCCGATCGTTGACCTGGGGAAGAGGGAGCAAGTCATTAACCATGAACTAAAACAGATGCTTCAGCTGTGTCCAGTTTCTCTCCCCTCTAGTTTTAAGCACGGAAGAGAAACTAGCAGATGTCTGCCAAGATTTTTCACAACAGAGAAGAACCACCAAGGGGCCTATGAGCCCTCTCATGTACACACATAAAACCAGCTCAGGAACAAACCACGGACGAAAAGGAGATGAATTCGGTGCGTTACCCTGCTCTCTCAGTGTAAGAACAAAGGGACATCTGATTTTGTTACAACCTTGCTAAGGATTTTTTTTTTTTTGATAGTATAGTGAATTCCATAGTTTAATTATGCTCTGTAATAGTAGGTAATTGAGGCCAAAGGCTCAGCTGGCTTCAACACTTCCATAGGTAGCGAGAACACCTACAATTAAATTACACAAAAACAAAGACTGCTCAGGAGTTTGTAATCCGCCAGCGTCAACATGAACCAGACAGTGGCTCACGGAGGACAAGCAGAACCGCAGGCTGGTTATTCTGCTGTTCCCCATTGCAGGGCTGCCTTTTTATCCTCAAAGGCATCCGCTTTCACCACTGCCCAAACGCACAGTAGCTGGACAGGCAGTTCCTGCGCCCAGCTCTTCAGCTCATCGCAGACAGGTTCAAGGGCAGGTCACTGCCCCCCCACTCACTGGGGGATGCACATAGGAGCGCAACACCCAGCCAGCACTGCTCACCTCCCCTGCTCAGCCCAGCAGAAACCCAGCTCTGGGTGCCTCTCGGGGATCCCACTGCCCTCCTGCACATCAGGCACTCCTACTGCTGTATATCCTTCCCCATCCTGACCTGCACACCCAGCACCATTTGCTGCCACCACCACCAAGGTAACATGTTTTGAAGCTCAAGCTACAGTCCATCATGACTCCTCTTCTGGAAGAGGCCTTAGCCCCAGAAAGGACTTGGGAAGGAGGGAAGGGGTGTACAAACAACACAGCACTGAGCAGATGTCCCTACTAAGGGGCTATCGGGAGCTGAGACAAGGGCAGGGATCCTGGGCCAGAGCCTGTTTAAGTGCAGGCAGTGAACATGGCAGTCAGCTGGTGGGTTGCTACTGGGTGAACATGGCAGTCAGCTGGTGGGTTGCTACTGGAAGTTTTGCAGGGGGCTGAGGTTAGTCCTAGAGAGAACTCTGCTAACTGCAGCCTCAGGAAACCTCCCCGTGTCCCAGCTAAAGACAAGCCTGAGCGGAGGCCCAGCCTTTTAGCACATACACCACGAGGCGGGATGAACTTCTGGATAGGGGCTTACGGGCATTAAGAGTGATCAGGCGCTGCTGCGTAAAGCCACAGGAACAACGACCGCCGCTTCCCACCATGGCACACAGAAACCCGCCTGGTCTCACCTTAATGAGAAAATCCCCGAGCTGCAGGTCACTCAGGATCTCGTGCACAATCTTCAGGCACTCGGCATCAGGAATCATCGGGTCGAACTGCCCGGCGATATCAAAATCCTGGGGCACAGGAAAAGGCAGTTAGCAATTCAGCACCACTGGCGTGGCTGCAGCAATACAGCTTCAACTCTGTTAAATAGCTGTTTGCTTACAAAAGGCAAGAGAAATGGGACGTAAGGGAGCACGAGCCCTCACCGACTGGATTCAGAAGGGACAGGATGTGGGTTATGACCCTCTTTCATCAAAGGCAGCAGTGCTCTCGTGTCCACTGCATTGCAAAGAGTTTGTGTACCGTGATGGGGCCAGTGCAGTTTCTGAGAAGCTGTTCTGCATCTGGAGGTGTGTGACCTGCTCCCTGCCTGACACAGCAGTTTACTGTGTGATACACTTTGAATCAGAGATCTTTGAAAAGCAACAGAAAGGAGACAGCAGAGCAATCACCAGCAGTAAATAAATAGAACAAAGGAACCAGAAAGGGGAGGAGAGAACTACTTATTATTTGGTATGACCTAAATGCCAAATGCCTTGATTCCTACGATGTTCTTTTTTTAATACATATGCTCATCAAGTAAATGATCAGGGAAGGATATAAGAGAAGCGATCTCAACTGAGGCAAAACCGAAGTTTCAACTGCCAAGACAGAAAAAGAAATCAGAAAGCCTGAGTGGTGTCCACCAGAGATTACCAGATGAACTAGCACGTAGAACTAAAACCCAACAGCAAGATTTTTTAAGAGGCTGGTACCTGTGACTGGAAAATAGACAATATCAATATTCAGAGAGAAATAAAACACAGAAGCAACAAGAGACCTCTTATTTGACACATTTGTGAATCCCCAAATGCAAAGTCTTCAATGAAATTTTGAGTATGAGAATAATTTTAATTAAGTGGGTAAATGTCAACATGACTTCACCAAGCTTCCAAAATAAATTGGGGCAATGGAGGAGGAAAGAGATGAGATCACATCAGTTAATCACCAATCAGCTGAGTGCAAAAAAGGCTGATGCAATCCCCACGGAAGTTAGGCAAGGTCTGGTAGAATCAGGAAAGTGCCACTACCACTGTACGTGGCACAGGTGAAATCTCACGGAAAAAACCCAACCAAGGGCTAGTGAATTATATTTAAGATGAAGAAAAAGCTACTAGGCTGAACAAAGCAGCAAAGCATCTCCAGGGACAGAAGGTAACAGAGCTTGATTTACATGGCCTAAGGAGGGGAACATTTCTCTAAAAATTTCCCAAATGTTTATCTGGGAAAGGGGAAGAATCCTTATCAAGTGATGACAGCTACTGTTTAAAGAGCTGCACTGGCACAAGAAGTAAACTATCAGACCTAAGTTTAGCCTGGACATTAGAAGACTATTTCTAGCTATCCTAGGAGTGAGATCTTGGAACAATCTTTCAGATGAGACAGCAGGGAAAGACCTCAAGTTGCCTGGAAATGGGAATTTACCAAGCTGGAGCTGGAAGGTTGCATGATGAAACAGGAATATTCTCAATCAGGAATTTGTTTGCAATACAAGGCCCTGGGGACCGTGTTAGTACAGTGGAACAAAGCTGTTCCTCCAGGCTACCACACTCATCTGAGAAAGCCACTAAGGAAATTGCTTTCTTACCTGTTCTGCAATTTGGTCTCCGGGTTTTTCACTACCTTTGAAATAAAGATCGACTAAGCACGGAACAGAAGTAGCATATGCTACAGCTGAGTCACTCGCCTGGTTCATGCGTCCCACTAACACAGCCAGGAGTTCAACTGTTGCCAGATTTGGGATCAGAAGGAAATTCTTCCTCCCTACCAAGCTGGCAAGCACTGTGGGATGGAGGAAGGAGCTGCCCTCCTCCACAATGTGGAGCAACCCAGATACCTGGGGCACCTGCAGGCTGCATTACAAATTTCCCTGATAGACCGGCACCCTGCGTCACAGCCATCGTCCTCACTCTCCCATGCTCAAGCTGTTTTTTCACACCTATAAGGGCACACTAAGGGTTTCCACAGCCACAGGGAAGGCCACTGCAGGGGAACGCAGCCTTTGGTCCTATCTTTTTATGGTGCTACATCCCCACAAGCGCTGCCCAGCCTACAGCTTCTCTCAGCAGCGTCCCTGTCAATGGCTGAACTCACACACTGGTAGAACTCCCTGTAGCGGCCCCTGGTCATGGCCGGGTTGTCTCGTCTGTAGACCTTAGCAATGTGGTAGCGCTTAATGTTGGTGATCTTGTTCATCGCCAAATAACGAGCAAAAGGCACCTGAGACGGGAGGGTTAAGGATGGCAACAGGGAGGGATCACCCTACCCGGTATCAGTCACAGGCAGCGCTGGGTCCTCACTATCTCCCCCACACCCAGCATGGTGTGGTGCACACCCATGGGGCAAAGCAACTGCTAAGGGATGGCTGCACTTCCCACAGCTCCCCAGGGTCTCCACAACTGTCCAAGACGCTGTGCACACATGCTGCTGTTAAGTGTCCCTACAGGCATCTTCCAACGCCACCTTTGGTTGGATCTCAGGCTCACGTGGGCTGGATCCCACAGCAGCCTAGTCTGGGTACCCCGCTGCAGGAGAAACCCCGCTCGAGCCAGATCTTCCTTAAGCCCGCGTACAAGTGTTACTTGACCAAACAGAAGCAACATACAGTAAATAACTGAGCAAGGGTTCAGCACCCACTGAACTACGCTGCCTGCTCACATTCTCCCTGTTGGTGCAGGGTGAGAGCCAAGAGACTGTCCTCCCTCCTCCTCCCTTGCCCTCTGGACAGCACTGCCCCAAAAGGAGGGCAGCAAAGGTGGCAAGACCCCTCGGCACTGGCTGTGGCAGGATACTGTCAGGTCATAACGCAGGGACAGCAGTTCTCCTCCTTGATCTTTCAGATCATAGATGAGCTTCGAGTCTTCACCGTATTTCCCTGTCAGCGTCTCCTACGACAAAAGGACACATGAACAAACAGCATCTTCAGTGACAGGGGATCAGCCCTACAGCACACAGAAAACAATGAGAGAAAGGGAGGACACCCAATAGATAGAAAAAGAAAACTCAACCCCCAACACATTGCAAGCTTTCAATTGCAGGATCCTCATCAGCTCAGCTAACTTGCCCTCACTCACCTTCAGCTCAAACACTGGCGTATCGATGACTTCTGCTCCGTGGCGCTTGAAGCAGGTGATGATCGCGTTGAAGACTCTCTCACGAATGGCCATTTGCTTGGGGCTGTAGTCCCGTGTGCCCTGGAGCAAGGTAAGGGAAAGAAGAGCAAAGGAGATGTTGGGTTAGAGGCATGCAGCAGAGACAAATGTGAGAGGTGATGCGAAGAAGCTATCATACTGCTAACAAAGCCAGAGAGATCAGGTCCAGACACCAGATACTCAGAGCAGGAGTAAAAAGCAGCACCAAGTAATACTGGAAAACATCAGGACACAGCTCAGCCATGCCATGGTCTGACTCAGGAGTTTCACCATGCAGGAAACAGAGGAGCTAACACAGCTCCAACATCCAGAGTTCAGAACTTCCAAGGATGACAGCACAGCTAGGATCTGTCCACAGCTCCAACTCAAATGTAGCAGCCAGACCCTTGCACAACGAGCCACCCTGAGAGGTGGAATCAGGGGACAGGCATGCTTTGAAGCTGTGGAACAAGCAGCAGCTCTACAACTTCTAAACACACATGGAGAGAAATTATATTTTCAAAGTGCGATACCTGTGAAGTGCTCATCTACTGTTCACCAGCATGGGCTGCCTTTTAATTTCTTCACTATTAAGAGTCATTGAATATTTCAATGACCACCTTTAGGCTCTCAGCAACACATAAATCACTGTTAATTAACTAGATCTAGACCTCCTACTTTCATTTTCCAAGGACTGGCAGTTAGGCAGGAAGAAGCAGAGAGAGCAGGGACTTCATAACACCCCACCTGCAGGTTGCACAGCGAAGAGCAGCTCTCAGCCGTACACTGACGTGTCTGAGACAGGCTGGCAACCCAAGCTGTGTTTCCCTGGCACTCACAGATCTGCAAAATCCTCTCTCCGCATCTTTAAACAGTGAAATACCCTTCCACTTTCCAGGTCTCACACCACTATTACATTATTAAAACATACGATAAAGGAAATGGACAAGTGAGACAGTTTTGAGGCATTTCTTAAGTCAGTAACATTAACAGAACCCGGTTTATTTGTGAGCAACATTCCTAACTGTCTCCATGCCACAGCGTGGAAGTGCAGTAGGTCGGTCTCCAGTCAGCTGCTACTGATGCAAGATCCAAGTTACAAAAAACGTCAGGATAAATTGCATTACAGACTCTATACTCCGGGGCCTGGAAACTGAAAAACTACCCCTGCAGGAAGGGTCCTTCTGCAAACAGACACAGAAATGTCGGCAGCAAGACAGACCTGCTCAGTAAATGAGATTACTCACCCACACAAAGACCAAAAGCCACGGGACCTTCCTTGCTCCCCACATTTCAACACGTGCTGAACATTCCTGGCAAACGCTGCTGGGCATCTGGGTTTCTCTGGCTGGCTTATGCTTTGTCGTTCCCTCACAACAAGCCTCACGCCAGCAGAGTTGCACTTCGCAGCACTCCCTGCTCACCCCACCTACCAGCAGCTTCATCTGCTCTGTCCAGGTTAACGGGGAACAGGACCTGCTTGAGGATCCTTGATCTGCAAGAGCCAATGTCTGCAGGTACTAGCGGGGTCAGTGCTACAAGAGTTGTAGAGTCCCAGCCCAAAACTCATTGGGATGGTGCAAGTCACGACTTTAGTTTAAATAGCGCAATCCAGGCAGACATGACACCTCTCACACTCGGCAGCTACAATAAAGCTTGACCAAAAGGGAATTTAATTTCCTGACCACAGCAGTTAGTGGTTGGCTTGTCACAGAAGCACCAGAATAATATTAAAGTTAGGAGAGTATCTGGGTAGGATGCTGTCAGCAATGTTTCAACCCCTTTCTCTCCTTCTGCTAAAAGCAAAAAGGGAAATGGAAATGAGAACAAAGACGGGCAAATCTGTGCTGAGATTCTGCACACACAGGTGTGGGGAGGTGCTGTGTGCGCACAGCGCAGCAGGTCGTGCATACAGAGACACATGCGCGCGCGTGCTGGGAGATGTTACCTTCGGGGTCTTGAGCACAAATTTGTGTTTCCCCTCATCTCCTCCTAGTTGAGCCTTCATCTCCAGTAGCTTCGCCACCTCCTTTGCAATCTGAGGAGGGAGGGAGGGAGCTGGGGGTAAGCCTACCTGCCAGGCCCAGCCCACAGCCCTTCCTCCATACCTGCAGCCTCAGCATTCCCAGTACACTCAGGGTCCCCAGCCCATCCAACAGCCTAAGCCTCAATACCTCTGCTATTCCCAGCATCCCGCAGCAAGCGGACGGGCACTCCCTGCCTCTCTCCGCTACCCCCTGCTCCTGCTACAAGCGCCCCAATCTCAGCACCCCCACCCCCTCCACCATTTTCTGACTCCCGGGCCCTCCATCACCCTCAGCATCTGCCCGCCCCGTCCCGCCAGCTGCCACAGCACCCCCAGGCCCAGCACCCCCAGCTGCTGCCACACGCACCCCGGCACCGACGCTCCCACCATCCTCCTCCCAACCCAACACCCCCAAACACCCTTCTCTCCAATCTAACACCAGTATCACCAGGTCCCGCTCACACTCTCCTCAGACTCGCCACCCCAGTCCAGTCCTCCCATCCTCCCCAACANCGCCCCAGCCCCACACCCGAAGCCCCACCAAGCCCTTGCCCGGCAAGCAGCACCTCGTCGGGATCGGCCTTATCCTGCTTGAGCCGCCGCACCGCCTCCGCCTGCGCCCGCACCGCCGCCTCGTCCGCCATTGCCGGCCCGCGCCTGCGCACTGCTGCCGCACCGCCACCGCGCCTGCGCACTGCCGCAGGACCAGGATCGCGCCTGCGCACTGCCCTTCCCGCGCGTTGCCACAGCTGCGGGCCCGCGCCTGCGCACTGCCGCGTTCGCGCACTGCCGCGCCTCACCTCAGCGTCCAGGTGGCTGCGGGGAGACGCTTCGGCGTCACGAAGCTCAAATAAATGCCCGAGGGTTGGTTTTTGCGTTTTGCTTTT
>VXBL01001163.1:30569-43650 GCA_013400195.1 Aramus guarauna | reverse complement strand
CAGGCCGCGGGGTGAGGGAGTCCTCGGGGTGGGGACATGGGGGGGCCGGGGGTGCCTGGGTGGGCAAAGGCAGATCCATCCCTGCTTGTCATAGGGCCGTGCCTTCTGTGGGGGGGCGGTGAGAGATTTTCGACCCGCTGAGAGGCCCCGATGCCTTCAGATCTAGGAAGAGGGTGCACTCCACACCGATCTTCCCTTTCCAGGGCCAGGCCTCCCCCATAGGACCCCTTATTTCAGCCAGGCGGCGTGAGGAGATCCGAACCTGCCCCATCTCCTGGGGTGGGGGTGCCTGCCTGCCTTCAGCCCCCCGGGGGGCCCAGCCCACCCCAGGAGGCTTCTGGGGTGACAGGGGTGGGGTGGAGGCAGCACCGTCCTTTTGTTCCCCCTCTTATCCTGCCCCGTTACTTCCCGGCTCCTCTGGGAAGGGGTTGCCCATTTCCCGGATGGCTCTCATGCTGTCCGGCTGAAGTTGGTGCTTGCGTGGAGAAACCGTCCTTTCCTTGACTGTGATTCTGGAGTCTCCAGTGGCTCCTGTGTAACTTGATTATTTTATTGACCTTGCTCGGTTTGTGTCATGTGGCAGTGAGGTCTGTCTGCCTTTATGGATCCCACAGGATTTGGTGTTGGGAATGCCAAGCTTGGATGAGTGAGGTAGACGCCATTGGCATAATGTGACTGGAGAGCCAAACCAGTTTAAACACCTCCAGTAATACCCCAGACTGCTCTCAGCGCGGCAGGGACTGGGCTTCTCTGCTTTCTTGGCCAATCTTTCCTTCACCTGAAGCCGCTTGCTGAGAAGTGAGCAGTGCAGAGAGAGGTCAGGGAGCAGGATGTCTGCCTGCCTGGGAGTGGGACTGAGCCTGTATTTTATTCGCAGCTACTTGATAATCTTGTATTCTTTTAGAGACTTTGATGCTGATACAGGGCAGATCATTCGGTGTCTATCTCCAGAGGGAACATGAGGCTATGGGGCACTTCTGCTTTTTAATTGCTGTTGCTTATTTGGGAAATACTCTCTGTCACCCAAAGCAGCTTTCAGATAAAGATTTTAGGGCTTGCAGCCACCCCTGCCTCCACCAGACCAGTTAAGAAAAGTTCCTTCGGATAATGTCGAGCCAAAATCTTGTTACGCATTTGGGTTTAATGTCTTTCCCTGTGCCTGGATGAGGGAGATTGGTAAAAGAGCTGCGAAAGACTTTTTTCCTTTTATTGCAACAGGAGAGAGAAGCAGCAAGTAAATCGCCTCCTCCCTGGGCTCCCACCGGCTATGATTTGTGATAATGTGCTGGTATGCAGGAGAGTCTAGATTCTGGAAAATACCCCCAAACGTTAATTTACACTCCGTGATATTTTCTTTTCTTTTGCTCAGGGTGGTTAATAAAACCTGTTATGACATGCTTAAAGTGCTTAAGAAGCTCTGGGAATAAATGAGAATTTTTCTATGCCTCCCTAAGGCATTTTCATTCCTATCAGTAGTTGTTTGTTCCATTTGAAGGATTGCCAGAGGAGAAAACGTTAAATGACTGTGCTGCTGCTGTAGCTTCAAATGGGATTTATTTCATTTGGATTGTGATTGGATTCTTGATTTGGCTGAACACAGAAGGCGGTGGGGTGTGGGGGGGTCCTTCTTTCCCGGAGGTGTTTTAAAATACATCTGTCCTTTTTTTAATATGAAATTGAGAGCCTCTCACTGCTGTGCTGAGCAAAATGCAGCTCTCTAACCAAACGAGAGTTATCTTCTCAAGAAAATAAAGTAGCGTCTGAGTTATAAGCTGTGACCGTCACCAGGTGCGGGGGCCTTAACCGCACACGGTGAGACACTGGGAAGAGGCTGTGCTGGTTTGATGAGAGTGGACTTGAATGGAAATGGGATTCTTGTCCAGTCACTTCTGCCCTCGGCATTGGTAACTAGCTAAAAATCCCCCCTGAAGAGAGTAGTGTTTGTATTCTTTGGTGCCGGCTTCACCTGAATTCAGCTGCTTCTTCTGCAACTTCTCTTGCCGCTGCCAGCATAGAGCGCTCTGGGGAGCTGCCCAAGGGCCAGTCTGCCTCCGAGGTGTTTCCTCCCTTCCCTGCGTAGCCACCGTGTGAAGCTGCAGGGGCGGGACAGCTTACTGTGCGTTTTGTACAGGTGCTTCCCTGGTGTCCCCATGCCCTGGCCGATGGACATTTCAGAGCTTTTTCTGGTTTGCTTGTACACGTGTCTCACTTGAAAAGCTCATATTGGTTCCTATGATTTCGTAGCAAACCCAGTGCTTTCATTCCTGTAATGCGTAGGCATGTAAAGCAGGTATACACAGCCTTCCGTACTCCTGCATTTTAATCAAACTCTTTATAGCTGATGTTGTATTTCACGGCTTCCTTGTCTGATATTTGCAGCTTGGGTTTAATTGCTTTTTGGAAGAAATGTGTGTAACGTGCTAAGGACTCTGCTGTGTCAGGCGGCACTTCTGAGGTCTTGGATCAATCGGTTTAAATCCTGTTTGTGTCCGCTTTTCAGAGCAAAAGCCTGGGTGATCATCTCAGGAGCCATTAAGATAAATTCATGATTTTTCTCAGTGCTTTGCAATCCTTCCAGAAGAAGTAGATACAGGCATGCTTGGTGTTATTCTCTTAAGCTACATCCTTAATTCCTAGATAGGAAAACAGAGGACATGGGGATATCACGTAGTGCCCCTAATTTACTGCTGCAACCACACAGGCCAAGTGATTCCACCTCTTTCCCCAGTCCCCTCAGAGCTAGTCCAACTATAATAACGTTAATACACTTTGTTTCCTTCTCAGACTAAGAACTTGGACTTCCGCCGAAAGTGGGACAAAGATGAATATGAGAAACTTGCAGAGAAGCGGCTCACAGAAGAGAGAGAAAAGAAAGATGGTGCGTAGTGTACTGACTTCAGGCAAGCTTTGCTCATTTGGCAGTGAGTCACCCAAGCCCTTTGAGTTTGAGAGGCAGAGAGCAGCTAGAAGTGAAATCCTGGAGCAAAATAGCAGCAATTCAAGGCTGGCTTGCTCTGATCCTTTTTCCTGTGCTTGCCACTGATTTTTATTTTTTTTTCCCCACAAAAGTCAAAAACCTTTGAGAACCTTTGCCTCTGTCTGCCTGTTCTTTGGGGAGGGAGAGGAACAATCAGCCCCTGGAAACAAAGAGATCTCAGAATATGACCCAAGTCAGAGCTGCAACTACCTCACAGTTCTAATAGGAATCAGGAGATAGTGAGGAGGAAATTACATCCTTTACCAATCTAAAAAAAAAAAACCCCAAACCCATGCAATTTCAGTATGAATCAAATAATTCCCAGGTTCCCAGCAGGCCCCTCTTCATCAAGGGCAAGGTGAAGTCTAGCATGTCGAGCTTGACCTTTTCTGATAAACAGTTTGGGTTTTTTGCATATGTTCTAGGCAAACCAGCTCAGCCCGTCAAAAGGGAACTTCTGCGGCACCGAGACTACAAAGTGGACCTGGAATCAAAGCTGGGGAAAACCATCGTCATCACCAAGACTACTCCTCAGTCAGAGATGGGAGGGTAGGTCGTGGTTTTCTTGTCGGATTCTCAGTGTTGTGCTGGTGAGACCGGGGGGCTGGGATACAGCAGAGAGCCCTCACGGTGCCCCAGGTGGGGATTTCCTGGGGCAGGTGCAGTGGTGCTGCACCGTATTGCACCTAAACCGCGTTTTCTGGGGTAACGTGTGGAAGAGACGCGGCAGGCTGAGCCCCTTCCGACATTATTACTTGACATCAGTGTTGCTTTGCCCACCTGTAGAAACAACGGAGGCAGAGCTCTGCTGCCCGCTTGGCTTTTGTTAGCCAGGAGGTCTCCTTGCAGTGAGACCCTCTCTGCTGTTGATTGGAGTTTCTGATTTGGATATCTGTGTGCTTAGGAATGGTATTTGGCCACTGTTTGAGCAGATCGTGTTCAACCAAAGGCAGAAAGGATGCTTTGCTCATCCTAAGCCATAGAGAGATTGAAAAGAATACATCAAGTTTGTGCCATCCTAAGAGTGCGCCCTTTAGTGTCTCACCATCGTAGCCTAATAGCCAGCGGTGCCGGGGAGATGCGCAGCCCGGAACAGCATCCGGAGGTGGAAGTGCAGGCCCTGGCTGCGTTTTTGCAGCAGCTCTTAAGACGGGCAGAAAGCACTGCTGGCCCTAACGACAGGGGTGGGAGGGCTTGCCTCGTGGCAAGGTGAGGGCCTTCAGCAGGTTACCGTCCGGAATCGGGCCTGCGTGGCCAGCCCTGCCCTGGAGGAGGGTGTTGCAGAGTCCGTCCCACCCTGTTGGTTGTGACTGGAAGGGGAAGATGCTGTGGCTGATGTATTAATTACAGATCAGCTCGTAATTTGGTTTCTGTCGTTGGCATAAGGGTTGGTACCTCCAGTGTTAACCCAGGCGGCGCTGTCAATCTGGGGTGTGTGCCCTTGCACGCTTCTCTAATGGAAGTAGCTTCCCTCTTGCCCTGGAGAAAGGAGCCGTACCCCAAGTGACGTGCAGATTTCATGTTTTAGATTATCTCAACGAGTTGTTCTGTGGGATGAGGTGATCTTATGCTTTGGAGTTAATGTTTTCTCTCTCTCCTGCCAGGTATTACTGTAACGTATGCGACTGCGTGGTGAAAGACTCCATTAACTTCCTGGATCACATCAATGGCAAAAAACGTAAGGGTTATTCTTCTGCCTTGTTGAAGGGTTGGTTGAGTTGGAGAGCTGCTGCAGTGCTCTGGGCCGTTCCTTCACACCTCAGCAGTGCTGAACATGGATCAAAGTGTGCTCTGGAGATCAGGATGGAGGCAGCGTTTGCTCACGAGAGCTGTGGAGGTTCTGCCTTTATCTCCTGGCACCTTCTCCAGGGTGTTGGACCATTTGCATGGCATAAGCCCAGAAGAAATAGCGATTGGTTTACTCTGGTTAGGGGCACGTATTTTCCCCACTTAGATTGTCTGCGCTGCGAGAAGCCTGGGGTCAGAATATCCTGATGTCTCCTCTGAACATCTGGAGATAGGGGTTTTTTTTACGGAACCAAGACTTTTAAAGAAATTCTTAGTTAAGTAAAAGGCATGGGACTAGCCCATTTTTGGATTGAAGCTTCTCTTTGTTGAAGTTGAGTATGAAGCGCAGAACCAGCTGGTCCCTGAGCGCCAGAGTACGCAACCTTTGCAAGGATGGGGGCTGTGGTTTGCTGGGGATGAGCGGAGACAGGAGTGGGGCAGCCTGACCCTGGACTGGTGTCCAGCAGTGTGGTGGTGTTACTGTCCTGTCCCTCTCTCTGGTTCTTCTCTCCATTGCTGTAATGATGCAGTTAACTCAGTCAAAGATAAATGCAAGAGATAAGAGTTGCCAGTTTATCGGTCTGTGTTTAACCTGACAAAGAGGACTGTGCCCTCATTGAGCTGACTCATTTCACGACTGCGCATTGCTTCTCCCGGGTGTGTTCAGAAAGCGGGGAAAGTGGAAAAAGTAAAGGAGAAGCAGGATGCACTGACACGCTCTTGGCACGTTGTTCCGCTCCTGAAGGTGATTTTGGCTCCCCGTGGAAGTCAACAAATGGCCCCTGTATAAGAAGGCAGTGAAGTATGCAATCCAGACCTGCACGCTTGGCTGTTGGAACCTTTGAGAAATGGGGGGTTTGGAAGAGGAGCTGAGGGCAGGTTGTGTGTGGCTAGGGAAACAAAACCCAACGTGTTTGTTGTAAAAGCACATCCTGTGCTTTCCCCTGAATGGGAGGAGGACGGCGAAGTCCTTTGTTTGACATGTTGGGAGATTAGCAGCAAGTCTGTATGAGAGAATCTGGAGTCAAAAATCCTGGCACGGCTTTGTTTATGGGCCTGAGCTGAAGGGTTGAACTGGGGCTGGAAAGTGGCTGATGCTCCTCCGTACAACATGGTTTACAGAGTGGTTTTGGGAGCTTTAGATCCAGTCCATAAATCTGGTTAAAAGCTGCTGTTCTGGCAGCACACTCACTAGTTCCTGCTTTGTAGTTGGAGCTTCCAAGTGCTGCTGCATCCCCGGGACAAACCTGTGCACGGCTGCTGGAGTCAACAGCCTGTTTGGATCCACCAGGCGATGCGAGTTGGAGACATTGCTGGGGCCGGCCCCTTCAACCGAGGCTTACTCATGAGCGGAAACTTGGGAATCTGCTCTAAGCAGCCACTGAATCAGAGGCCTGGCTTAATATTCCTTGTCTCTGCTTTAGCTAGAAAAGTCCTGTGCAAGCGGGAACTCTCACTGAGAGCCACCCATGTCTTGTTTAGCTTCTCCCACAGCTGAGGGATGCCAGCTTGCCAGTTTTATTCTGTCCCCTTTTTCAACACTGCAGCCTCTGTTTTTTCACCGGTCCAAGATTAAATTTCCTGAAATGTCAGAACACCAACGTCATGGGGAGCATCCTAACAGGGGACCTTAAAAGAATAGGCTGCATCATCGTTCTTGTTCTGAGTAATGTATGGATCATTGCAGTCACTGACTGGTTTAGGTTATGGCATCCCCCTAAAGCCCGTCCCCTCTGCCATAAGAAATCCCAGTCCGCGCAGGCGTACGGCCTTGTGCATGAGTGGAGTGTGGTCCTGGCTGCTGCTTTGAGCGGATGGATGACAGGCAGGAAGAGGCTGCCGTGCCGAGGTATTTAAATGGGGATTGGGGATGGGGTGCTACGCGCAGATCTTCAAAGTCTGAGAGTATTATTGCTGAACACGGCTGATTCCACTCCTGTTTTCTAGACCAGAGAAATCTGGGCATGTCTATGCGGGTGGAGCGCTCCACGCTGGACCAGGTGAAGAAACGCTTTGAGGTGAACAAGAAGAAGATGGAAGAGAAGCAGAAGGACTATGACTTTGAGGAAAGGATGAAGGAACTCCGTGAGGAGGTGAGTGTGGGCAACGGCTGACAAAGCAAAGCCCACTCCCCCACCACCCGAAACATATTTTGTGAGAAAATCAACTCTGGTTCCTAATCTTGTTCTACAGAAGCCTTGTTGTTGGGAGCATGGGCTGCTTGTCTGCTGCTATGAACAAGTTTTGTTTCTTTGTTCTTTGCTTTTTAAAAAGTTTTCTGCTGCTGTCCCTGGAAACCCCTTTCCCTTCTTTCTGTATGAGGATAATTTTTGATGCTTCAGGTTCCCACTGAGCGCAGCACAGCCCTGACAGCGCACCTGGTTTTTGTCTCCCATTAGTTGTGTTTGAATTTGTGTGCTCTGATAAGGAGATTTGGGACTTTGTCCCTTTTCTTCCATGGCTCTTAGGATTGCTGGGATCCTTCTCCATGTGGCATGTTGCTTCTGTGTGGCCTCCCCAAGTGTGGAAGGCTTTTGTGAGTGGTGTGCTGTGGTGTGAGATGTGTGTGGAGGCAGTGAAAGCAGATTCCTCTCAAACCCTGGCTTAGGTGTCAGCTCCCTGCCGTGAATATCAAGTTTATTTGAAAACCTGACCGTTTTGACAGTCGAGGAGCTTCTGTGGGTGCTTCTCCTTCATCAGCAGTCACGTAACAACCGAACGTTAACAATCGCTGCCTGTTTGAGTCTCGCTGTCCGAGCCCTGAGCTTTGCTTCGCCGCAGGGGTGCTGTGTTGGCATGCACGCAGAGCAGCCCTGTGCTCTGCTCTCCAGCAGGCTTTGGTGCCGCTGAGCCTGATGTGTGGGGTGGGAGACAGGGAGTGCTGTGGGTTGAAAAGCCGCTCCCAGTCAATGTATGGCAACAAAGAAATCGGCGGCAACTTTTGGCGTGGCTTTCTCCAGGGCACGGCTGTCTTCAGTAGCTGCGGCACAGCGGACGGCGATGGGAACGGCAGGAGCAGTTGCTAAGTTGGGAGGCGAAGCCATGCTTCTGTGTCGCCCGGTACAAGCCTGGCGCTGTTCCAGGGCTTGTGATCCTTGCAGAGCAAAACACTTTGATTAGAGCAGCGCAAACTCTTTGATGCCAAAACCCCCCAAAGCCGCTCAGAGCTTCAGCTTCTGTTCCAGTGAGCAGCTGTCACTCTGCCAGGCTGAAAGCCAACAGGCAGCAGCATTCGGCATCGCAGTCGCTGGAACAGGGCATCGTACGGGGGAAAGGCCTCCTGCTTTAAAAACAGCTCCTTCTTGCCTCGGCCTTGATTCCAAATGAAACTTCTGATGTTTGTTCAGAAGAGAGAGTTTTGTGACGCTTCTTTTTGGCTACTTGTGTGTGTGACTCTGTTCTTGGGGTGGTGGGGGGATGGACTGAAGGCTGTGGGAAACCTCCTCCTGGGAGACTGCAGGCCAGGGTTTCTGCTGACTGTTCTATTTCCTCAAACTCGACTTGGGTTAACTGCGCAGTGCCTGGTGTCTCAAAATCTTACTCAGCTCGGGAGGTTGACGTTATTTTGCTGTTCTGTCCCTTGCTGCAGGAGGAGAAGGCCAAAGCCTACAAGAAGGAGAAGCAGAGAGAGAAGAAAAGGCGGGCGGAGGAAGATCTGACATTTGAAGAGGATGATGAAATGGCAGCCGTGATGGGTTTCTCTGGTTTCGGCTCAACCAAAAAGAATCACTGAGCAGCTCTGGACTTTCCTCTTTCTTGAAACGTTGTTTTTACCCAGGGGACTCTGGATAACTCTTAAAAGACTTGATTGAGGACTTGTATGTAAATCTCCCAGTAGAAGTTGGCTGGAGGAGTCGAAAAGCGATTCCATGCTCTACCTGTGCTGCAGAACAAGCTCCGCCTGTCATTAGCTTCCCGTCTCCTTCTGTGTCCTAGATCTGGCTGCTCATCACTGCTCTGTGGCCTTGCGTGTGCAGGGAAGTGTTCTGCTGGGTACGTTTTTGTGTCAATAAAGTGCAACAGTTCTGTACAGCTGGCCTGGTTCAGGATTAATCTAGTTGTCAACCAGGTGTCATTCCGGGCCCTAGGTGTTAATGTTGTCAACCAGGCTGTGTATGTGAGATGCGGGGAGTGATTCAGTGTCTTTTTGGATCTCGTAACTGAAGGAAATGTGCCGCAGCGCGCGGTGTTGAGCGGTACAACCTGCATCTTTACGGCTTGTGCTAAGCAGAGCTGGTGGCTGCGCAGAGTCTGGGCTGCCGAAACTTTCCTGTGTATTTTATCCTCAAGGGATATTTCACTGCTTTTCTCTGTGATTCGTCCCATAACTTTGGTATCTTTAAGGCAGGGCAGAAATTCCTCCCCAGGACTGATCTAGGATAGAGCAAACGAAACAAAGGTGTGTGCAATTTGCCGGAAATAAATGGATCGTTTTAATGGGTCCTTTGGCGGGAGTTTGATTCCTTCTTTGTTTTGAGAGCTTCTGCCTCCCGCTGAGAAGAGCTGCTCATCTCTCCCAAGCTGTGCAGAGCTGGTGGTGGCCTTCTGGGGCCACCGACGGAGGCAAAGGCAAGGCTTGTGCCCACCCACCCCCAGCCCAGCTGCCCCATGCGGGCACTTGCCGTCATTCATGGCTTTTCCAAGGAATTCTGGAGATGGGCGTGAGAACATGGGAGGGAAAGGGAAAGGGAGGACAGGACTGGGACCTGCATTTCCATTAGGCTGGGCTGCGTTCCAGCATTTACTGGCTTTAGTATATTAAGGGCCATTTTTTTTCCTGTCTACTGGCTATCGGTGTCTTTTCACCTCTGCCCTCCCCTAAATCCACTTCATTTCTGCTTTTATTTACCTCAGTCAAACCTTGTGTGACTCATTTCCCTCTACGCTTAGGATTTATATTTTGCGTGGCTGGGTTTTCATAGCTCTGTCTCACTCTCCTCTCTCTTTTTATGTATATTAATGAGATCCTTGCTCTTGCCCTTCTCTGTACTTGTATGAAATTTCCGACGCGGGGAAGGCTGCAGCGTGTTTAGCTTGCTCTTTCTAATACATCTAGAACAAATCCTGTAATGCTTTGCTGCTGTTTTAATTCCTTAATCTTAGACTGCTGACAGCTTCATTGCCCCAGGTCTTTCCGCTTCAATTCAGATTATAATCCCCGTTGAAGATGCTATTGAAATGATATATAGCCAGTCAGATACAACTGTCCTTGGAGGTTTGACCCTTTTAACTTGGCAATCCTTTGGCTTCGGCGAACGCTCTCTGAGCGCACGAGCTGGAAGGGCGACTTTCATTCCAGCCACGTACCTAGCGCTGTTCAGACTGCAGCACGTGGCTCTGGCTGAATGGGAGAGAGGAGACGCTTGTGCCTTTGTGCCCTCCGGGGTGCAAAAGGGATGCTGCTGTGGTTTCATACGCATTAAAAGTTTAGGACGTTTCAGAGAAGATTTAGCAGCGGCCATTTTATCCCAGCCACCAGCTCTGCAGGCAAGCAGACGCTTGCTGCAGCCTGAATTTGGTTTGTGCTTCTGGGGAAGGGGCAGAGGCTGCCCTGCACCCTCCCTCTTTCCCGGGCTGTGACCATGGAGCCACTGGCTGCTGCCTCGGTTTCCCCACAGAGCGTCCTGCCATTCTTGTCCATCCCACTGCACCCAAGGGGTGAGGTGTGAAATGGGCAGCCCCCGAAAAACCTTCCTGGGGAGCTGGGGACGGCTCCTGCTGCGGGCTGGACCCTGCCCAGACCTGCCCCCGCCTTTCCCAGGGCCCTGCCTGGCTCTGCCTGCTGCTTCTGTCCCTGGGAGACGGGGAGGAAAATCCTCCGCAGCACAGCGGAGTGGGAGAGGGCTTTCATGAAGGAGGTTCCTCTTTGGTACCCAGACTCCACCCCAAGGCCATCTGCGTCCCCCCGGGCAAAAGCCCCAGCCCCAGCATCCCTGCGCCGCTGCCGCCTGGTCCCAGCGCTGGGGCCGCTCTCGCTGGGGGAGCTGGGCTCTTTGTCTCGGTGGCTTGCTGGGAGCAGTGGTGTGTGCGGCAGCAGATACAAGCTCTCGCTGGATTCCCAGCAGCGGGAGCTGCCTCTAGCCAAGGATGAAAAGCTGGTTTCATAGGAGGAAATAATATTTAGAGAAGAGAGAGATAACATTCCCTGCACCCGCCACGTTAACCCTTTGCTCCCACCGCTGCTTAGTGCTGCTGTGGGGTGTTAACCCTTTGCTCGCTGCCCCCAGCGCTGGAGCAGTGGTTTTCTGTGACTCTTCGTTAGCGCTCGTCATCTCTGTGCTGAACTGTAAGGCTGGATGTGCCCGTGTGGGTCAGGGCTTGGGGTTTGAACTGGAGGGAGGCCCCAGCTCCACAGCTCTCTTTCCTGCTTCCCCCCCCAGCAGCAGAGGGCTGGGGTGCTCCGTGCCTGCTGATTCCCACTTTGCTCTTACCAAAAGGGGACACAGCTCTTCCATGGGTTAAAAGTGGGAGCTGGTGGAGTAAGGAGGGGACATTTCTCATGGCTGTCACACCCAGGCTGGGGTATCCTGCCTGGTGTCACTGCGAAAGGGTTCTGAGTTGCCTGGAGCCAGCTTGGTGCTCGTTCTCGGTGCCTGGGCAGAGGGTGCAAGGCTCTGTCCCGCCCACAGAGCAGTTCCTCGTGGCACGGGGGATCTCCCAGTACCTGCAGCCCTCCATCCCAGCCGGGCTGGGGACCGTGCTGAGCCTGAGCCAGGCTACTACAGCTTCATCCCATTAAATATTGATGGCAGCGCTTGGAGAAGCACTTGGGCGTCACAGCAGACCCTAGAGGAAACACAAATCTGTTTTGCCCCCGCCGCTGCTTCTCTCCCAGCCATCGTCTTCCCTGCCCTCATTCTGGAGGGAGGACTGAAGCCTCGTGGTGAGGCTGAGCACCAAATGAGGTGCTTTCCCCGCTCCTCCCTGTCCTCTCCTGCTGTCCCACCCTCCTCTCACTCTCTTCGGGTCCTGCTCAGCAGCCTGATCCAGCCCAGCATTCCCTCCATCCCCGTAAAATGATCAGGGACCCCGAGTGATTCTGGAGGAGAAGGGATCCCCACCTGGCCCTGTGTGTTACTCTGCCTTGGCCAGCTGAATCATTACCTGCTTCAGTGACTTTATTAGCAAAAAGACCCAGCTTTTTAGCGATTTACACCAGTTTTACATCCCGCCCTCCCAAAAGAGAGGTTTAAGAGCTTGGCAGGAGCTCTAGTCATCCCACTGCTCAGGCCATAAGCTACCGCTGCCCCAGTTAGGCAGCTGCTCTTGCCATTTGCCATCACGAAGCTAAACAGCATCCCCAGGCGATATCCCCAGAAATTGCTCCTCCTGCTTCGCTTTGACCCGCTGCGGCGCTGCTGGGAGGATGTACCACCAAACCGCTGCTCTGCTGGGGACGGGCTGCCAGGCTCCCGGGTGTCCCATGGCCCGTTGGGTGACCTTCTTCTGCATCCCACACAACCCTGGAGCCAGTATTGCTGCCCACCCCCCGCTCCCCAGCTCTGTGGACACCCCGTTTGCTAAGTGCCACCCCAATCGGTCAATCCTTGGTCCGACCTGTATCCTGTCCTGCTTTCCTCATGCAAGGGGGACGAGGTGTCCCCAGGAGAGAGCCCGATCTGTGCCAGGACAAAGGTCCAACTCCCAGTCGGAGCTGGTGTTTCTGCAGAAGGGAGCAGGAAGGGGTGGAAGGCTGAGGTAGAGGAGGGTAGAGACTCGTAGGGGGGGTCCCTGGGCTGGGAGGTGTTTGCTTCCCATCTGGAGCTTGGATGGGAAACTTGGACACCCGGTTTCCAAAAAGGGCCGAGCAGGGGGCACCTACAGCGAAGTGATGCTTGGCCTGGAGACCTCAGCAAGTTGGGCCACTCTCCGCACGCTCAATACTCGGCGCTGAGCCAGGTCAGGCCACAGATGGGGCTGAGAGGGAACAAACTGGGAGGAAGGAGACAGCCCCACTGGCTGCCCCCATCCCTGTCGGATCTCCTGCCGCAGCCAGATTGGGCTGGAGGGTTGCTGGAAGGATGGATGGTTTCTGCTGGGCTCGGCGGTGGAACTCCTGAGCCAAGGGGAGGTATTTCTTTGTCACAAGCAAAGTAAAAAAACCATCATCAGCCAGAGAACAAACAGCTCCGGGCTGGAGAAGGATCAGGGAGAGGGGGAGATGGGGAGGAGCAGGGGGAGCGTGGGGACAGGAGGTTTTTCGGGGACTTGTGATCTCAGAGCAAATTTCTGCTGTTGGCTGCACACCAGTGGCACCATTTCACCAACTCACGCGTGCCTCCCTGTTGCCGGCTTCGTGGCGCTGAGCACCCGGGG
>VXBL01001163.1:13177-25494 GCA_013400195.1 Aramus guarauna | reverse complement strand
GGATTAGGGGTGCGGGGCTGAGTGCAGGCGGGGTGCCGGAGGTGGGAGCAGGCAGGGAAGGAGCGGGGGGGTGGGTGGGGTGTGAGGGGGGGTCTCTCTGTGCCTCCGCGCGGATGGGCTCAGCTTTATCCAGGGCTGTAATCCCCCCTGCTCCGGTAATTAAAAACTCCGCATTACAAGGAAAACGGTGTGTAGGGAAATGTAATCAAGTCTGGAGGGGCTTAACCATCTGGTAAAGGTTAGGACCAGCACGGCGGGGGACGCGGCCGGGGGATTTGGCAGCCGGGGCGATCCGGGCTCCTCTTAATAATCTACCGCGGGGACGAGCGCAGCATCTGCGAGGTAATACCGGTATCCCGGGCAGCGATCGGTCTCGCTGGAGCTCCCACCGCCTTTAACGGGACGTCCCCGGAGCTAGCCCTCTCCCCAGGTGCGTCCGGCTCCGGTAGCCCCATTCTGGTGTGGCACCGGGGGGCCGGATTGCATCCCCTCCCCGGGGCCGGCAGGGAAAGGGTTAAGTGGCCGCCGGTGGCCGCGGCTCGCCACCCCAGCTCCGGGCAGGGCGCTGCCCCGCCGCCCCCGGGAGCCCGAAACTCTTTGGAAGTGCAAGGGGCGAGCAAAGGCGAGGGGAGACGCGGCGGCGCGGGTGGGACCCCGCGTCCTCGGGAGGTCTGCGGGACCATGGGGGCCGGGGCAGGCTCCGGGCGGGGGCAGCTCTTCCTCCGCTCCCTCCTCTTCCTCCTGCTGGTCGGGTCCCCGGCACCGCGCCCGGTGGGTGGGCAGCTGCGCTACGCCGTGCCGGAGGAGCTGGAGCACGGAGCCTTCGTGGCCAACCTGGGAGAGGACCTGGGACTGGACGTGTCCACCCTGTCGGCGCGGCGGTTCCGCATCGTGTCACGGGCCGGGGCCAGGCAGTACCTGGAGGTGAACCTGGAGAATGGGATCCTCTTCGTGAACGAGCGGATTGACCGGGAGGAGGTGTGCGAGGCTGGGGGGACCTGCCTGCTCCACCTGCAGCTCCTTGTCGAGAGCCCGCTGGAGCTCTACCGCGTCGAGGTGGAGGTGCTTGACATCAATGACCATGCGCCCACCTTCCCCTGGCAAGAGTATGTGCTGGAGGTGGCTGAATCCGCCGTTCTCGGTGCCCGCTTCCCTCTCGAGAGTGCCCAGGATCCTGATGTGGGTACCAACTCAGTGCACACGTACCGGCTCAGCCCCAATGGCTTTTTTTCGCTCGAGGTGCAGACACGCAGTGACGCCAGCAAGTTTGCAGAGCTGGTGCTGGAGCGCGCCCTCGACCGTGAGCAGCAGCGCGCGCACCAAGTGCTGCTTACTGCTCTCGATGGCGGTGTCCCCGAGCGCTCAGGCACAGCTCGCATCCTTGTCACAGTGCTGGACGCGAACGATAACGTGCCTGCCTTTGACCAGCCCTCGTACGGTGTGAGCCTTCCTGAGGATGCCCCTGCCGGCACCCTGGTCATCCAGCTCAATGCCACTGACCTGGATGAGGGCCCCAACGGGGAGATCGAGTACTCCTTCAGTGGGCACGCACCACCGCGTGTCCGGGAGCTCTTCCACGTGGAGCCCCGCAGTGGGCAGGTGCTACTGAAGGGCCCTCTGGACTATGAGCGCGCAAGCCTCCATGAGCTGTACGTGCAAGCCAAGGACCGTGGACCCTCGGCTGTGGCTGTGCACTGCCGGGTACTCGTGCACCTTCTCGATGTAAATGACAATGCGCCAGAGGTGACCCTCACCTCTGTGTCCACACCGGTGCTGGAGGATGCCCCACCAGGCACCGTCATCGCTGTCATCAGTGTTCTGGACCGGGACTCTGGGGACAATGGGCGTGTGAGCTGTGAGGTTGGCCCTGATGTGCCCTTCGAGCTCCGCTCCTCCTTCCGCAACTACTACACGCTAGTCACTACACAGGCACTGGACCGGGAGGTTGTGCCTGAGTACAACGTAAGCATCACAGCACGGGACATGGGCTCGCCCACCCTGCTGACCCGCAGCACCCTCACCATCCCGGTGTCTGATGTGAATGACAATGCCCCACGCTTCCTCCAGCCCTCCTACAGCGTCTACGTGATGGAGAACAACGCGCCGGGTGCCTCCATCTGCTCTGTCAGCGCGTTGGACCCTGACTGCCAACAAAACGCCTACCTGTCCTACTCCATTGCTGATGGGCACATCCATGGCATGCCTGTGGGCACCTACGTGTCTATCAACTCAGACAGCGGGCACATGTACGCCCTGCGCTCCCTTGATTATGAGCAGATCCGCAGCTTCCAGATCCAGGTGCAAGCACAGGACGCAGGTTTTCCCCCACTCAGCGCCAACGTCACTGTCCACATCTTCGTGCTGGACCAGAACGATAATGCTCCAGTCATTGTTTCCCCCATGCCGCGCAACGGCTCCGTGGCCACCGAGCTGGTGCCGCGATCAGCCGGGCCTGGCTACCTCGTGGGCACAGTGTCAGCTGTGGATGCGGACGCGGGTCTGAACTCTCGCCTCTCCTACCAGCTCCTCCAGGCCACTGACTTCACCCTCTTCAGCGTAGCACCAGACACGGGTGAGCTGCGCACCCTCCGCTCCTTTCTGGAGCAGGATGCAACCCGGCAGCAGCTGGTGGTGCAGGTGCGTGATGGTGGGCAGCCAGCCCTCTCTGCCACTGTGTCCCTCCTGCTATCGGTGGTGGAGACCATGCCTCAGACTCTCTCCGACTTCAGCGAGTTCAGCCTCCCTCCAGAGGCCTCCTCATCTTCTCCACTCACCCTCTACCTCCTTGTCTCCCTGGGCTCCATCTCCTTCACCTTCCTCCTCGCCATCCTCATCCTCACAGCCATTCGGTGCCGCGGAGAGCGGCACTCCCGCCAAGGTGATGGCTGCTCACCGCCCGGCTGCCACTGCTGTCCTGGGTCCAGACCCTCCCCTGACAGCCTGAAGACGTCCAACCTGATGGCGCAGCCCCCTGCGGGGACCACGGCTGCCACTTGCCTCGACGTGCCTGGGGGTGGCCCCCCGGGCTACTGCTACAAGGTCTGTCTCGGTCCTGAGTCTGCCCAGAGTGACTTCATGTTCCTCAAACCCTGCAGCCCACCCCGGAACAATGAGAAGGACCCCAGGAAGCAGTCTCAGCCAGGCCAGCATCTCCAGGTCTCCAAGCAGGTAATGACATGCCTGATGGTGCTTACTGGAGCTCCACAGGTCCCCCCAGCCCCCTCCCTCAGCCTCTGCCGTGAGAGAAACGGCTTTTCCCAGACAAAAAAACAGTGCCTTTGATCAGTGTGGGAACTAGGAGTCGTCAGGCAGCGGGAAACTCTCCACCGAGCTTCCCAACGCGTCTAATTACCGGGGGACGGCAGGCTCGGCTGAGGCAAGAGGAAATCCCTTCCCACTGCCTTTTGCACCCATTAGAGGCAACAGAGATGCCCCGGGGGAGGTAGGATTGGTGGGGGTGGCATCTCCTTTGTGTGGGTGAGCAATTCATGCTGGGACAGCCTGAGCGTCACTGCTGCTCTGCTTCCCACATGCCAGCTGGGTCCGCAGTGTCCCACTGCTGCACCCGGGGCTGGCCCTAGCCCCACCAGCACCGCTTCTGTCCCCAGTTCTGGCAACTCAGGCCTGGCCACTGCACTGGCAGGGAGGGAGTGGGGTCTTCAGGGCAGGATTTTGATGTCAACATTTGTTAGGTATTGAAATGAGTAACATCTAATTTTCCTGGTGAAAGACTCTTTCCAAAACGCGATTACAAGGATGGAGAGTGATGAGGCATCTAATCCACTTACATTTGACTTTTAATAAAACAGCTCTTCCAAGGAGAGCCCAAGACTCGCTGCCAACCGGCTCTCCCCGCGTGTCTCCTGCACCGCTGGACTCACTGTTTAATCTGTTAATGGGATTTTCCCCTAGTTGTTTGCAACCCCCCTGGGACATTGGGTGCACCTCTCACCCTTTGGTGCCTGAGACCTGGGCTAAGTTACCATCCCACCTGCAAAAAAAGGTTTTTTAAAATTAACAGAAATAGGAAAAGCCCCTCTCTCTCCCCAAAAGGACAGACCTTGGCAATTATACTCCCAGAGATGGAGAGCAAGCCCCGGACAACTCCAACATCTCAGCAAAGTGGGGACAGTCCAGAAGGGAACAGGCTGGTTCAGTGCTGCCTCAGTTTCCCTAAGAAGGGAATGTGGTGCTTCCTTCTCCACAAAGGGCATGGGGAAAGAGGAGACGGAGTCCTGCACCCCTGGCTACTGCAGCCTGGTGCTGGGAGGGCTGGGCTGATGTACAGAGGGTCCCGATAACCAGCCTTGCCCTTCCCTGTGTTTTCCAGATCAAACAGCCCAACACGGACTGTCTGCCTCCAAGCATGCAGCGACCTGCGCTGAAGAGGTACCAAATCCGGTGGAAGGGGAATGTGGGGGTGGAGCAGTTATCTCCAACATAGCTTTGAACTGGTCTCTTCTTTTTAGTTCTCAGAGCCTGGAGGATGTGGGCGAAATCCGCAGAGCCTTCCAGAAGGAGCATGAGAGGCTGTGCACCCTGGTGACACCTGTCTCTGGTTAGTATTGGGGCACTGAGGCTGGGAACACCAGACCCTCTTGTCACTTGGTGGAGATGCAGTGGGGGGGACACAGTGGTAGAGTTTTGTGGGGTGAAATGGTTCTCCAGGCTCCGGAAGGGAAGTTGGTGACACAGGGCCATAGGCTTGCACCCTGGGTCATGGATGTGACTGTCCCACTGAGCTATGGATGTGGCACCCCCACCCTGATCTAGTCTCACACTCATCTTTCCTCCAGAGTTTCAGAAGGCTTCAGCAGGCACCAACAGCATCTGGACACCACAGTACAGCCCCTTGTACCCGGGGCACATCCCAGCTCTGGATTATCAGCACAACGTCTACATCCCCGGCACCCCCACTCTGCTTTCCAGCAAAGATGGGCCTCTCTTCCTGGGTCGGGAGAACAAGAACAGCTTCTCCACCTTTGGCAAGAGGAAGAAGATGACAACTTACTGTGACATGCATGATAGTGTGGTCATCAACAATGACCTGAAATAGTGACCAGCACTGGGCCTGGATGGTTCTACCCAAGGCCTTGGGAATCACTCGCATTATTTCAACTGCTAGGTCCACCCACAGCACACAGCTCCATGTATGGACCACTCAGGACTTTGTGGGGCTGCTGAGATAGTGGCCCACCAGGGTGTGGGGAAAGGATTTAAGGAGCAAGAGACCAAGAAGTGGTAAGGATATGGCGGGGAGGCATTTCTCCCACCTCATCCTGCAGAGCTGTGTTAGCAGCAGGTGCTGTTTGGGGTCCATATGACCAGATTTAAGCAAATCTGCCTTGAGTTTACCCTTCCCATGTCCCCTTAGGGACCATCCATCTCTGTAAGCATTGTCACTTTGTCTTGTCTGGCTGTGTGAATGTACTGAGCTGCATGCCTGTATTTCTGTCCCAGTAGGCATGGAAAATATATACAGACCAAGCCTGGTTTAGTCAAGCCTGACCCTACATGCTGGGACAGTGACCATTGCTCTGTCCCTGAGATCCAGTGGGATGTGTTGCACATCCACAGCAGTCAATGGTGGCTGGCTTCTCCGGGAAGTGAGTGCAGAGCCCAGCCATCATGGGTGCTTCCCTTCAAACCCTGACCCAACGCTTGCAGGGCTTTAGACCCAAAGTCCAGGACATGGCCAGGGTCTAGGACAGAGCCAGTCTTTTCTCTGGGAACAGCACGAGCTGGAGCGCACACAGATTGGATGGACAGAAGATCTGTTAGCTTAAGCAGCTGATAGATGCACAAGGGGATGCCATGCTGGGTAACTCTTTAGCCCAAGGCAACATTATCTCAAAGAGTTTCCAGCCATTGGACGGGCCACGGCACAGCTGATGGTCCTCTTTTCTCTTTCCCCTGCCCTCACCTGGATGTCTGTTTTCCCCAAGTCCTGAATGCCTGGGGGAACCCCTGCACTGAGGGTCCCACCTGCATAGGACAGGCATCTCCCACCCACCCTGCTTCTCTCTGAGGACTTTTAGCTGGCTGTCAGGAGCTCTCAAGGGCAGGACTCCAGCTCCAGAACAGTCTCTCCTCTGCCCTGCTCAACCTACACCTGTCCACCCAGTCTGTCTGCCAGCATTGCCAATCGCTCCTGTCACGGGACAGTTCATTTCCAATCCATCTGTGCAGAACATGACAGCTCTTTCTAAACCAAGTTTGTTTCACGATGTCTGATTTGTACCAATAAATTGTATTTTAATAGCTCACCCTGGCTCCTGGCTGTCCCTGAGCTGCACATGACAGTGGGAATCACTTCTCAGCTCTTGGAGGAGGGCTCTCAGCTCCAGCAGACATACATGTTCCTCCGGCCTCCTTAGCTGCTGGAGGAGCTCAGGAGAGCTCATTTTTCATTTCACCTGGATGCTGGGGACTCAAGGTTCTTTTCTCTTCCTCCTTGGACTCAGGAGCACTTTGGGGTCATGGCCAGGAGGAGCTGTGTGCTGGGGATGCCACACAGCTCCCTGCTCTGTGCTCCAGCTTGGGCAGAGACTCTGCAGGGTTTTGCACCAAGGGGTGGGCGTAAAGGTCTTTGAACTGCTGGGGAGAGGGGCTGGATCTGGCAGTAGTGACTTATTGTGGTTACTGAGCATTGTTTTCTATGGTTCATTTAAGCTTTCCCCTAGATGCTTGGCCACCCACTAGCTTGCCTCAGGAGTCACAGAGATAACCGGGGTGTGTGTCAGGTGTAGGGACCAACTGCTGGGAACAGGCAAGCCTGTATCTGCTGGTGGGGTGACTCTTGATGTGAGAAGCGGTTCACCTTTGGATGAAGTCCTGAGATGGCCATGCCGTGACCATCTTTCTCTTAGCCCCTGCTTGCTCAATGACTGGCTCGGGGAGGCTGCAATGCGGCTTTTGGGATTAACCCAGAAAAGTCCTTGTCTGCAAGTGGGTAACATGCTCTTTGGTGGAAGTGAGGGGCAGGGAACACTCAAAAGAGCCCCGTGGGAGTCAGGGACCCAGGAGGACTGTGCTTTGGACATGAAAGGGACCTGGCTGCTTCTGGTGACTTCAGTCTCAGCTCACATCTGCCTGTCAGTAGATGAAATACTCCCCGTCCCAATTAGATGGCAGGATGAAGAATTTTATGCTGCTGAGTGCATTCTTCAATAGTCTCTGCAGAGTGTTAAGGGTAAAAAAAGAACCCCAAACCACCACTGCCTGAGACCCCTGTACAGCATTAGCCTGTTTCACTGCTTCAAAAGAACAAGTGAATTATGTAAAGTGATACAATAAAATTAATAACAGCCTCAAGAAGTAATAAAAGCATCAAATGGACTTGACTCCCTGCGGGGGCAGTGAGCATCTCCCTCTCCCGGATTAACTCTGGCAATATCTTCCCTGCCATTTTCAGGCAGTGCTGGTCAGGCATCAGGAGAGGACTGCAGCCCCTCTGCAGCAGGGCCAAGCCATTAGCTGTGTTTTAGCTCAACCAGCAAAAGTAACCTGTACATGTGCTTCATGGTACCCAGGATCTAAATGAATGTGTGGAGTTGGCATTTTCTTTCAGATTCCAAGGTGTTTCTTCCCAGAGGGAGGTCTCAAAATTGATCCCCCAAACCATATTTGCATCCCTGTCTTTGGAAATTCATAGAGTTGAACAACCAAGAAGCCAGCTTTTGCCACCTTCCCGAGTGTGTCACTTTTCCAGTGTATTCTGTTGGCATTTTTTAACCCCTGCAACTAAGGCTCAACTGACCTACAGTAAATTGCTTCCCTCTCATCTCCGTTACTCCTGGCCATCCTCAGCCCAGGAGATGAGATAGATATACACACCCACACACACACCCCCCCGCACCCCTTGCTGATCCCCAGGTTTGCATGCTCAGGTCAGACCTCTTCCAAAAGGGATTTGAAGGTCAACACAGCACCCAGCCCAGGCCCCAACACCCCCTCTCACATTCCCTGAGGATCTCTTTTTGCTTAGTTGAAGGAAGTCCTGTACTGACAAGAGCTCAGTTTCTATCTGTCTTCTTAATCAACATGTCAATAAGAAGGACAATAAAAGGGGACTTGCTTTAAGGGAGATGGCACTTGCTTAAACCTAATTCAACCACACTACTACCCCTTCTTCAAAGGGCTTGCCTGGTCAGAATCGTCCATCTAATAGATGAGATCTCCTTTGAAGATTTCCCGCAGGGACGGAGTGTCATTAAAAATGCAAGGTCTTTGCCCTATAACCAGTTATTTTTACAGCTCCTCCTGTGCTTACTCTCCTGCACAGTTCATGAGCATTAGCTGGTTTCTGTATTCTGATAATGCACTGGGCATGAGAGCCACTTTGGAGACATACTCAACAGCACGCTCTCTATATGCCCCTCTCATACATTCCCGCTCTCTCAGAGATCCAGAGGCAAATCTGGCTTTCAGGGACCTGCCAGCCAGCTTGAGATTTGCTTCTACAACAGCGGGAAAGCTGCCATGTGGTGCAGTTGGCTGCAAAATGCTGCAGGCCATGCAAGGCAGGCACATAGTGCTTCTGGGCACCAGCACAAATAGGGAAGGTTTTTGTGCTCTTGCTATTGCTGAATAGATTCTTTGGATGGAAACATTATTTATATCTCTGTAATGACTTGAAAGTGTGTACCAGAGAGACAAAATGAATCCAGAGGTAGAGAGAAAAGAGGCCAAAGAGAAAGGACCCAGAGGGGACTCTGATCTGCCACATGTGGAGTCCAACAGCAGCCAGTGAAGCCCCCAAGAAACCTGAGCAGGGACAGAGCACTCTGCATGCAGTCAGGTTAGGCTGGGTAGAGCCATGAATACAGATGGTCTCAGCTCTCCAGAGGGACTGGTAGGACAGAGCTAAAATCCATGGGGACCAGTGGGAGCCTGCACATCAACCTTGGAGGGTTCTGGATCCACCCTGAAGTCGGTGGCACTCGGTGGTTAATTAACACTGAAGTCTGTGGCACTCAGTGTTTAATTGCAGTCTCCAAAGATACTAGGACTTTGTTTTCTTTTCTTCTCACTTGAAGATGATGCAGGAATGAAGACGGCTTAATTTAGCCAGGACTGGGTCAAGGTCCATCCTGATTCCTGTTCAAAATGCCTCAGTGTCTTAAATATCTCCCTGGACTCTTCCTGCAGAACAGACCACTGTTCTTGGATGGATCCCCTCCTCCTGCTTCCTTTTCGATCTCAGTAGATGATATTTTGTAGAAATAAATATCCTTTAGCTTTTGCCATAATAATTTAGCCTGTACCACACTGAAAAATGGTCTGCATGATTGTCACATGCTGATTTTCTCTGCTCCTTTGCACCTTTGCTCTTTTTAAAAAAAAACAAAACCAAACCTGCTCTGAAAACATCAGTTGCTAACTCCTCCGCAGAGATCAGATGAAGAAACAGGCCTGGACTGTGAAGCTTTTGCCTCCCCAGTTTGCCTATAATGTGTTTTCAACCTAAGTGGTGGAAATGTCACTGAGTCTGTTTGCAGCATTCACTGAAGTGGAATTAATGCTTCTTGTTAGTGATAATATGACTTAATCAGCTTAATTATTGTGAGACATAAGTAGACACCTTTGTGCATTGAATAACTTACGACATACTGGACCAAAAAGCACGAATGAAGGCTTTGAAAATAAATTAAATATGACCTCTAGTGCAGTCTGCACTTTGACTAATGATTCGTCTCCCATGGAATTCAATGATTTACAAATCTTGCATTTGAATAAATGATACATTTTTGCATGTTTTAAACAATAGCAGCAATTTTTATTTCAGCAGTCGGAATTCAAAGTGTTTCTCCAATGCCAGGAAGCAGGGCAAACAAGTTCATGTTAAACGGACTGAAAAATAAAACATTTGTGCAGTCAACCATCAGAAATACATCCAGAGGATCTGCAGGCATTTGTGATGAGATATTTATTTTAATTCATTGCTAGCAATATCTGCAACAACAGGTGAAAAAATACATCAGAAAAACTGAAGTGAGAGAGAAGATTCCCAGAAGGGTCACTAAGGTCTTCACATCAAATCCATTCGTTTCAATAATGTCTACAATAGAAAATATCATTATATAGCTCCAGAAATGTCTTATCATACATTTTGCCTGCACAGAAAATAAATCATACTTATATGAACGAAAGAGAAGCAAGAAAAGCAACCATCAATCAAGTAAATCATTATGAGCATTAGTAGGATTTCTGATAGGCTAAGATTCAAAAACTCTGTGATAGCAGGCTGCATGAGAAATAGAAAAATTGGGGTTAAATTGCTATGTGAACTCAGAGAAAAGATGAGCTGTCTGAATTTGTTCTGTTCTGTTGCAATGAGTCACTGAATTTCTGTACCCAAATCTTCCCCTAAAAAGCACTGGAGTTCATCGTGGTGCAAACGATAACTCAGATCTCTACACAGGGATTTTTTTTTCAGCCCAAGTCTATCTGAAATTCAGAGGTTATTTTAGACTTTAGCATCATAGGGAAGCCTGGCTGGTTCGATGAGTCTCTTCTTAAGTCCAAGTCCACATTTCTTGGTGTTTTACCTAACAGAAAGCTTTTTTCATACTGCCAAGGGTGAGGACCAAGTGCTCTAGGCTTAATTTTTCTGTCAAAGAGCTGCTGCTCTTTTGCACCCAGTTTATCACAACTCTTGCTCTGCAGTTGTTCAGTCTATATTGACTAAATCTCCAAAACTCCCCTGAGTACAGATGGAACATATCCACCCAAGTATCTAAATGTAAGGAGTTTGACCTGGGGCTGAATCCCACCTCCAGGATCCCTCTTGTCCCCAGTCTCCTCCTTGACCTTTCTTAAAAATCATTTACCAGAAGTGGACATAAAGCCCTATGTGCCTAGCACCTGACTGTCAGTGATGTTTTATCAAAGACAGAGGAACAGATTTGCTATTTGCTTTGCGTCTCCCCTAGAAGACCAAACTTCAGGAAAGTAGTCCTGAAATCAGATCCCAAAACTGAAGTTTAATTTTTATGTAGCCAGGAAATGGAATGTTACATTCACTTTGTTTACCTAAGCTACCTTTTCTTCCTCTTAGTTTCCCCCTGTAAAATAGTTTGGTAGTTGCCCCAGTATGTAAGGAGATCTACAATTGGGGCTGAGTCCTTTTTCCATGTTCCTCAAGAGTTTTCTTGGCTGGCTGTGCCACATGACACGAACCACTTGACTCCCTCAATGCCTCATGACCGTGATGGTCATGTTCCTTTGATATGTGAACAGATTTCAGCATGCTCCTCCCGTCACTGTGGGCTCCACCTTCATGCTCATTTTTCTGCCTTTCCTTTGGCTCAAGTTTTATATCTGCTATAGTTTCGTAGTGAAGTTGGATCAAATCTGACCCTGCGTTGAGCAGAAGCCTGATCCAATCACTTCCAGGCATCCCTTTCAGTCTCAGTGATCACCTGAATCCATGAAGATGCCATGCTGCAAACTGCCAAATCCCTGGTGAAATCCTGCCCCCTCCATGTTACCCACATGATGCACACCACCACCAGCACCCAACTGGGACAAAACCATCCTATCTGCTGAGCTTGTGTCTACTGAGCCGTCTTGTGTGCAGCATTGTGGTGTTTGAAAACCAGGGTGGATCTACACGGGGTATCATGGCTGACCAGCACAACACTTCCAAACTTACAAGGGAGGAGTTAGAAGATCATTTCTTCTCCTTCTACCTTGGAGACCAGCAGGGGCTAGTTGCAGAGTTTGTTTTAACGTTATATCTTCTTCAAAAAGAGAAAAATAAATTAAAAACTTAGATCTGAGCTGTAGGGACAAATCACAGCACAGAGCTTGGGAACACAATGGGGACCCTTGTGTCTTTCCCCAAGGCTTTCCGTCTAGTAAAGCACTGTCTATCTGCTGAAGGGAAGCCCACTCTGGGATCCACTTGTGAAAAGCTTGATTCTGTTGGCATGGAGAATTTTCTCTGCAAATAACCTCTTTATGCAAAAGGGAAATGGAGATGGAGTGGGAAATGAGCCCAGAAAAAAAATCACGGAAGTTTTTTGCTGCCTGCAGGTGGAATTCAAGTGAAAAATAAGGGGGGGCAGGAGGAAAGAAAAATGAAACAGCCTCCTCTCTGCATAGATTGCATTGCTGGAGAAGCTCTGAATCTTGCAAGGCATAACAGTTGCCTGCTCAGAGGTTCCTTCCCCAGGGACTTTGCCTGAGATAGTTTCATCCATTTATCCCTGACTCCTGGCATCTGCATAACACACTCACAGAGAGAGTTATTAGTTTAATTTTCTTGTGAATTACAACAGGGGCAGAGAGAATTAGAAAAGACTTTTTCTTTT
>VXBL01001161.1:120940-184271 GCA_013400195.1 Aramus guarauna | reverse complement strand
GGGAGGAGGAAGGGGCAGGGAGGCACACCACAACAGCTCAGTTTCTGTTTTAGTCCTGCAGTTAACACTGTGGGAAGGTATTCACAATGTATTTTGATAAGAATATTCACTAGATATTCCTAGATTGTAGATACACATACATATGCATATGCAGTGGAAATTTTCATTATAACTTTGTGTGGTATCCTGTCATGGAAGTTGATCCATCTGATAGAATACTTCATATTCTATCAGCAATTATGCATCAGCTCTGATTTTTCACACTGGCAAGTTACATCTGTTTTCCAGCCATTAAATGAATCAATCTGATAAACTGCATTGAATGTCTGTAACCGATGGATTCCTCCAGCCAATCTGAACCTCTTCTACGTGCGCCTCCTTCCTGTTATTATCCACGAATTGTAGAGCTTGGGAATAACTGCTTATATAGTACAGGAGAGTCTCAGTAAATGATAATACAAAGAAATTATTGATAAGTTTCCAAAGCATGTGATATTTATTTCTATGTGTCAACTCAGTCATTGCATGGCCAGTTGTAACACATAGTTAAAAATACCTTAGTATAAATGTTTGAATTATTTAAAGGGAGTTAGAAAGTATCCTGTATGGTACTGAATTACAAGTATTAAATAATGAAATAAAAAGCCAAAATAAAATAACTGAATTCATGTTATGTCATCAGGTTCAGCTTACTTAAAAAGAGGAGTGAAGGAGAGTTTCAACTTATTTCTTGGCCAGTGCTTTATTTATTTATTTATTTTTAATAGAGTATTATCATGAGGGAAGGTAAACAATGAAAATTATGAAAATGTGAGTCTAAAAAGTTTTTGACCTAGGAAAGGGAAGGCAAAGCTAGCTTCTGAATACCGCAAGTTACGTTAAACTTCCTAGGCTAAGCTTACTGAGCCTTTCTGCTTATTGAGAGCTCTGAGACTTTTAGCTCAGAGTTACTGCATCTGAAAAACATGATGTAGTATTTTTCCTGCCTATTAAGTTAGGTAGCAGGAATGCGCCTGAAACAGAGCCTCAGCAAAAGGAACACTTTCCTGATGTTAGGTAATGGGATGACCTCTTGGCTCAATTTTTTGGCTTTACCACAGACTTTCTGTAATACCTTGCACAAGATGCACATGTGTCTGCCTCAGTTGAACGTTTTTATGAGAGCAATACTTCCCAACTCAAAATTTTCTGAGAGGTTGAACTAGTGATGATGATTGACCATTCAGCTATTGCATTGGAAGCAATACTTGAAAAGTCCAAATAAATAGCCTCAAAATGCCTCCCTTTTGTAATACTGTGTTGTTTCTTGGCTTCTACTGTAGATAGCATGGTTACCTCAATGGAAGGTCTGGGTTCTGACAGCGTCTTCAGTTTGCATGAAGACAGCCACTATCGGATAAGCAAGAGCCTGCTCAAGCCAGCAGAAGGGAGCACAGTACCCCTGACGAGAGTGAAGTGTTTGGTCTCCATGACAACCCCACATGATATCAGGCTTCATGGATCATCAGTTACGCCAGCATTCATTGAGTTTGACACGTCTCTTGAAGGGTTCGGGTAAGGTCCTACAGTGTTCTCAGATAACATGGGACACAGTGGAGTGTTTTCTTTTTCTTCTTTCAAAGAAACACATGTGATTTTTAATAGACTGTGTGCAAACCAGAAACAAATGAATTCTTAAAAGAAAGGAATACTTCAAGCCACATAAATTTCCACTCTGTCATTCACTAATGCCTTGAAACCAAATGCTTGCTTGCCGTCTGTGAAAGTAGAAGTAGGTGTGTGTCTACACATTGATAGTACCCTCTCAGTTCTGGATTTCATGTGCCTTTTAAAATGCAGGAACACCAGCATGCCCTTGCAGATACTCACTAGTTGCTAGGATTTGTGTGTGACATTTGAATGGCCCAAATGGTCTGAAACCCACTTAAAATTGCTGAAAAACTTGGAAGTGTGGATGTAGGCAAATCAGAAATACAAGTAAAGCAGAGAAGGAAGCTATGTTGAGTCCAAATAACTGGAAAAAATTATTTTTAACTGGAGGTGTAGCCTGAATATAATGCTTAAACTCACTTTTTCTTTTTAGCACCCAGTATCACTTTCACTTACTGTTTTTTTTTCTCTCTAAACACCTGCTGAGTGAGACGCTTTGAGGATCATATAATAAGATTTATTGACTGTTCAGAAGATGAAAACATGACACTATTCTCAGCATCTGTTTAAGAAAAATGTTTTGTCTTTTTCATTATAAAAATGGAATACAAAAACATTCATTTTATTCTGTGCTGAGAGGTAAATATATCAAAAATTGCTGTAAGAATTCAGACCAATACTATAAGGAACAAGTATTCCTTAACTGCCTGTGGACTGGTCCATAGGTGGAGGCTCACAAATAGGCTGAAAGTCAATATCTCAGAGAGGGCAGTGTTGTGAGGTGCGTACAATCAGACAGACAATTGTGAATGGCACCTTGAATTATAAGTAATTGTTCAGAATTTCCCAGAAGCTTGGTTAAAAGCTTAAAAATCTTGACTAGAAGATTTATTAAAAAGTTCAGTGACACGAACCACCAAAAATGACAACTGCTATGAAGCCCAAAAGAGTGCGACAGATTCTTTTATGAGATGAGTAGCTCCTCGATCTCTTTTTATAGTCTCTTTTTTAAAAAGAATTGTGAGGAGAGGTAGAAGTTATGTTTTCCATGGCTGTACCACAATTTCATAAAACCAGAAACAGCTCCATCTGACAGAATCCTTCATCTTGTCTTTTTCTTTCCGGACATATTTATACTACTGTGTTTCTTAAATCTATTTCTATTCTGAGGTGACCTTTGACAGAGACACTTGCATCTTAGTGCACTTGTTCCAGTTCATTTGGGACGACTGGTCTGAGAGCAGAGTCCAGCCTGGATATTTAGGAACTCTGCTGCTCTGCATTCTCTTTCAGCTTTGTGCAGCAAGGATGCAGCACCCATTTTGCATCTAGCCTTCATATCCAATATAGTCAGGGACAGACTTTCCTCTGAAAACAGATGCTGCTCAAAGGTCTGTTCTACACCCTTTGTAAGAGAAAATAAAATGTTTTGGACTTAAGAGGAACTTGAAATAGGCTAGCAAAATGAATTGACTCTATGGTCGCTCCAGAAGATTTGTAGGTGCTGGTAACGTGTCCGAAAGTAATCCATGTAATGCAGCTGTGTCGTCTTGTAATTTCAAGAAGTCACCTAAGAAGGCTGCTGTAATCAATAAAAAAAAACCCTAAGAACTTTTTGGTCTGTTTTAAAGTGTCAGAGTATTTCATAAATTCAGCAGTTGACAGACCCTTGCAAGTTAACTGCTTAGAGAGAACATGCTTTTAACACTGTTGACCACAGGGGATTCATTCAGAGAAGACCATTTTCAAGAGGGAGGAAGAAGTGTATAACGAGAACTGTAATCAAAAGGAAGATAGTAGTGACAAGAACCATGAACTGCTCTTGCTTTCAAGATGGGTGGTGAAAGTTCATTGTATCATAGAATGGTTTGGGTTGTAAAGGACCTCAAAGATCATCTAGTTCCAACCCCCCTGCCATGGGCAGGGGCACCCTCCACTAGACCAGGCTGCCCAAAGCCCCATCCAATCTGGTCTTAAACACTCCCAGGGATGGAGCCTCCACAACCTCTCTGGGCAACCTGTTCCAGTGCCTCACCACTCTAACAGTGAAGAATTTCTTTCTAACATCTAATCTAAATCTGCCCTCCTTCAGCTTAAACCCATTACCCCTTGTCCTGTCACTACAGTCTTTGATAAACAGTTGCTTTCCATCTATCCTGTAGGCCCCCTTCAAGTACTGGAAGGCCGCAATTATATCTCCCCAGAGCCTTCCCTTCTCCAGGCTGAACAATCCCAACTCTCTCAGCCTGTCCTCATAGGAGAGGTGCTCCAGTCCTCTGATCAACTTTGTGGCCTTCCTCTGGACTCTTTCCAGCAGCTTGATGTCTGTCTTGTTGTGAGGCCCCCAGAGCTGGACGCAGTACTCCAGGTGGGGTCTCACAAGAGCAGAGTAGAGGGGCAAAATCACCTCCCTTGTCCTGCTGGTCACACTTCTTTTGATACAGCCCAGGACACAGTTGGCTTTTCTGGGCTGCAAGTTAACTCTTCATAGCTTACATGAGAACAAAATAACTTCTAGCTCTGTTGGGCAACTCAGCTACAGCATACTTAAACTAGCCTGCTCAAGTGTGAATATTAACAAAATGGTAATGTTTCAGTAAGTGGAAGAGCCATAATTTTGCATCCAGTAGGCAAATTGGAAGCTGAACTCCTGTGGGGATTCACTCCACCTTGGGTAGGCTGATCACTGAAACCCTCTGGGTTCTTAAAAATCTTTTAGTACCTAAGGAAGGTGTTCCTTAGATCTGTTTCCATTGTGTCCACAGCATTGGTGGCCTTTGTAAGGACCAAATGTAGCTAATTTGGTGAAATATGACGTTACTGTGAGAGCATATGTACTTAAAATAAGAACATCATAATATGCAGTTACCATAGCTTTTGAATGTTTAGCTAATCCAATCTCTCTGAGAAGTCAGAACATCTCAAAGGCTGCAGTGAGTTATGGTTGCCCTTAAGGGTGCATCTTACACGATGGAGCCGTGTGGGCATAAGTCTCTGTGCCTTTGCACCAAAGACATACACTACCAGACCTCTTTGCCCTGGAGATAATTTAGGCTCACAAGGAGAAATCTTGAGAATTCATTTCTACTTTTCATGAATACATACAGTCAAGGAGAGTGATGATGTGCTTATGGTATATTTTCCTAGGCTATATTTTGTTTGTATTCAGCTCTGGTTATATTGACTTTCATAAACTCCAGTATGCTACTGGTCTTCTGCTTAACAGCTGCCTGTTCTTGCCAAGTTTGGCTCCCCATAATGCACCTACAAATAATGCTGTTACAACAGGACTCATTGATGGTGCAGTTGTCAGTGGAATTGGAACTGGTAAGTACTCAAGTATGACTGGTAGCAGTGTTTTGTGTCTGATGTTTAGTTCTCTTATGTTTCTTTGTTAGCCATGAAGTGATAGTGTGGTGTTGGACGTTGTCCACTCATAATTGAGAACTTCTTGCACCTTTTTGCATGTGTTTCTATAGCTTTTTGTCCCGAAGTCAATAAAAAGCAATTGTACATTTGTATTTTATATTGCTTTAAAATACAAGACTTTCAACAGCAGGTTAAATTATAATCAAGAGGAGCATATGAATAATGAACCTGGATGCATTGAGAACAAGTTGAGGTGTAGTGTGAAGAGCATAGGAAACACAGAATGAATTATAATGCTGTGCTTGTGGCTTTGTTCTGCTGAATTCTTGACTGAATTTATTACAGGAGTAGTTACACACATCATCACACAGATCCCGTCTAAATTGTTTGCTATCCCTTATACTTGTTCACCATAGGCTGTTCACCCTACAGGAACCTGGTGTGTTGTGGGCCTAATTGAACATGAACGTTTAGTTTTAGACTTAACACCTTTTTTTAACTAAGTTGAAACTTTACTGCAGTAAGAAGGAGTTAATGTGAGACAGTACTTGAAGTCTGTGAGCTCTTTGTTCTGTGGGAGTACCCCAGGAGATGAAATGGAGTCAGGTGTATGTGGTGGAGAGATCTTCAGCAAAGGCTTCTTCAGTGAGTCACACCTGTAGAAGGACCATCTCATCGTTATATTAGCAGTTTCTGAGGACCTGATCCATTTCCACTTTTTTTTGTCTAGGAAATTGAAATTGGGTTGTTTTGAACAAGCACAGCTTCAGAGTTGATTTTTGGTTTTAGAATGGAGGAAATAGTTTGCAATTCTTGCTTTACTTCGTTTTGAAAGAAACCCCTATGAGCCAACTTTATGTGGCTTTTCCTCCAAGCTTCAGTCAGAAATGAAAGAAGTAACATTGAAGTCCATGTAGGACAATGTTTGAGAAAGCACAGCTGGTATCAACTGAGCTGAGCTGAATAAAAGGAACAGGAACAAGTAGGTATCCTAAGTACTAGCTACTGTGACTATATAATGGGCTTTCATTTTTGTTTTTAGGTGAAAGATTTTTCCCACCACCATCTGGTTTAAGCTACTCAACTTGGTTTTGTATTGAACACTTTAGTATGCCTCCTAATAACCATCCTGTGAGACTTCTTACTGTAGTGCGGCGTGCAAACTCCTCAGAGCAGCATTATGTATGTCTTGCCATTGTCCTCTCAGCAAAAGACCGGTCACTGATTGTTTCAACTAAAGAAGAATTGCTTCAAAATTATGGTAAGAGTTGTGTTGTGTCATCAGCTAATCCTGACAATAGTATGGGGATGCGACAGCAAGTTTATTTTGAACCTAGTATCTAGAAGAATTGTGTGTGATGGAATTTTAGTTGCAGCTTCACCAGCTCCTAGTGGGTTTTTACAATGAAAAAATGCAAAATGTAAATATTGATGTAGAAATTCAGGAACTTTTGTAATTTCCAATTTGATATCTGCATATATATTTTGTCTTGTATCATTCATTTTAGACATCATCTCTTGAGGTGCAATATTAACTATCTTTTTTTTGAAGAAGTTTGGAAATAGTAAACTAATAGGTTGTGAAGGCTTTTTCAATCTGGATAGGCCCAACACTGGAGGGCTATTTGAAGGCAATCAGTATTCACTTCATGTTTTAATGCTGTGGTCAGTTTTCAGAGAGTTTGTAGCTTCATCCAGTATCTGTGATCAAAGGTGGAATTACAGGAGGTGCAGTGACGATCTAAGTGAAGCTGGTGAGGCGAGTGAATTTGCTAGAGAGTGCTATTGGTGCAGTCAGGGGCTTCAGGCTTAGCCATCTCCTTTTTCCTGCCTTGCTCTCCATCAGACCCTCCAAAACTGGACAGTTTTGAAAGGCTGTTTATGCACCAGTGGCTGTGGAGGAGCTGAGAGGAACAAGGCAGCCTTCTGTGTGTGTTTCAGGCTTAGCTCTTTACAAGACCATCATGTTGGGTTACAAGTGGTTATCAAAAATCTCTTCTTGCTTCTATTCTTTTCTTTTGAGTAGCAGGCACTAACAAAGAATTTATACAACAGTTTTTATTAAAAAAAAAAAAAAGCAGCAAACCATTATAGAATATTCCTTATTTTCATGATAAGTGGACATTCATGTCATTAATTGGAGTAGTTTCTCTTAGTAGGAGTCAGGTTCAAAACCTAAAACCTGAGAGCTGAAGACCCATAGTATAAGGGAGGAACTAAACCTCTTAAATTAACAAAGATGCTGACAGTGTTTTTTCTCTCAGAAGACCAAATTCTTAGAGAATTAATATCGTCATACTAATTGCTTTAGCCTACACTGGAGCTATAAATCATATGCTTTTAGTTTGTAAGCTGCTATTATCTAACTCTTTAAAAGAGATTGGATTTGAAGAGGCTTTGTCAGAGAACATCTGAGGGTCTCTGACTGCAAAGACTGTTTTTCAATTGAACAGAATACTTTGCTTTACAGGAGTGCCACCCTGTTGTGGCAAGTCATAGTTGGTGGTGTACCGTCAAATACTGAGCAAGAAGTACCTGAAGAACAGAGGTGGCAAGCCCACCAGACTGGAAGCACTGGCTGTCTATTGTGAGAATAAATAGGGTGGTTCAAGAATCCTTCTTGTGAAGGAGAATTGTGCTCAAAGGTGTGGGGCTGAGAAAAAGAACTTGAGATTATTTTTGTGTCTGAAAGTTAGTTCCAAGTACTCTGCTTTTATCTTTGTCCTATTTCTAAAGAAATGAGTGTTCTCCCTGTTCAGGCAGCTATTAAGAGGATTAGTAGTTTCTTTTCCTTCAATATGAAAGAATGAATGGAGATCTGAAAAGCTCCTGTTTTCTGTTGAAGTGTTCCCTGGTGGAGAATTTTTGAGCTTTGTCTTTTTTAGGGGGTAAGGGGAGGCTTTCAAGTAGCATGTGGGTCATTCTGCTTCGTGTTGGAGAAGCTAATGCACCTGGAAACTGATCATGCCCTCTGGTATGTAGTCAAAGGATGCCTTTTAGAGAAATTTAAAAATTGTGTGCTGAAAACTGAAGTGTATTTCAACATTCGGGACAAGAGGATTTGGCACCCATTAGTGAGGAGAGACCTGGGACATGCTTGAAGAGTATAGATGTGTGAATTGGGGATGGGTGGTCAGCAGCTGGTGGTTTGCAGCCCCTCAGAGAGGCTGGGAGTGGGTTCCTCTGGCCATGTGTCTGGAAGGCAGGCATCTCCTCTTACTGCTGATGTGAGGCTGGCTGATGGAGCTGCAGATGCAGCTCGCCTCACCCCGCAGAAGCTGGTGCTCACGTCAGGTCAGTGGCCTTACAACCCGGGCTCCGCTGCCGATACGGTGAAGGGAAGGCAAAGGTGACTCGCTGCAGTTACAGTACTGAAATGGAACAGTTGAGATGTCGTGATATCTTCAATTTGACTTGGGCAGAAAAGTCTCAGCCCTGAGCTACCTCTTCAGTAGCAGCACTTCAGAAAATTAATTTTCCTTAGAACTGCAGAAAGTGAAGAGAAGCCCCTGTGCTGAGGCTTGAGTTACGAGTACGCTTGTTCTGTGCTTGATGCGTGTCTCGCTAGCCAGATGTTGTATTTGCAGCTTTTATTAAGGAAAAAAAATACTCAGGCTTTCAACTTCGTCTTTAATTTCATATGCTTTGTAATTTAGTATGATTCTGATGCAGACATTTTGAAAGGTGTTCTTTTTACTTGTATCTTCTTTTGTGTGTGACCTAATTGTTTAAGCAAGATAGTGGCAAGCTTTGTACTGAGTGTGGCCAAGTGCTGAGGCAAGAGGGGGCTTGTGTGGGAAGAGGCAGGGGCTGTCCAGTGCTAGACGTGGCTGGTTTGGCCAGCTCCACAGCAGATCCCCTGCAGGACACAGCTAAGCCCAGCAGCCAGGCCTGTGGTGCACCTGGGGAAACGTGTAAAAGAGGGGAAAATGCTGCATGGAGCAAGGGAAAAAAATGTGAGAGGAAACTCCCTGAGTACATGAAGGTGAGAGCAGAAGGAGGGGAGGTGGTGCTCCAGGCGCCACAGCAGAGAACCCTTGGAGAGGGCCACACCAGAGCAGTTAGTGGGGCCTGTGGAGGACACCATGGTGAAGCAGGGAAAAGTGTGAGGATAAAGTCTGGGGAGTATGGGTACCTTTCTCTCCACAGTGTGAGAAAAGTGAAAAACAGCTCTGTAGGTTTGGAGACACATCTGTTATTTCGTGTTGAATACTGCTGTAAAAAACTTTTTAGAAAAACAACAGAAGATCTTTGTGACTTGCATGGTGGCATGGGAAAGTTAGTAAAAACTTGAGCAAACTAGTCATGTCAGGTAAAATTTCAAAGGGAGAGTAGAAGGGGAGATGTAAAGCCTAATTGTCAAAAGTCTAAAAGTATCCTGAGAATTCCCTTAGAGAAGAATTAAGGCAAAGGAAGAAGAGACATGTTGTTGATACTACCAAAACTGTACTATTTTATTAATGTGCAAATATTTAAGGATGTTCAGCCTGTCAAACTGTGACAATTTGGTCTGAGTACTTTCTCAAAAAATTTGATTTCATTCTTTCAGTTCTTGTATTTGAAAGTCTAAAGTCATTCTTGTTAATCTTATGACTTTATTCATATCTTGTTAGCTGTATTTTGTTAACTGTGTGCTTTCAAAAATTTGACTTTAACGTATTGCTGTAGATTGTTTTGGGTAAAGTCTAATGACATAGTCATCTGTTTTAAGCATCTTATGACATTTCTACTGATGCCCACTAACTGGTACTTTTCCTTTAGTTGATGACTTCAGTGAGGAATCATCATTTTATGAAATTCTTCCCTGCTGTGCCCGTTTCCGCTGTGGTGATCTCATTGTGGAAGGCCAGTGGCATCACCTAGTTCTGGTCATGAGTAAAGGCATGCTAAAGAACAGCACAGCTGCGCTCTACCTTGATGGACAACTTGTTAACACTGTTAAGGTAAAATAAATCTTTAAATCCTTATTTTTACTGATTGAAGTAATTTCTCTCTGCGCATATATCTGTGCAAAACCCCACACAAAACAAGAACGAAACAAACAAATGCGCCTTCCCTCTGCAAAAAAAAACCCAAAACCAACCAGCTAAAACCCAGAACAACCCTAACAAAATGAAGAGACTTGCAAAAAGGGGTCTTTCATCACTACACAGCTCAGAGCCAGCCCTACTGTTAAGAGGAGAAGATAACAAATGCCTTCTCAGGCATGAGCAATAGTAACGCTAAAGTGAAGTGGACATGTTGCATTGAATGTGAGGCAAGCAAGCATGGCTATGCTGCTGGCTAGATTAATTAGAAGGATCATAAAAAGCTGAAGAAGACTTATTCCAGGACCATGTAACAGATCCAGCTTTGCGTAATGGGGAGATTACAGAGTAAGACAGCTTTGCCAATTTATTCCAGTTGTTCCTTTCCCCACCCTCTTGCCACCCAGAAATAGCATCCTCTTGTCAGTGATAGCCACTGAGAAGTCCAGTGTTGTTATTAGTTGACTGTAGATGAAACACATTTAGTTGTAAAGATCAGTATTTTGTTGTCAGGTGGAAGAAACTGGCAGGCCAAAAGCAGAGAGCAATGAAGAGCACCGTGCACCTGGCCACTGAGCACAAAGTGTTCCTGACCTATAACCGACAACCGTAGAGCATTTGGCACCTGACAGATGTGGGCCTTAAGGGAATAAGCTAAACCTGGTGGGGGGTGTGAATTAGCTAGCATTACTGTACTGCTATAGGTAAAACAATAATTTGACTTTTAAAGTTTACCTTTCAGTATTCCTTTTGCAGAGGGAGGACTACAGTAACTTTACTTGTTATGCTAATAGCTGTAATATATAAGCATGTATCTGGCCGTCTATCTGGCCATATGTGATGACACTCAATAGCTGGTAACAGAATTTTTACAAGGTAGATAGAAAATGCCTGTGAGATTGTTATTGTCGTTACATACAGGCCAGCATCTTACTCATGTATTTGTTTTATTGCCGTCTGAAAACCTTACCAAATAAAGTTCATCACGTTTGCACTTTAGCTTGAAACAATGTTTACCAAAAGCATGTTTTCACTGGCTGGAAAAGGAGGAGAAAGAACAGAAGTTTATGAGATCATCTTACTGCTTTTGCAAAAAATAATGACTGTCATAGAGCACCATGCTTTTAGAATCAAAATACAGCCTCATTCTTCAGCATTTTAAAGCAGAACTCGCGTGTTGTCATCCCGTGTTTCCATATGCACCTTTGTCTTTTGAAGCCATTTAATTTCTGATCTTTGCATTTACCTTCTGTTTGACGTTCTTCACTGACTTTAGCTGTGTGGTATCAGAATACTGTGCATTATGTAGCAATCATTTGGTACGTCGCCTGGTTTGCAGAATGCTTTCCCGAATTTCTCATCTGCCTACTTTCTTTTGATGGTACCCATGCTCTCTCAATGACCTCACTGTTTTTTTTCTCCCTTACAGCTTCACTATATTCATAGTAGTCCTAGTGGGTCTGGTTCTGCCAATCCACCTGTGGTCAGCACTGTTTATGCCTATATTGGCACGCCACCCGCACAGCGCCAACTGTCTTCATTAGTGTGGCGTTTGGGCCCTACACATTTCCTGGAGGAAGTTTTGCCTGCCCCAGGTATTAGCACCATTTATGAGCTGGGACCAAATTACGTTGGAAGCTTTCAAGCAGTATATGTACCGTGTAAGTACAATTTAAATGAAAGCTGGTAAGTTGGCCTGGTTGTAGTGGAATCTTTTGTGTGCATATTGACGGAAGAGGTGAGAAAGGAGAGTATGTGGTAGCAGAGGAAAAGCTAGCTGTTCATGGGAAGATGAGTAGCTGCTATTAAAGAGGATGATAGAAATCCAAATTACTGTTTTAACATACATTGGGTAATTCTGGTACTGAGATATGATGGAAGTGCTTGTATTCCTCACTTTGGTTTTAAACCAGTTAGAAATGCTTAAAGCTGTCATTATTCATACTGTATGTTATATTTATCTGTATAAAGTGAAATTGAAGAGTCGTTTTAACTTGTCAGTTTCTAGTGATAGTGCTCATTTGCATATCTGCTATGTATTCTGTACTTTAAACACAACTGTCTTGAAATGTCATTGTTTATAGGGCCTAAATAGGTCAACTGAGGGGAAAAAAAGCAGGGAAGGATTGTGCTGCAGCAGATAGTCTTTAAGCATTAGTTGCGAACAAATGTGAGGGATTCTATTAAATTCTTCATGTGTTCTTGTTTGAAATTGCGAGGGGTACAACACAAAAAGTTGTGAACAATTTTGTTAGAAATACGTGTCTATAGCCCTGTTTTTAACTATTCAGACAATGGATTCTTCATTAGTTCTGGTAAGATGCACTGTCACTAGTGAGATGTTCCTGTTCTGTACAGTTCCCTGTCTTCCTGTGCTGTTGGAGTACCTCCTCACTAACATTGGTATTACATCAGATTATCTTTGCTTTTCCTGGCTATCACGGGGCTTTTCAGTGAAACATAAATAAAAATAGGGAGCGTATCAAGTTGTCTTGTCCTGGCATTGTCATTCCCCATGAGGATCATCCGGCTCTTCTGGAGAGAAACTGTCACCATCTCAAGGAAAGAGGCAGTGAGTGATGAGAGTGGTAGGAAAACAAATATAAGTACAGGGAGTGCACAGAGTCTTACTGTGTTTCTCCCATACAAGCTTTGCTCAGTTCATTGTATTTCAGGAGCAGTCTGCTCCAGAACAGAAGGTGTGTTTCTATTTGGGGCTAAGCTTCTGTTCGTGTCATGAACGCTGTGCCAAACCCTAAGGAGTTTGATGGGGGCGCAGTGTGAAGCTCTGTATCTTACCCTTTTATCTCGGCCTCTCTTCAAAAATGCTTGTTTTTCCTTAGTGTAACGATTACTTGTGGGAATCCTGGAGAAGGGAAGAGTGCTTGCAGTCTTCTGCTGTTGTCCTTTACAGGGCAATTGTGTCTGACTTGCCATTTGCCCATGGAATGATTCTTTTGGAAGTCTTGTCCCTATTTTCAGTGAGCAAGATTGCCATCTTCTGAGAATTTGTCCTGTGTTTAAACAAAATGAAAAACCTGATACTATCTATGTCTTGGAAAAACCCCTCAGAGAGCAGATATTAGTTCGGGAGCAGGAATTCCTCTGTCTGCTTGCTGAGATGGAGGAATGTTCTCAGGGCATCCGTGTGAGCAGAGGACCAATGAGGATTTCATTTATGGGGAAACCAAGACTTCTGAAACTCTCTCTTAAGTCAGACTTGACAGAGACTTGACTCTGTTTCAGAAATTATTTCTCACTTGTTTCAGTGTTAGGTGAGTAGTCTTCATGCTTTTTTAATTCTGTTAATGTATTTCACTGGAGTTAGAGGTACCTTTTGACCTGGAATGAAGATGCAGAAGTGAATCTCTTTGAGCTTTTGGGTGCTGAGTTTTGCACGCTTCCTCTAAGCGTTGTAGACAACTGTCAATTATAGCGCTTGCAAGTGCCTCACAAGAAGCATCTGCTTTCGGAGCAGTGGATACAAAATATTAGAGATATGGTTATATATTCTTTTTGATGCCTGGGCCTTCTGGTCTTTATTCAGTCTTGTCTCTTGTACCAGTCTCTAAGGCCATTTTCCTAGCAAACCATTGTAAAAAGCCTGTTGTCACAGGCAAATATGCAGATGTATCCAATACTTCTCTGTTTTTTTGGTTACTTTGTTTTTCTTCCGGTGGGAAGAGAAGTGAATAGCCCTTAGGCTGTACGCAAATTGAGTACAGGAGTAATGTTGACTTCCAAAAATTCAGATGAGGAAGCGCCACTTCTGTTGCTTGGCCAAGCCATGAGCTGCCAGTTGCTGTTACAGGTTGATATTGTAGATCTTCTTGAAAGGAAATGTTTGCTGTGCCTTGCCCTTTTATCTTAAATTATTATTGATTTATTTTATCACTCGTGCGTTATCAAACTACTCTTCGGTACAATGAGCAAGTATGTAAAGACAATATCACATCTCAGCTATTTGTAAAACCTTTCTTCTATACCTATTCTGCAATATAATTTGCTTAACATTTTACTCTTGAAACTGAGAAGAAAAACAGCGATAGTACTGAAATGAACTTTTATTTTGTCTTTAAGGCAAAGATTCAAAGTCTGAAGGAATCAACCCATCTCCAGTATCTTTGGTACCAGAAGAGAAGGTCTCTTTTGGTCTCTATGCGCTGTCAGTTTCTTCATTTACAGTGGCAAAAATAAGGAAAGTTTACAACAAATTGGATAGTAAAGCTATTGCCAAACAGGTATGTTCAGAAATGAGTTGGTTAATGTGTACTACTTGTTTGTTCCTTTCCTTTAACTTCTTCCAAGGCAATTTGCTCAATGCAACCAGGAGCAATAATGTTCTTGTCAGAAGAGTTGCCCATAATCACTTTTGTGTGTTTTAAATAAATTTTAAAAAGTTGAGGGAAATTGTACTCCTATATTTTATTTGCATTCTTGAAATTACTAGTAGCTATATATCTTAGTACATTTTGGAGGTGTTTTGGCTTTTTAATGTAGATGGCAGTTGTAATCCTGTTGAAAACCAGTTAATATTATCATTGAAAAATATTTCTAGTGTTGCAGATGAACAAAGCGGATAGCTTAGCCCTATGACTGTGACTCAGATTTGGAAACCATTTTACATTTTTCTTCAAAGTACATTAAAAGTCAGTGAATTATTTGTTCAAAGGACTATATATGAAGAAAGTCTGAGAGAGCTGAGATTGTTCAGCCTGAAGAAGAGAAGGCTCTGAGGAGACCTTATTGCAGCTTTTCAGTATGCATGGGAGGCTCTAAGGACAACAGAGAGAGACTCTTTCCAAGGCCTGTAGTGACAGGACAGGGGGCAAGGTTTTTAAACTGAAAGAAGGAGGGTTTAGATTCAGCATAAGGATGAAACTTTTTACAATGAGGGTGGTGAGACACTGGAAGAGATTGCCTAGAGAAGTTGTGGATGCCCCCTCCCTGCAAGTGTTTGAGGCCAGGTTGGGTGGGGCTTTGGGCATCCTGGTTTAGTGGAGGGTGTCCCTGCCCACAGGGATCTGAAGGTCCCTTTCAATGCAAACCATTCTATGATCCGGTGGAAATATTTTAAAAGTTAGATTCATCTTCCTTAAACTTTGGAGACTGGAGATTTCTCTTTAATTTAGAGAATGTCCTAATGACTCTAGCATAGTACTATTTTGTTGTACTTTACTCACTCTTTTATCACAGGAGGAAAATACACAAGTTATATTAATATATATTATATATTAATTATATTTAAAAAGTCTCTCCTTTAGCCCTTTTTTTTTTCTTGTTTCGTTCAGCTGGCGATTTCTTCTCATGAAAATGCCACACCTGTGAAGCTGCTACATAACTCAGCAGGGCATTTGAATGGACCAGCACGCTCCATTGGTGCAGCTTTGATAGGATATTTGGGTGAGTTGCGTACTTGAGAATTACTATGTTTAAACATGATTAATTACTTGTCAATAAGAACTTAGGTCTGGAAGATAAATCATGTAGTTGATGAATGTTGATGGTGCATTGTTAAATTTATGTAACATTTTTATATTTTATGGACATACTATTATCTTTTTTCTTTTTTGCTAACATGGGATGCTTGTTTTAGTTTATATGAGTTATCATTATGAAAATATACTTAATTACCTTAGCTCATAAACTATTTTCCAGTGCAATATTTCCTTCACCTCCTCTTCTGAGGTGTCATAGTTCTTCTAGTGATATTCTTTTCATAATTCAGGCAATGCTAGAATGCAAATTACTTGCATGTATTCACAATGATTTCCTGCAAGAATTAATTTGATTTTATTTTAATTTATGTTCTCTGCCTATGCTCAGGAGTAAGAACATTTGTCCCCAAGCCTGTTGCCACTACACTTCAGTACATTGGTGGAGCTGCTGCTATTTTGGGACTTGTAGCCATGGCATCAGATGTAGAAGGGTTGTATGCAGCTGTGAAGGCCTTGGTCTGTGTGGTAAAGAGCAATCCACTAGCCAGCAAAGAAATGGAAAGAATCAGAGGTTATCAGGTATGTAAAAGATGTCTTAAAACAGACCAGGCTGATTGGATTTCACTGTCTGTCCTAGCAGTTCCCATGGAAATTCCTTGTTGTGTTGTGGTAACCTGAGTTTCTGATATTAAGTTTACTGAGCTCTTGGCTAATTAGCATAGATGAGTTATTTAGGATGGCTTTTAAAGGAGAGAGTGGAAAGTTATGCTAAGCAGCTGTGCACGTTTGGCTGCTTTGCTGACACTGATGCTTCATTAATAGCAAGGAAAGAGCACAGCTATGGCACGTAGATGATTCTTTTCCCATGATTGTGAATCCATTCCTGCAAGTCTGGGAACTTCTGTCTCCATTACCTGCTAGCAAGACAAGAGGATAGGAATACATGAAGAAAACTGAACAAGTGGACTCCTAGAATCAGCATTTTGAGGAAACTGCACAGACTTTATAGTTAGTGATGCTGTTTGCTTTCAAGCTGAACACTGCTTACTTCTCCATTGGGGTAGGGAAAATGCAATCAGTTATACAGAAGCTGACTGACTTGAAAAGATCTTCACATGACATTTTACGTTTTTCAGGAATACTGCTTTACTGAAATGGAAATTTTGTGCTGTGGTTTGGGTGGTGTTACTTACAAACCTTGTAACGCTAATGGCTAGTATAGTTATGTCAAAACATTATTACATGTAGCCTGTTGCAGACCTTGACTTACTTTGACCAAACAAGTCTAGACAATGTCCTCCTTGCATCATCAGCAGTCAGTGGATCCATCACGTATGACCTTACATTCTACTCGTATTGACCTCAGCAAATAGCATGGTTTGAGAGAGATTCCCAGAAATCTGTATTTCTTTAGTAATGTTTCAAGGAGGATGGTAAACTCTCAACATACTAACCTGTTCAGCTTTAACAAGCTTGCATTAGAAGATGAGAAATAACTGTAATACCTCTGGCAATTTGTTCTTTCCCAACCCAGATTATAAGAAGTTAGAGCAGAAATGAGGGCTGAAAGGATGATATCTATGGTCATGCCTAGGGCAGCAAAGGGTAGCAAGAAAAAGGAAAGTCAGGTTGATTCAGTTTTATGTTGTCATGGCTACTTTTCTCCATTGCCAGAATACCTCTCATTTATGCATGCAGTACTCTATGGGTGCTCTGTTTAAGTCTGCCGTGTCCACAGTTGCTGTCCAGAAACACAACTATCTGCGAGTGTGTTGTGCTGTCTTAAACTGTGACTGACTACCAGAGAGTTGAGGTGTGTCTGTGGGTGCCTAGTCCTCAGGGCCTAGATACTCTCTGCAGTGTAAAATAGATGCTTTATGAGTTGGAGGGTGTCCTGGATGTGCCCACTTTCTAATCAACTGTAATGCCACTTTTAAGCTTTTTTCATCAAGAGTATCAACTATCACACATACTTTAAGGACCTTCTCAAAAGGGACATTTCATCCATGCTTCTTTGTGCTTAGACAACGTTGCTGTATGTTCATAGGCTACTAATTCCTTTTCTGTTCACTTGTTCAAGTTGCTGGCAATGCTGTTAAAGAAGAAACGATCCCTTCTGAACAGCCATATACTCCATCTGACCTTTTCCTTGGTGGGAACTGTCGATAGTGGGCACGAGACCTCCATTATTCCAAATTCTGCTGCCTTCCAGGATCTGCTCTGTGATTTTGAAGTATGTAAAGCTGCACAGAAAAGTGATGATGATAGTTGATAATGATTGTCAGGTGCTGATAGCATACCTTAAATACTGAACAACAGCAAACTAGTTTGTTAGCCTGAGGATTTACTATTTCATATATAGTGCAATAAAGCAGCTGAGCAGCAAGATTATTGGTAACTTTTCCAGCCAAAATGGCTTGAATCACTGGAGAAACAATGAATGGGTACCACAGATGTTTCTACTTTTTGTTGTTTTAGAAGATAACATTTTGTATTTTTCGGTTCCACAGCAATTTCTTTTACTCTGTGTGTTCTACTGCAGTACATATATCGAGGCATGAAAAATGTACTGAAAATAACATTAGGTGGTGAACTTTCAACATAGCACATAGGAATCACTTTATCATATGTCTCCTGCAAAGTTAATAGTAAGGCAATTAAAATTCTGCTTGCATGACCTATGAAATATTGAAGTGTTGTTGTGTTAAACTAAAGTAAGTAGAAAAGTTTGCAAGGAAATGCTAATGTAGTAGAGGGTGATAAACAGTGTTACACAATGTGTAGAACTCACTGTTTAGTGTTTACTCCCTTGGTATTATCTGTACCTGCACAAGACTGAGTAAAAGTACTCTGATTCACATACACTAAAATAAATAAATAAATACGTTACTGCCACTAATCCAGCTATAAGGATACTGAATTAATAGCGCAAGTCCGTATTGCACAAATGGCTTTATGGAGTTATCCGTTTCCTTTTTTTAGATGTCTATTTAAGTATTTCAGAGCACTCCTGGAAACTTTAATTAAGGGTCTTGTCTGTGAAAAAACGCAATGGTATATAGTCACTTGAACAGCAGCTACTGTACAAAAGATCCAGTTTCATATTGTTTAGATCATGTCTGTCTTTTTTTTCCCCTCAAGACCAAGAACAACTGGAGAACGAATATACTTAAGAGACTAAAAAAATTAAAAAATATGCAAGTAATAGATCTGTGAGTCGCTAAGATGAAACTTTCCAAAAGCCTCAGGTTTTGACTTTTTTTAATATGAAATATTTATTTTATTTTTCTATATTCAGAAATCAGTGATCCAAACATTTCATTTAAATTGGATAAATTAGATGTTCTTACCCTTATGCTAAACAGATGAATGAAAAGATCTGTTCTGTGATCATTTTAGATGGTAAGATTAGAAGAAAAGCAAAAGCTAGAAAGCTTTTTGTTTAAGCCAGTTTTATATACCAGAGCACAAGTATTAATTATTCTTTGATCAATAGGAAGTCAATTTTAAGATGTGCTGCTATACCTGTGAGCTTTCTGGCTTTTGTGTCTCTTATTACTTCTATTGATTGAACAATTGATTTTTTTTTTTTTTTTTTTTTTTTTTTTGTAATGGAGGATCGAAATAATTTTAAATAGTGTGCAGGAAATGCTGGGTAAAGATCAAAAAAAAAAAAATCAGGGAAGACCTTGAGTTCAGTCTTGGCGGAAGATAAGGAGGTAATTTTACAAAGAGAAAATGTTCACTTAAGCCAAATAAACTTAACATGGCATTTTGCATCAGCCTTGTAAACCTCAATAATTCCATTGGAGTCACTGCACCATCTGTTTACAGAGAAATTCCAGATAATGTGTAAATTTTTTGTCTAGAACTCTTTAAAAGTTTTCAGCGTGATACGCTAACAGAGAATATGCTTGGTACCAACGTGTGTTTCTCTAGTCTTTGCTACTATATGTAATACTTATCTGAAGTTGAAGAATAAACAATTGAGAACCTTGCAATGAGCTTTTGAGTCATGTAGACAAACAATTTTTATCTCTTCAAGCCTTTCATAACTTTGGATATACTAATGTCAGTCTTTAATCTTAAAGTGGATTTGTGTGCAAAAACATATCATTGTTCATTGTGTATTTCAGGTCTGGCTTCATGCACCCTATGAGCTTCATCTGTCATTATTTGAACACTTCATAGAACTTCTCACTGAGTCCAGGTATGAGCCAATGCCAGCCTAGTAATGAGACTTAGAGGATTAGGTAACATGTAGAGGATACTCCAATTTTAAATTGCCACCCCCTTTCTTCTTCCAGTGAAGCAGCAAAGAACGCGAAGTTAATGAGGGAATTCCAGCTCATCCCAAGACTGCTCTTGACTCTTCGAGATATGTCTCTGTCCCAGCCTACTATTGCTGCGATTAGTAATGTGCTGAGCTTTCTGCTTCAAGGCTTCCCTAGCAGCTATGACTTGCTCAGGTAGCCCATACCTGTGATAATTCTGGATTTTGTATTTTTATTATGTTGGTGATCTTGGTCAAAAATACATAATGGTAATACTGCTGCAGAGTAAGTAATGCGCCTGTACTGAATTTTTTCCTCTAAGAAGTAATGGAACTAGACATAGGCAATAATTTTGTTGATGCCTTTATTTGCATATTAAATTCAGCTTGTATCTAAACAGGTATGACTGAATGATTAAACCGACTTAATATTCTACAGGTGAAAAGCAAAGGTGCTGTACTGCAGCTCTCTTGTTCATGTGAAGCACTGAGCACTTCTAAAAACCATTGAATGTTACTTAAGATGGAGTATTGTGATACTTCTGGTTAAAATACAGCTTTCATTACTTTTCCAGATTAAAAGTTTAATTCAAAATTTTTTCTTAATCACTACTGTGTAGAAAAATATTTAAGACTGTTTCAGATATAGTACTTTTAATTCTGACTGATGAAAGTTACATAAATATTTGCAGTTCATATGTACAGGTGTGTTTTGAAATGCTTTTAAATGAGTTCAACTCCTTGAAAACTTAATTTTCCGTTTCATTATAATGGCAATAGATAAAATATTGCAAGGCTTGGAGATTCTTTGTGTACAAGTGGTCTTGTTTTCAGCTTCTCACTTTAAGTACAATAAAAGATGCTAGAAGCATCAACCTGAACATCTTGCTTGTCTTTGTTTTAATTAAGCAGGACAAAAATGTTTGCAAGAATAAACCTGTTGATTTTATGCTTAAATGGTTATGGAATAGATTGTAGAATGCCTATCTGAGTGTTTCTTGTTCTCCTTCCTGGAAATAAAAATGAAAAGTATTGTATAACTTGGGAAAAGTTATACTAGCTAGGAATCATTTCAGGTTAGTTACAGAGGATAGAGGAATATATTGCATCTCCTTTCTTTGAGTAGCACATCATCACGTTGTCTTAGAAAACCATGACCTTGTGTTACATCACCTCAAGCTATAGGCATAAATGTTATGCTGTAGTCGGGTAATCACTGTTTTTGATGTAATACTTGTTCAGCTGTAATGATTTGAGAATAATGTTTTGTTCTCCTTTCTTTAACTTCTGGTGTTCCTTTTACTAGGACTTGGTGGTATCTCCCAGTTTCCTTTCCTGAATTCTAGCATTTTCAGGGTCCCTTACCTGCTGACTTGTCTGCAAAGATGCCATTAATTACAGTGCGTTAGTTTTGGTTTTGGCTAGTAACCTTAGATGGAGGCTGTTTTCCTCAATCTTCAGATGTGAGAGAGTTGACATTTTTGGGTATTGCCCTCTCACTAGTGTTATGGCTTTATATTTAAGGTGAATTATTGATTGATATGACAGATGCACTCTGATCTATTAATGATGTTTTTTCTGTATACATCAAGGTTTGGACAGTTCATCTCTTCCACTTTACCTACATTTGCAGTCTGTGAAAAGTTTGTAATCATGGAAATAAACAATGAAGAAAAGCTTGACAGTGGTAAGTGATGGCATGGCTTAGAACCAGTAGAAGAGAAACCCTTTGTGATCTCTTCTGTGCTTAAATGCATAAAATGTAGAAATAATGTCATTAGCAATACTGTAATTTTGTTACAACCTGGCTGCCAGTTAGTTGTGGTACTTTAGTTTTTAGTATTGCGTGCAAAGCAGCGCAACCCCCGTTATTTTTCTTTTGTTTTCCCTCATTTAACAACGCATGGTTTTGTTCTGTTTTCTCCACTTGCTCCTTCAAATTTGCTGTGCACCTCTGCTGCTTTGTGGGGAGAGGAGAAAGACAAAAACATTACTAGGTGCATCTGCCCTCGAGGTGAGGAGGAAGTGAAAGAATTAGCTAAGGCAGCCTAGTTGTTTTTTAGGAAAAAAAAAAATTGTTTTGTTGTCCTTCAAGAATGTTTATATTGAATTGTTTTGAGACTATTTCCACCCTTGTTTTCCTAAAGAAAAAAGGCTTATGTGATTGTGTTTTCAGTCAGTCTCCCTGAATAGAAATGTTTTAGCCTCACAGTGGATGTCACCCAAATAACTAGAAGGGGAGTATCCAAAGATCCTACGTTTCTATGTCTCTTGGGAAAGTACTGGTGCACAGGGACAAGTGAGAGAGAAGTGTTTCAGCTTTACAGTTAGCTTTATTGGTCTAGTTTCCTGAAGAACAAGGTTTAGGCAGTCTGCACATTCATCATTATCCCCCTGTTCTTTCTGAATACTTTTGCTTATTGTGGGCTCAAAGATAACTAAGTTAAGCTTTTTAGTGAAAAAGAGAGTGGGTATTGGAGGGATCCAGACTGGCCAGCTGTGGTTTTTTCCTAGGCTAACCACAGCCTGAGGTGCTTTTTGCTTACTTGAGGGACTGAAGAACCTTGAGGAGAAATTCAGGCTGTGGCAGGAATGGAGAGAAAAGCTTTTGAGGCAAAGGAGATGAGATTTTTGGGTTACAGGTCTTCACCAGTTCTGCTGTATTTCTGCCATAGAAGATGCTTTGTGTTCATGTCCATGCCTTGTGCAGAAAACCTTGGCCCAGAAAGTGTCCATTTCCCTGTCTTAATTTTTGCATGTTACTTCAAATTGTGATTTTCTTCTTTCTTTTTTTTTTTTTAAATAATGTAAAAATGTGATCCTCCTTTGGCAGCATTAGGTACAATAAGAGAGAGTCACAAAATAACTGTAAAGCGAGTCCTGAGCTGCATGTATTGGCTTGTTTTGCAGTAAGTGTGTTTTTCAACTGATGATGAGTTTGGGGATCTGTTGAAAGAAAAGGAAACTAATATTTCTCCCCACTTCTTAGATTTGGAGGGAATTAGGAAGTATCTTTTTTGGGGTTTTGGTGTTTTGGTTTTTTTTCCTCCCTTGGGATTCTACCCAACCGCCCCACCCCCAATTGCATAATGCAAAAAAGTTTAACTGTGATGTTGTGGGGTTTGGGGTTGGAAGGGATGGAGGGAGTGTGTGTTTGGTTTTATGTCTCTACCTGCTGAGAGTGACTAGCTTAGCTAATTTCGACCACCTCAGTTTAGATTGTCTGAGAAGTTGTGATTCCCTTTACCCATTCTTCAAACTGACCAGCCTCTTGTGTGATGAGGATAATGGAGCACCAAGCATTTCTCAGGAGCATATAGCAGGCTGCCTGCACTTTAGCACAGCTTTCTCACAACCGTGGAGGATCAGGTTGCATTTACTTATGTATGGAATTTATGAATAGCATTTGAAATGTCTGAGTTCCAAAAGCCTAATTTTGTCCCCCTTTGTCTTTTAATGTTTAGGAGCAGAGGATGATTTTGGAGGACTTGTTTCAGCTAATCTTATTCTACTGCGAAACAGACTTTTAGATATCCTTCTGAAACTTCTATATACATCTAAAGAAAAGACAGCTGTTAATTTGCAGTAAGTACAAAAAACCTTGAAGTAGAGAAAGGATATGTTTGTTTGGTTTTTTTTATTTTAAGGGGGAGAATTATACAGCCACCATTCAATTCACTGTTGAGTTGCATAATTTTATAGGAACTATTCAATGATTTATGCAGATGTTACTGAATTAGCCTTTGGTATGCTAGCAGAAATGAAATGCCTGATTATTGAGTTGTATGCTGTCAGTTGTGGTAGCAAGAATGATAGTACTAAGCAAAAGCTGGTGTAACCAACATGTATCTTTCAGCTATTGCACTAACAGGCTTCTGGTTTGAATATAAAAAAAAAGTTTAAGACCGTGATTGACAGTATTAATAGAAACTTATGCTTCAAGTTAGGAACAACAGAAGTAACTATCAGCAGGAGAGGAAAATACATAATAGATTTAGGGGGAGATTGCTTGCTTCTTATTGTTACTTCATGAAAGAAAAGTAGTGTTTGTAAAACTGTTGATTTCAAAACTTGGAGGGATAGGGGATCAGAAGTGAGTAGGATGTAGTGGGAACAAGTGTGGATGCCTGGCTACTTTGTGTGCGCCCCCCCTTTCAGTTTTGTTGTCTGGAGAGCCAGTTCTTTAGCCTTCTACTCTCCTCAGGTACTTCTTGGTGCTGTTTTCTCATAACTTCATGCATGGCTATAGAGAAAATAAAATCTGTTGAAAGAGAAAACTTGTGGTTTTAGAGAGGTGGGATAGTCAGCTTCTCATTTGGTTGAGATTAAATGGCTTCAGTAGGGGTTATTGTTAGGATCATTGACCCTAGGACGCCTCTTAGTTCCTTAAAATTGCATGTGAGAGAACATGGTATTATAGTTTAATAAGGCACTCAAGTCATATGGTGACCTGGAGAAGAGACTTTGAAACAGTGTCAAGACAAACCTTGACAAAATACAACTTTCAAGCAGCTGCCCAGTAGGCTGTATTGAGTCTGTTGGAGGAGGCATTTTGTGGATATATGGCATATGTAGATTGTATAGTGATTAACGAAGTGTTGGTTGACATATAACTCAAATCTGTTTTGAGCTTTTCAGCAATGCTGCTTTTAAAAAAAAAAAAAAAAAGGGCGGGGGAGAAGACCATATTCTTTCAAATTTCTATTCCCAAGCAACTCTTCCCTTAATAATAAAAATAATAAATAAAAAATAAATAAAAAAACCCCAAACCAAACAACCTTCATTTTTAATACCATTTTATTTAAAAAGGCTTGTGAAAACTCTCTACCTTACCTATGTATAGCTCAACAAAAAGTTTTTGGAAATTATAATTTGTGGACAAATATTTCCAGTTCAGCATTGCACATTTGCTATCAAAAGCAGCAATTGGAGAAATCTCATACAGTGGAATAGTTCTAGGAGCTGTATTTAGCCTTTTCTTTCTGCTAAACAGATACGCTGTATATGTTCAATTTAAGAAGATTTGGTGAGCAATATTTCTTGTCATGTAGCAAACTTACTTAAGAATTCAGTTAATTCTTCAATTCTTCTGAATTTTCTCTGAATTTGAAGCTTGCTCTGTAGTGGACACTGATTTTTGCTATCTAGTAGAAAAATAAATGCTATAAAATGTGACTTTTTTTTTTTTCTCTCTCTCTCCCTTTAATTAGGGCTTGTGAAGAACTAGTCAAGACACTGGGTTTTGATTGGATTATGATGTTTATGGAAGAACATCTACATTCCACCACAGTCACAGCAGCCATGCGAATTCTTGTGGTCCTGTTGAGTAATCAGTCCATCCTTATGAAATTTAAGGAGGGTCTCAGTGGTGGAGGCTGGCTCGATCAGACAGATTCTGTCTTGACCAATAAGATTGGTACTGTGCTAGGTACGGCATCTCAGCCCCCTCGTCACTGAAGGATTGCATGGGAGTACGTGTGCATGCGTGTTGAGGCGGGGATTATTGTATGAATACTGTTTAGCACATGCATCCTTTCTGTTACTGTTGTCTGTGCTGCCATCAGATGCCTCTGCACTTTGTTTTTCTTACAATTAAGAGTTAGATTTCCTAGGCAAAGGGGAGTAGTTTTACAAAACTGCCCTTCAGTTGACATTACACAGATTTCATTGTAGTTCAGTATTACTTCATCATCTGCACAAAGCCTGTGTGGCTAATAATTTTTTTCTATTACCATCATGGTAAGGCTAAGTATGTCCCGTGGGTAGACACATCTGAGCTAGAAGCATAGCATAGTGCCTTGTGTACACAGCTAATAAAGATTCAGTAAAATTTATTTGTTTACTTTTATTAGTTAGAGCATCACACAGTGTTATACCTGAGTTGCTTTGTCTAGTGAGTTCTGTGCCGATTAACAAAAATCCAAACTGGTAAACCTATCTTGGGAATTTCTGTGTTCACGGTATCATCTCAGCCTTCCTTTTTCTCTCCCTCTCCTGCATTCTTCTACATACTTCTCTCTCTTATTAAAGACTTTCTTTGCAGGTTCTTAAAGCCTCATTTATCCAGGTTATCAGACCTTTCCATTACTCTGTGTGATCTAGAATTCAGTGCATAAGGCTTTAGTGCTACAGGACCCATTTTGAGCATCTCTAAGCTCTCTGAAATGCATCTCCAAGTGTCAGAAATAATGGATGTCAATTCTGTGTAGACAGGTGTAGTGGCGATTTCCTGTGGACATGGGGTTTGGGGTTTTTTTGGGGGTTTTGGGGGGGTTTTTTTAGACAAAATAAGATAGTGCTTTTCAGCTGAATGTCTGTTCAGACCCTGATGCAAACCCAATGACATTAAATGGTAGTCTTTCATGAGCTTGAGTAGACTTTACATCAGGGCAGTGGTATTAATAGTACTTTTAACTTAGTTGTTCCTGAAATGGCTGCACAAGGAGCCAACTCTCTGTGTTATAGCAGTATATGATCTCTTTCTGCACTAAAGATTTTTCTGAATTGGTTTATTATAAGGAAATGATTATGAAGTGTTGTTGCAGTGATCTTACTTCAGGAAGAGGGCTTTTCCTGAAATAAAAATATAAAGTCCTTTTTTTTTTCTTCTTTGTCTCTTTGAAATCTATCCAAGTGTCTTATGCTGTCTTGTTTTTTGCATAAATAAAACTGTCTCTTAAGTCTGTCTACTTTCAGTGGTTTGCCATAATACATCCCTCAGGATATTCAACTAGTAACATAGGATAGTTCTTTGCCTTATTAATAAATTAGGAAGATTAAGGAAAACAGTTTTTCTGAAACCATGTTACATGTGCAAACATTTATTGTTAACACACTATAGCATCTGTTGTTTGGCTAATTCTGATTAAGGGCCTGTATTTTGTTGAAGAAACAGTATTTGCACATTCATGTGCCTTAAAATTTGAAAACCATTTATATTTTAGGGAATTCCCTGTTGTTTATTCAGTATCCACTTTAAATGACCAATACTGTAAAAATTTTCTTCAGTCACCAAATCTTTCTAAATAAGATTTTGATCTACAATTACATTTGGAGAGCATTTGTAGAGTTTTTCTATTTTTCTTATTGTAGTATCACTTTAATTGAATCCAAGCTAGACTGTGACCAAAAAGATATTTTTAAACTTGTCTCTCATCAGATAATAGTGACAGATTATCTAATTTTCATACCCTGAGTTTTTTAATAAATTACGAGATATTGGCTCTGCGATTTCTCATATAACCAAATACGAGCCATTTTTGTTCAAGATTACTGGTGGAATTCCTGCAGCTTTGTAGCAATGATTTCATTAGTTTGTTTCCTAGTAAACTGTTAGTGTGTTTCCTAGTTTTCTGTTTAAAAAGTCAATTTCTGGCAGAAAGAATATCTGTATTAGAGCCACAGCAAAACAACCTGATCTCTGGCAGTGTCAGAAGAATGGCTCACTGTCTGTGCTGATGTGGAGACTCAACTGTCTTCCTGCTTCCTTCCTCACTTGAAAATAAGTGGTTCTGCCATCCCAGTGTATTTTTTTAAGAGGAAAATGAAATACCTAGGTAGAAGTAGGGTCACAGAAAGTGAGTTTTGTGCCTCTGGCAGCAATAAGATAAAATAAGAGCATTTAATGCTTCATACCCGCTGATTAATCAGTAACAAAACAGCTGAAACAAGATGCCCCTGAGACATCTTTGAAAACAAATTACCTTCCCATCAATTTAAATGGGCCATGTGATTGCTGCTTTGTAATATAAATCTGGAACTGAGATTATAAAGTGGTATTTCCCTCTCAGCCAGCAAAATATCTTTTTTTAATTATTTTTTTTTCCAGCAGCTTGGGTCTTTTAAAAGTCTGAAATTGTGGTCACAATCAGAAAATGGATCTGTGTGTGTATGCAGTAGCATTAGGCAGTCTGTATGGGGCAGTGTCATCTGTGTGGTACTGGAAAGCAATAACTTCCTTTTTTTTTTTTTTTTAATTGAATAAAAAATTAGACATCTGAAGCAGAATTGCATAATACGTGTGTGATATTCTGTATGCACACATTCATTTTATAACAGTGTTAATTTCTGAGGAGGTACCCTTTCGAGTTCACTACTTGAGTAAGAGTGAGCTTCGCAGACAGTTCCCTATTAACATTGTTGGCTTTTTGTATTTTATTTCTTTTTCATCTTAGGGTTCAACGTTGGCAGGAGTGCTGGTGGCAGATCAACGGTCCGGGAGATTAACAGAGATGCTTGTCACTTCCCAGGCTTTCCTGTTCTGCAGTCTCTTCTTCCGAAGCACACAAACGTACCTGCCCTCTATTTCCTCCTCATGGCCCTTTTCCTGCAGCAGCCAGTCACTGAACTGCCTGAAAACCTGCAGGTCAGTGCACCTGTCAGCAGCAGCCGATGTAATCAGGGTTGCCAGGTAGGGATTATCTAGTAAGATGTAAATGTAATTCTGTCTATCATGAGAGAAAATAATGGATTAACCTGGCTCCCTCCTTCTCTGCAGCTGACTCACAGTCACGATGTGGTGTTTAGTGCTGAGCTGTTTGGGGTGGGAGGACAAGGTACTGTGGGATTATGTGGAAGCCAGCCTGTTATGGCACAGTTGTCACTTGGTGTCTTTCTGATCTGTTTTGGGGTCAAATGAGAAGCAGATCCCTGGTTTGAGCTGGCATGCTGTGGGCATTGAAGGGGGCATAATTTTTTGCTTGCTTGCTTTGTTGGGTTTTTTTAGGGTTTTGTTTGTTTGGGTTTTTTTAAGAGTGGAGAGTTGCTGTGTTAGAGTTCACAAGGTTACAGACAAAACGAGGTAGCATTTATTTCAGAAAGTCTCTGTGGTTTTGTAGGGAGGCATCTCAGTCATTGCTGGAAAATGTTTATTGTTCTTATTCTGAACAGGTTGGTTTTGGACTTGTTTTAATTGTATGTAAATGAGTAGATATTATATGGTCTACAACAGAGTCCTAGGAAGCCTTAGCATAGAGCTTTATGGAGAAAAGCTGCACTCCAGATAGGCAAGGTGCCTGTTTGGAATGGATGTAGTGCTAACATTTATTTATCAGTGGAAACTGGAAAGTAAAAATTTCACACCCGAAGGTATTCTGCCTGCCTGTTTTCTCAAGAGGAATACTTGACAGCACATTCAGCACTGTAGTATGGTGAAGTAGAGGCATGGGGCTCACCTCCTGCTTACAGCATTGAAGTGCAGCACTGTTAATTTGAAACTGAATTCAACTCCTTAAAATATTTAGCAGTAGTACTCTTAATGCTAGAGGTGGACACTTTGTCATTTTTTATTTTTTTAATTGATTTAAATTTTATTTTTTAATTGCTGGAAAATGCAACTTTGTTTTTTTCTTTTTTCTTTTTTTTTTTTTTTCCTGTGGGATACTATATGGGTTTTACTGCTACACATGAGTGAAGTAAACTGAAGTGATTGTGTAGCACTTGTGCTGACAGGTCTCTTCTTGTTTTAAAACACTTGAATACTTTGAGAAGGTGAGAGTTGCAGTTACATTAGCCCATAGTTAGGATATTCTTCAGTGACATGTGACCTTCGTATGAAGCTTTTGGGGATAAAGTTTAGAGGATGTGAAACAATTTTTTCGTTACTACCAAGTGAACATATTGTAGGTATAATAAAAAGTATCAAATTGCACAGGAGAAAGGGATTATTTCATGTCTTCTTTCTTCTTTGATCTCTAACAGTTTGATTTAGACTCGATTTGGACATTCATATTTGGAGTTCCTGCCTCCTGTGGCACCGTTACCTCTTCAATACACAGTGTTTGCACAGAAGCTGCCTTCTTGTTACTGGGAATGCTGAGGAGCATGCTGAATTCTGTAAGCATAAAAAATTTTGCCTGTATTTGAATATACAGCATTGTTCAAGTTTGCCATGTGGTCAAAAGCCAAATTAGAAAAGTTGAGGTTCTGTTAAGGTCATGACAAACCTAGCTGTGAGTTAGGCTCATAATACTTGCGTGAAAACCATCATTGTCAGTGGGTTACTCTATTTTATTTTTCAGTATCTGTAGAAATATTTGTGGCCACAGAATTAATGCTGCATTTTCACAAAAAGCCTGGGCTTTATGGTTTGCTGCAATTAAAACAAAACAAGAAAGCAGAAGGATAAAATGCCCTTGCCAGAGATAATTAGATTTCTTTCCTGATTAACATCATGGGGGAATGTTTGAGACTCTATATCCCATCTGCTCAGAGCTGTGCGGGTTGCAGATTTTGTGCATGAACCTTGTGCATGCAGAGAAGTCCCCTGACTATTAATAGCCACATGCTGGAGGAAATGAATTTACTGCCAGAAAACTGTGTTGTCTTCTCATCTTTGAATCTCATGTCAAGAATAGTGAAAGTTGGTTTCTCAGTGGGAAAATTTTGTATTTTCTTGGAGCCAGAATGTGTTACCTACTGAAAATTGTCTTATGAAATGTTTGAAAAGCAGCACCTGTTTGGTTGTCACCTGTTTGGTCACTATGTGTTTTGCACTATGCTTTGAGAAGCATTGCTTGCATGTCCCTCCCATGTTAACACGTTCAGAAGTGTCTTTTGGACATATGTACTGGTTATGTGTTCGTGATCTGCTGCGGTACACGTTCCTGTTGTCACATTCTGTGTGACATACTGTTCTGTCATGTGTTTGGTCTTCACCTGTTTGGATGCACTTGTGACATGCTTAGAGACATATGCTGTGTCTTGCATTGCTTTCTTGTGCTGTGTCATCAGATGTATGTTCAGATGTGCCACCAAATTTTGGGTTGACGTGAGTCAGGTCATGTTTACCAACATGTTTTGAATCATTACATATTAGGGCACATGTTTTGGCTTATGGTCAGTCAAGTGTTGTAAATGTGGTCAGTCTACTGTTTGTGACATACTCAAACATGTGCTCAGGCATAAGTTACTGTCATGTGTTAGGGTGCCATGTGTTACTGATGTGGGTTTATCACATGTTCAGTCATGTGTCTGGCTACATTTCATCATGTGGTTGCAACTGTTTTATCATGACATGTCTTGTAATGGTTGTCATGTTCAGTTACATGCTTCTCATGCATTTATGGTATGGTGACATGCTACTGTGTGTTCAGTAACATGTTTGTGATGGCTTGGACACGTGCTCTTATCACATGTTCTGTTGTCACCTGTTGCAGGCATATGGTTTGGACATGTGGTTTATGTGTTTAAGTTGGTGGCTTGTTCAATTGTCACATTCTGGAGGCAAGATTAGCTATGTGTCTGGTCAGGTGTTCATTGTATGGTGACATGCTCAGACATGTTCTGTCACATTGGGTCAGGTTTGTCACCTGTTGATGTGTACAAACACATTTCTGTCACTTGTTTGATCAGATATTAGGTGATGTGTTCGAACACTGTGTCTTCAGTCATGTGTTGTCAGAACACATGACTAAACATGTGTCTACAAGTGCTCCAACACACGTTCAGCGTGCTCTGGATGTGTTTTTCACACTTGGTGATGTGCTTGGCCACATGTTCAGTCACTTATTTCTTCTCTGCTTGAACAAGTGCTTGTGCATGTAGTTGATCACATTTGGCCATGTCTTTGATCGTGTGTCACAATCACGTTTCATTGCATGTTTGACAATGTGCTTGCATATTTGACCCTACAGCTCCTCTTCCTGCAGCTCCTTTCTGAAATGAGTGTTCTTCAATTAGTGCCATCTGTGCTAATGGGCTGTTTGTTTTTTCAACCCAGCCTTGGCAGTCGGAGGAAGAAGGCTCTTGGCTTCGAGAATATCCAGTCACCTTGATGCAGTTCTTTCGGTATTTGTATCACAATGTGCCGGACCTCATTTCCTTGTGGATGAGTCCAGAGTTCCTGTGTGCGCTGGCAGCAACAGTGTTTCCTTTCAACATCCGACCTTACTCAGAGATGGTAGGAAATTCAACTAGCTGTTTTGTTTTTCGCCTGAGTGTTACTTTTGAGTATTTATCAATGAACAATCATACAAAAATAAAGCTGTACTTATCCTGCAGAAATAGGTTGTTGTAAAGGTTGGGCTGGATGTTTTGTACTTGGGTTTTGGAACTGAGAGAATTACATGTTCAACTGAAGGGCAGTTGCTGTGCTGTGACATCTGAAACTGCATTTTCTAGTGGACCATTATTTTCAATCTAAGAACAGTATTAGCTCAGATTTTCAAAGGCAAAAGAGACTGAGTCAGCCTATGCTATCAGCCCTCTGCTCTGGAGGATGTGATGAAATCTAAAGCTTCTTTTTCCTCCCACTTCCCATTTCTTCTTTTGTGGCTTAACCACAAAACAGTGTTCTTGTATTACCTGAAACAAATGAGTTCAAGCCAGGAGAGAGTGTGAATTGAACTTTGCTTGCATTGCTGCCTGAAGTATTCTTTGAGCTTTCTGTCATTCCCAACTGATACTGTTTTTAGAATACGAATGGAAAGGAAACAAACAGCTCTTGTTAGCCAACGTCTAAAAGAAATTTCACTAAGAACTTGGAAGGATAGTTATGCTACAGGTTGGCAAATGCTAGAACTAGGGAGGGTACTTCAGGAAGTACTTACTGGTGGCATGCTATCTTTTTGTCAATAAAACTGGGAGATTGATTTTTAAAGGTGCTTGCTGATGAGTCTTTCATAAAAATAGTTTATTTTGCTTTTAAGTTAAACTTGCACTTGAACTAGGTGCTAGGAGTTCTCTCTCTTGCTAAAAAGGCACCACTTACAAACTGGTAATGCTGCTTTGGCATTCACCTGTATAGAGTTTTTAGAGGAGCTTTGTGTCTCTGAGCAGGTTTTACTTTAACTACTAGGGCCCTTGAAACTTTGTGTAGCTGCCTGACAACTTGAGCTCTTTGCTGTTAGAGAGCTCTCTTGACTCCAAATTGGTTTACTCCTCCAGCATTTCCTTCTGCCCAAATGAGCAGAACTAATCAATCCCTTGTGAGATGGGTGAATAACAGCCAGGTTCTCACGACAAAACACTATAACCCAAATTAAGCCTTGAGAGAAAGTTCTTAACTGACCTTTACAGCTTTCTGGGATTGTCATTAAAACCAGAAAGACTCCACGTTCGGGCTTCTCTTAATTTCTTGGGAAAACTCTCCTACTGAAGCAGACCAAATGTTCAAAACATTTGGTGACTTCACATGTAAGCTGGTGATGTGATAAGCCTGTTGAGGGAAATCATATTGTCTCCTCTTGCATTTGGAGGAGGGCGTTAGGTAAAGACAGTTAGTCTTTTGAAGTTGACAGCTTTCATTACTGTTTGTGCTTTTGTTAAAGTCCTCTGTAAGAGCTAGTCCACAAAGGTTTTTGTTCATTAGAAACACGAAAGCTGTAGAGGTCTCTTTTTTTAAAAGGTAACTGCACTCTGATGAAGGTATCATTAAAAAAAGAAAAGGCTCAGAGTTCCTTTTTTGTGTTCTGTCATGTAAGCTTGATAGCCTCTTTCAGTTGGCTTCTGTCTTGGTTTTAACTGCTTTAGTTAATGACTTTTGAAAAAAATTTCTTTTTTTGCAATGAGAAAATTTATTTTTGCAAGTTTCTAGAAATTGTCCACGTACTTCTTGTTGGTAAACGAATGTGATCTCTAGCTCACATTTGGCTTGGGAATCTGAAACTAGAATTTGGATGTTTCTCCTGTTGTGTATTAAGCAACTGATCCTGAACATAATCTTGTAAAGTCTGCTTAAGAAGCAAAATGTGAAGTGAATAGCCTTAGAGAGACAAGTAAAGAATAGAGTAGTGAAAAGACTGCTGTTAATTTGCTGATCTCTAGAGTTTTCACATGCTGTTTTTCACAGGTCACTGATCTTGATGATGAAGTTGGGTCCCCAGCTGAAGAGTTTAAAGCCTTTGCAGCTGATTCTGGGATGAACAGGAGCCAATCAGAATACTGCAACGTTGGCACCAAGACATACCTAACCAACCATCCTGCCAAGAAGTTTGTGTTTGATTTCATGCGTGTGCTGATAATTGATAACTTATGTCTCACACCAGCCAGCAAACAGACTCCACTGGTAGATCTTCTGCTAGAGGTACAGTTTCTTTGGTTTTTGTGTTTTCGTATGGTTTTATTATTTGAACTTACTGTGACACTTTATTCCCTAAAATGTTTTCTTCTACTTACCTTTTGAAGTTAGAGGAGTGATGACGTGGGATTCTGTAAAATCCTGTAACTTGTCATGAAATAGGAGAGAGAAAGGAAAGAAAAAGGAACACTAGTGTCTCATAAATAGTAGTTTACTCACCAGTATTTAACAGCTTGGAAAAAAAGGAAGCAAATGCAAAGGGTTTATCTTGGCCTTCCTTTGAGAACGTTTTCTGGACTTCTCTGCCGGGAGTCCCCCACTCCCAGCATTTGTGCCTATTGGTGACCACCTCAGGTGCTTGAGCTGACAGTCTGCGTGCTGGTTACCTGGCTTTTTTTCTTGCTGTGCTCTGTTCTCCCCTCCACATCACAGCCCTACTACCACTTTTGTTTGTGGGCTCCTTAACTTTCATTTGGCTAGTCAAAGGGCACCGTTAGTTGCTGAGCACGTGTTTTACTTCTATTTTGTCCTTGCCTTAGAGCAGCCATAATCTTGTTTTGGCATCTTAGCCAATACCTCTTTTTGTCTGGAAACGCAAGTAATGGATCACAACACTAGATGTTCAACAGTGCAACACAAGAAGTTGTAGCTTTCTTCAAGTTTTATTTTTGTGGAGTATGATTCATTTGTTAAACACCTTTCAGACTGACAGCTGTATTGGCTTTGTTGAAAATACAAAATCCCTGCAAATCCCTCCAGAAATATTAAAGTTTCTGTTTTATTCATATTAGATAAAAAGTGGCAGGACATATGACAGCATATGCTTTAAAAATTCACAAAATAATTATGTTATCTTCTGTAAATAAATTTTTAAAGTTTGTGACACCTGCAGAAAACATCCTTCTGTCAGTGGTGAGGCAGGGATTGAGGACTTCAGTTAATCTTTTAACTGCCCACACCTTTTCAGAGAACATATTTTGAAATGTTTAGTTCATGTCAAGTCATGTTTCACCCTTGAGCTACCTATTTGTTGCCTTGTCTATGTGTTCCTGAGTCTGATTTTTTTGATAGCTGCAGGAATTTTGGACCATGCTTGTATATTTCCGAACAAATTTCCTGGGGCAATTGGGCATGTCTTTGCTGTCACAAAGCAAAAAAAAATGAATTGTCAAGAGGTGCAGTTATATGCAAACATCAGGAAGCATGTTTGAGGCCATGTTCAATTGGTTGCAGTTGCTTTACTGCTGTTTTCGTCTGTTATCACTCATCAGTGTTACTGGCCCCTTAGCATAAACAGAGAATTGGGTATGTACACACCGCTAAACTGTTGTAGGGCAAGGCAAAGCAGGTTGACTTAATGTTACATTGCTTTCTAGTGATCATTCAGTTAGGTATGATTATGTATGCATTGAACCACACAAGGTGATAAAGTGGTTTTCCCCTTTAAGTGCAAAGGAAATTTGAAAGGTTTAGCACATCCATCTATTATATGACTATATCAAGGTTGCTGCAGTAATATGCAGAACCCCACGTAGAAATGATGATCAACTTACATGTTTGATCTGTCTCATTACTTGTTTTTTACTGAAGGGAGGTGGCTGTGTGAACTGGGGAGATCACAGTTTAACTGTACATTTGGTTAGAGATTTGTGCACCTTTTCCAGATGCGTTCTTTTCCAGTTCCTCTTATGGCAGAAGGTGAATATACTGGATTTAAATTGGAGTGATATGATGTATACTTGACATGCATTCTTAAATTTTTAGATAAAACCAAGACTTCTTGCTCGAGACAGAATGTTAAGAGAAGAAAACATAGTTCACGAGAACTGAGAAAAGAGAAGTTCACCTAGAAGACTCTCCCCCTCCTTTTTGCTCACTCAGAGATATTCATTATCTTAACATTGTATTTCTTTTATCAGGCTTCCCCTGAAAGATCAACACGAACACAGCAGAAGGAGTTTCAGACATATGTTTTGGATGGAGTGATGGACCACTTACTTGCAGCTGATGTTTTATTGGGTAATACAGCAAAATTTAATTGTCAATCTATTGATTTGCGCAAAAGCTTTTGATTATTTAACTTTTTATTAGTGTACTGTTTTCTTACAACTTGATTGTCTTTTTTTCTTCCCCTGCACTTTTCTTTCCTTTGATGTGTAAATAGTGTTGCTGTGCTTGCAGTTTCCCTTGCTATCTTGATTGTGCCAAAGCTGTAAAATAGGTTATTTAAAAAAAAAACCAAACCTATACAGCATGAATCTTTTGGATATGTAAACCAGACAAATTGCAGTCATAATCATTGCAATCAAAAAGAACTGAAACTGGATCTTATATAATTTCTCTTGTCCTTCTTGCCTTGATAGAGGATCTGGAGCTTTTGTCAATATATCACGGGTGAGACTTTGGTTTTTAAAAGTTAGCTTTGTTTCCATTTCTTCCTACTGTACTTTTATTACGAATGCAGCACTCCAGAAAAAAACCTCTGGGGTTAGCACTCCATTGATCAGTTAATAACTGGACAGGAAGAAAATTAGAATCTTACAACTTTGATGTCAGTAGGGTAGGCTGTCCCACCAGAGCATGGGTTTAGATGATTGTGAAGTGGCCTGTAGGAATATCGCTGCTCATGTGCCCAGTCAGATTTCATGGTGTCCTGCTGGACTTCCCAGGAGCTCTGGGTCTGCTGTATCTCTATCCTAGATGTCATCAGACAGCATGTGTTTGTGTTCAAAAGTGCTTGTAAGCCTCCCCCTTTCTTGCCACAGCAGTGATTTGTCTGTCTCTGGGTGCAGTGCATTAATAAAATAAGTCCGGCATCATGTTACATTAAGCTTCGGGTCAGGTTCTCGGAAGAGTCTCCTGCCCTTACAAGTACTTTGTTCAGCCCAGGAGCAGGACTTTGGTTTCCCCAGGTGTTCGTTTCTTCTTTGAGGTTTTGCCAGCTTCCTCCAGGTGCAATACTATCAGTTGCTTTATGTGCAGATGAGGCAACAATAGAATGTCAACACCACTGATGTTTTGTTTTTTTTTTTTTTTTTTTAAATTATGGAAGCACTTACACTTTTCAAGCTTCTCTTTAATATAGCTGGACTGACATTTATGTACATGCAGACACATGCAGGTGATGCCCATTGACTCTCAGTTTTACTGAGCTGAGCACAGTGAGGGACAAGTGATGCCAGCTGATATCACTTGTCATCTCAAGGTGTTTAAAAAGGTTCCTTTATTTTTGAAAAGCAAAAGTATATTTTAAAAAAGCTAACAGGTGGTGCTGCACACATGCAGCTCCAATTGAAAAGGAGGACTGTACTTAAATATGATGCCTCAGGATCACAGGAGTGCCATTTCTTCTGGACTCTTCCTGCTCTAGCATCCTTTTTCTTGGTCTTTGTCACTGTTGATTTCAAACATTTGCTTACCATCAAAGATCATTCTAGGGAAGCCAAGAAGTTTTAGCTTTTTTTTTCAGTCTTTTTCTCTTTTACAGAAGTTTGGAAAGCACAGACTAATGTGAATGTATTTATGCAGATGTGTTTTTTTGATAAATGAAAACTTTTGGGGGTTTTTTTGTTACATAGGTGAAGATGCATCTCTGCCTATAACGAGTGGAGGAAGCTACCAAGTGCTGGTGAACAATGTGTTTTATTTTACACAGCGTGTGGTAGATAAGCTTTGGCAGGGCATGTTCAACAAAGAATCCAAACTTCTTGTGGACTTCATAATCCAGCTCATTGCACAGGTAACAGTGTTCTTCTATTAGCCTGTTTGTGAAAACATTTTCACAGGTTACGTTAAAATCCATGGAGTGATGTCACTAAGCAACCTGCTAGTCATGCATGTCAGGTCAGCATGCTTTTCTTCTTCAGGCTTTCTGTCTCTTTACTGAGCTTTCCTAGCAGATCTTGTCTGTGTGGAGTGCTTTAATATGGGGCAGTTGAGTAAAAACTGCTTTCAGATGACATTTTTTAGAAATCCCCCAAAACGAACGGTGAAATTTACCTCACGTGAATTTTGGGAAGCTTCCTAAATTTACCCTGACGTTTTTGGGAAGCTTCCTCAAGTGCTTTTATTGGAGATTGTTAGAAGACTCTTACTGTTAGAAATCAGCAGTGAATTTATAGATGTTAAAATTATAAGTGTATCATTATGTATGAATGTCATTTTGTTCCTTGAAATTCATGGAATAGGCTTTTAATAAAATGCCTGTTTTGAAAAATGAGCATGGGTCAATTTGGAGGAAAATTGTGTGCCAGTTAATTGATTTTCTACTGTCTGATGATGTTTTTTTACTTCAGTCAAAAAGAAGATCTCAGGGACTATCGCTGGATGCTATTTATCACTGCCTGAACAGGACCATCTTGTATCAGTTCTCAAGGGCGCACAAAACTGTTCCTCAGCAAGTGGCTCTCCTTGATTCCTTAAGGGTTCTTACTGTGAACAGAAACTTAATTTTGGGACCTGGAAATCATGATCAAGAGTTCATCAGCTGCCTAGCTCACTGCTTGATTAATCTGCACGTGGGAAGGTAAGTATCTCGGACAGAACCAGGGCTGTGAATGAGCTATTAAAATGAGCTATTCTCTCTCAGCAATGACACTCACCTTGCAAATAAGTCAGCAGATTCTGGATAACCGTTCATAACGTTCCAGCCAGTGAAATGCAAGCAAGCTTAAATGATTCATTTTGAAACAAAACTAGATTTGAAGAGCCTGAGTATAGAGAACATTCTTACCTCCTTTTACAGAGGTATTTTAAAATACTGATACAAGCGCTTATCTAACTGTTTTGTCGTTATGCTTTGGTAATTTGAAATGTTTTCAAGGTAGAAGGAAATACTGGTGCTAAGAACTAATAATCAAAGGGATCTATCACTAGATTTATTGTGTATTGAATTTATTTAATACAAATTCCATATCTTAGTACTTGCATGTATAACACTGAATAAGTCCAGTCAGGCATTAAATCAGATGCCCATGACAAATGCTGTAGACACCCACTTTTCTGCACTACTGCAAATGCCTGCCCGGCATGTTAATTTTTTCTTTTCAAAAAGATGTACAATTTGTGTTTCATCCAAAGATGTTTGCGAAGCATCAGCAGCAGAGACCCTAATGTTCTCTATTTGTGGCCTCATCTGTTCTGTGTTTCTTCAAATATTACCAGATTCCTCTGGCGACATCAGTGTCCATGGCGTGTCATTTTTCATAAACTTTCAGTTCAGGTTGTGACCGCAGATTATCAGAACTCAGGTGGACAGAAGTGAAGATACGTTGCGTGTATTAATCTTTGTGATACTGTCATAGGGATCAAATGTTTTAGCTTGTTGGGTTTTTGTCTGGTTGCTGTTAATTCATTGTGTATTTGTAGCAACGTCGATGGGTTTGGATTGGAAGCAGAAGCCAGGATGACAACTTGGCATATTATGATCCCCTCTGATATAGAACCAGATGGAGTCTACAATCAAGATGTCAGTGAAGGTATTCTGAGAGTAACAGAGACAGAGATGTCTGCTAATGCCTCTTCTGTATTGTCACCACTAACCCCAGCTATTCTTAGCTCTTGGGCTGGGTGTGTATGTGTGGGTGTGCATAAAAATATATTAAAAACAAGTGAAAAACCACTTAGAAATACCAAGACAGACATATCCAGGATAAGTTAGTGTTTTGTTAAAATAGCAAGAGCTCTTTGTTGTTTTCTGGACGCGCACCAGAATTGGAAATACTGTTTTATATGCTCTGAGTTGAATGCAGTAGAAATGGGTCATTTTAAGTGGGCACCATTGTTTTGTATCAGCTGAATCTTACATGAGCATAGGTAAGAAATAATTGGTATAAGATGTAGAATTATTATTCTGTGGTATCCTCAGGATCTTTCACTCAAAGGAAATTTATGAACTAGCTGTGGAAGAAAGGATTCAGTATTTTTTTTCTTATATGTATATATTTAATATTTATGCAGATGTGTACTTATGCACACACTCATATGTAAAAATATTAAAGCGTAATGTATGTATGGAATTACACAGGTGTTCATAGATACATACATCTATAAGATTTTTTCTTTTAATCTCATTTTGTTAATAGATGGATGTGGGAGAGGAATCACAACTAATCAGAGCTGGTGTTTCAGATTCACAGAGAAAAAATTGCCAAAATTAAGTGTTAGATACTTTCTGATAGCATGTAAGAGGCAAAAAAAGTCTGGCCAAAGGCATTCCACAAGTCGTGCAAAAGGGGAAGAAACCAGACTATAATTGCAGAAATTACTCCGTTCAGTATTGTAAAAATACCAGTTCTGTAAGCGCCATACAGAGCTTGCTGTTTGTGATCTTGTACCTTTGCAGGTCGCCAGCTTCTTTTAAAAGCCATAAACAGAGTGTGGACAGAGCTGATCCATAGTAAAAAACAGGTTTTAGAAGAAGTTTTCAAAGTGACGCTGCCCATCAATGATCGTGGCCAAGTGGATATAACTGTTGCAAGACCTTTTATTGAGGAAGCAAGTTTAAAGTGTTGGCAAAATCATTTGGGTAAGTGAAACTGAGGATTTATCTGTCCTGAATGGTTGGTTTCCCTGAAGTGAGCCTTATGCACTGGATGTTTTAATATGGGCTTAGCTTTTGTGTAGCAGTAAGTACTCTAAACTGCAACCATTTAACATCTCTTGTTCAGAATAGGATATACTTACACTCCACTGCACACAGGCCCTTTATTCAACACTGTCAGTGGTCTCAACGTCTTGTGTTTGTGAGATAGTGCACAGTGGTTACAGTGATGGAGTCATTTAGTTCCTTCCGTGAACACTCGGATTGGCATGATCTGTGTTACCATTCTCAGGATTGGATGTGCCAGGCAGGGAGGGGGAACCCTCTTGAGCACATCTGGGTGCAGCCTGCAAACTCTTAGTCTGGTGATATGGTTGGAAATGTGTGACTGAGCAGTCCTTCTCTAGCAGCAGCGATACTATGACTTCTCCTTGGCTGGAAAATCTGTTCAGCATAGGAAGCAGCTTTGCAGGAAAAGGACCTGGGAATCCTGGTGGACAACAAATTAATCTACAAGTTAGCTCTGCGCCTGTGTAATAAAGGCGGCCAACTGTTGCTGGACTGAATTAGCAAGAGTTCAGGCAGCAGATAATAAAATTCTGTAGACATGACTCCTTTGCTGATTACACGGCTCTAAAGTAATTGAGGCTAACCTGGATGTACAGAAAGCAGTTCTGGAAACTTGGAATACTTGTTTTTACAGTCTATTTCTAGATGTGCTTTGTCCCTGGCTGATATTTCCCCAGGTTTCCAGTATCTCCCTGATAGTCCGTTTGCAGAAATGTTTTGAGTAGAATGAAGAATCCTCGGAGAAATTATTGCTATAAGAAAGTAGTAGTGTTTTTAAAAGAAGAAAAAGAAAGCTCAAAGGTGAAGTGAATTAAAGAAACAGGGAACATGAACAGTACTTTCTAAATCAAAGTTAACTGATATACAGTAGGAGCCATTAGCTGAATATTGGGGATACATTAAACTGTTGAGAGAGTTGAACTACGCTGTGATTTTTTTTTTTTAATTGTATTTATTTTTTTTTACTGCAGTTTTAAAGTAAGCACACTAGTCTTGTGGACTTGGCTGTCAACTAGGATGGGTGTATGTGCACAAAAAGGTGTAGTAGGCCCACCTAGCTTCTCTGCTCAATACAATGTATTTTGCTGCCAGATTGGTTAGTGGGGTCATGTTGTAGCTCCTTTTTGGGTAGACATATGGTGCTCAGCTGCATTTTTTTTTTTTTTTTTTTTTGCTAATATCTACCATATTTCACCTGGGGATCTTTACTCATCCAAGTCATGAATGTTTGACATGAATGCTGCTGGGCACTCTGAAAACAAACAAGTAACAACAAAAACCCCCAAACAAACAAAAACCACACCCACATCCCCAAAACACCCACCTTTTAAAAGCAGCAGCAAAGGTTATTCTAGTTTAAAAAACAACTGTAACGGGGAGGGAGAAAAAAAAACACAATTAAAAGTTCTCCAAACACTTTGTTTTTCAGCTCATGAGAAGAAATGCATCAGTAGAGGGGAGGCTTTGGTTCCAACCACACAGTCCAAACTTTCACGAGTTAGCAGTGGGTTTGGCCTCTCTAAACTAACTGGTTCCAGGAGAAACCGCAAGGAGAGTGGGCTCAATAAACACAACCTCTCCACACAGGTAATTTCTGTCAATTAATAACACCCAGTCTAAAATCCAGCAATGTGTGTTCAGGGTTTGTGGTAAACATCCCAGTGTAAGGAGTCCTGCAGAGTGTGAAGTGGTACCTGGTGCTTGGTTTTCTTTTTCCTTTTTGAATATCCAGACTGCGCATCTTCTTCTGTGTGTCCTAATCTGCGTATCTGTAACATTAAGCCTAGAGTTAAACTCTCTGTTGTTGGTGAGACTGCTCAGCTGCTTCTGGTTATGTATATGCTATATCGCTTTGCTAGCCTGGATCTTAAACTCAGTTTGCAATACTACTTTGAAATGGAAGCTGTGAGATAGATGCTTGTCCTTCTTTCCATCCTGCCCCCAAGATTATGTGGTTTAGGAAAATACCCTAAATGAAGGCGTATGTATCATGACTAAACAAATGCTGCTTTGCACCGATTTTATTGTACTACAGAGAAGAGTTCAGCAAAACAATATGTGATGGTAGAACTGGACATTTGCTTTACAAACTTGCTTGCTAAAAAAAAATAATAAAATATTTAAAGAAAGTTAGACCAGAGTAGCACAGTGATGCTCTCAGTAGGACAGTACCTGGTGGGGCATTGCAAGGAGTTTGTATAAAGTATTTGAGGCATTGAAAACAAAGGAAAGAGGGGGATTTGAAAGTTTTGGAGGATTGAGTTCTTACTGTATTTAACGCTTGAAATGCTGGGGACTTGTTGGGTGAAGGGGGACAGGTGTACTCCTGACACAAGGAAATGCGTAACTTCGGTTGACTTGATCAGGTGTTTGTGTCCTGTGAAACAATATGTTGCCAGTTCTCTTTCTGATCTGAAAATTATTCAGTGGCTTTGATAAAATAAAGAATTCTCAGTTCTCTCAGTCATTTTCCTGGTGAGCAGGGATCCATTATTAAAATGAAAAGGAAGCTCACAAACTGACCTGACAGGAACTGTTGCTGGCTGTATCAGCAGAGGGAGCAATAAGTGAAAACAGGGATATTGCGGTACAGGAGTGCTGGGTATCTCGAGGATTTCTGACAAACTAGGCAGCATCCACAAAATATTACTTAAAAGCAAATAGGGAAAAGTAGTAATATTTGTCAGTGCTTTGGCTGTTAGGGAATGTTCTGAACTGTTAAGTCATGTTTTTGGAATATTTTCCAAATGTTTGCCAGTTTCTTTTAAAGGATACTCCTATATATGAATTTACTGCCTTTTAAAAAAAAAACAACAACAACAACAAAAAAAACCAACACCAAACAAACAAACAAAAACACCAAACAAAACAAAACCTTAAATACTGTGGCATGCAGTGGGTTGAAATTCATCGTCGAAGTAATTTTTTTTTAAAAGAAACTATCCTTTGTGAGCAAGTTTAGCAAGGTGATGTGATGTATTTGTAGGCTTTTCATTCAAACAAAATCTTCTTTATAAAGTGTCATTCTGTCTGTCCTCTTATCTCTGTATTAGGAAATTTCCCAGTGGATGTTTACTCACATTGCAGTGGTTCGGGACCTGGTTGATATGCAGTATAAGGAATATCAGGAGGTATGGTTCAGAGGATTAATTACCTTACTCTGATATTTTGACCTACTAGGTTATATTGATCCCATTTCTCAGTATGGGGCTTGTAAAATATTAAGCTGTCATTGGTCAAATGCTTGAATGTTTAGATACAATTGTTATTTTTAAGGGTTTCTTTAAATGCAATCAAATAAACAAATGAGGAAATTCTGTCTGGTTGTAGATGAAAACTCTTGTAGCAATATTACATGTTAAATCTTAATTTTTTTTTCAAGAAGCTTAAGTAGTCTTTCCTCAGAAGTATAAAAACAAAAGAGAGATTGGAAATATGCTAGAGTATGCTGTCTTTCTAAAACATTGTACAAAAACTTAAGATGCAGAGAAGCATTGTGTACAAACACTACTTTTATAGTAACACAAAGAAAATTTTATGGTACCTTTCCCAAATCATGTAGCGACAGAAAGTGGCTGCTCTGTGCCTTCCAGAATGAAATCATTGCACCCTGCGGTTTCTTCTAAACATCCCCGAGGACCTTTGGTTCAAACTAGTTGCTGAGCTGCGTGCTATGAATCTTAAGAAATCAGCTTCTGAGACAAACAAGTCATTGAAAGCAATTACTTAAAAAAAACCCAACCACCAAACTTTGCTTTATTTAACTTCTCTCTCCAGTGTAAATACAGGCAGGGAAGGCCTCCAAAACAATTTTTGTTTTCATTCTTAAAATCCTTTTTCAAAATAAATTCTTTCATATTTGCCATTTGCAATTAATGATACAAACCAAAAGCAGAGCTTTCACTTTTTTTTTTCCCCCCTTTTTGTTGAGAAGATTATTATATGAACCCTGCTTTTATGGTAACTGACACCAGAAATCGCATTAAGGCCTACTAGAAAATGCTACTAGAATTATGAATTATTACACATTTTTCTGTAATGTAATGAAAATGCTCACATCACAGACAGGTTTAAAAGCATCACTCCTGATACATATACAAATGTCTTTGTATTCAGCGTCAGCAGAATGCATTAAAATACGTGACAGAAGAGTGGTCTCAAATTGAATATGAGTTACTACGAGAGCGAGGTTTGTGGGGTCCCCCCATTGGCTCCCATCTGGACAAGTGGATGTTGGAGATGACTGAGGGTCCCTGCAGAATGAGGAAAAAGATGGTGCGAAATGATATGTTTTATATTCAGTACCCCTACATGCCTGAAGCTGAGCAAGAAACCAACTTGCTGGTAAGTATTCAAGATTTTATGATGTCATTTTATGCCCTGTTGTAAAATCTGTATTTTTTTTTTTTTTAGAAGTTTTTCTTAAGAAACATATTTTACTCTGTTTGTATTACCTGGTATTCTGTCTGCATGTCCTAAATGGTTGGTAAGGTCCAGTTGTTCCTCATAGTATATTTAGGGAAGGGATTGAATCACTCAGCTAAGTGAACTCAAAGACTAGCAATTGCAATGTAAAGTGGGGTGTGCTTGCATCAGCTAAGTGATCACGACAGTGAACAGCAAAGGCATCTTCACAAGCCTCTAGAGGCTGAGAAGTACTATAACTATGGGAGGTTTCAGGCTGAGTTCTCAGCCTTATGCTAGATAATGTGGTAAACAGTGATCTGAAACAAACAAACAAACAAAACCCCCAAAAACCAGGCTATGGGCCTTGGTTTGGGTATGTTTGTGACATGTACTTTCATCCATCTGCAAATATGAACGTGGGCTAGCAGAAATGCACGTGGCCTTTGAAAGCTTGGCAGTTAGTTCCTGTTAATTTTGGAACACCATTTTTAAGAAATGGAGCAGTCTTTATTGTGTCTTTTTAGGCGTGCGTGTATGCATGCATGCAGGATTTTTTCCTCAAATTAAGCAAAACAAGCAAACAAAAAATAGCATTCAACCAATTTTAAACCATTAGGTGTATTTGTGTGCTTGTAATCTGACACAGAATAGCTGTAGTGACAGTCTAATTCACACAAAGTGGAGAACATGCCATCATACATTCTTCTCAAAAGTGTTCTTTTTCTGATACTTATGTAATTGATGCCCTGTTTTCAGTCTGACTTCTCAAGTAGACTTCCTGAGCCATCTGATGATACCATTCCTCAAAAGGTAAAGAAACAAGTACACTGACTGAAAGAATGTAAAACAAATACAACTTTTTTTCCTCCTGCATGTTAGGCAATCTTAACAAGGCTTCTACATTTGGCTTTCAACTTGCTCTTTCAGTAAATATTTCCAGGCCTAAAGTTTTTTTCAGTAATCATGTTAGATGATGTTACTGTGCTCTCCTCAACCTTCACCTAATAAAACTTTCTGTAGATCTGACCTTCTTTGCTGCACACTAACAGGCTGTGTTGGGCTGTGCTATCACCGTTCTCACTGTGTGAAGTGTTGTGGCTTTGGGATCTGAACTAATGGTTGGTGGAACATGTTTAGTAATGGGCAACATGATCACTTGGAAGCACTTACTGGGAAAGTGTTTCTTTCTAAGAGAGGATCTGGTGAGCAGTTTTTCTCCTTTTTGGCTCTAATGGGCAGTAACAGACCTACTTTTGTAGGAGTCCATGTTAATTTTGGTTTAGATGACACTTCTTGTTTTTACTATTAATTAAATATACACATTTGTTTAAAAAATACGAATCCTGCCTTGAAAATAACAGACTTGTTTGGAAGTGGCGGCTCTGCAAGCATTTCAGTATTATGCTGCTTCTCTGTTAATTACATTTACAGTCTTGCCCATCACTAAGTACAATGTGTAATGTGCGTTCACTTGTTTTGAATTACATTCAGCAATAAACTAATACATATAAATGAAAGTAATTGTTATACAGAATATCTAATATAAATTGTTAATGTTTTCCTTTATTCATGTTAGCAGTGCTAGTTAGGATTTCTCTTTGTAGACTATACATAAGTTGTTTCCACAGAGGTTTTAAACATCATTTAAGTGGTATTTTTGTAGTGATAAGTAAAGTAGTAAAGACCTAGTTGAACATAAGTGAGCAAATTAGATCACAGTGCCTTAAGTGTTTGGTTTTGGGGGTGGCCAATTTGACCTAAAATACTAAATCTCTGTGTTGCTGATCTTAATCTCTTCATCATCCCGTGCATCCACTTGTAATAAAGCTACTTTGATTTTATGGGTCACTTATTTACCCACTATACTATGATACAGATCACACACACACACACACACACCACCCCCCACCCCCCCCAAAAAATAATTACATTTTATGTGTTTCTAGTTATTACTGCAAAAGTGGACAAGGGAGAATCTTAAGTGAGTCATATTCTGCATAATGTACAGCATTGAACTGGGTTTATTATAATAATATTTTGTAATTATCCCAACGTAATTTTGAAATACATGGGAAATAATGCTACCAAAAAAACCACAAAAATTTGTGATGGAGAACTCAGCATATTCACAAAGCTTTCTAGAGTTTGAGAGTGGGGTTATACAGTAGTCAGAGAAGAAAATTTTCAACTGCAGTATAAAATCAATGGGTGTTCATCCATTCATGTGCATCAGTGTGTTTTAATTTCAGAAAGGCTCTTAGCTCTCTAATACCTCTTTTATCTTCACCTGTATTTCCTGTGATCATTCTGACATACTTATTGTCCTCATTTAGTTCTTACTGCTATTTTGAATGCTACAAACAAAAAAACCTCAAAAACAAAAAACCCCCACCAAACCCCCCAAAATCACCACACCACCACCATAACGAAATCTATCATAATCTGTTGTCATCACCCAAAAAAACGAATGGTGCTTGATACTCCTGTGCCAGTCTCCTGTCTGCAAACCGTCAGAATCTTTAGTAAAAAAGAAACAACTGAATTAGTTAAGAATTTCTGAGCCTTAAAGCTAGTCCCTGACTGCTTTTAGTTCATATCAGCTTCTACATGTCCGTATCTTTCCTTGAGGCAATTTTTTATTCAAACTGTTGCCTAGCAAAGAAGTCAGCTGGCTAATGAATAAGCTGCATACATTGTAGGGAGTTATGAAAGATGATAAAGTGTCCATCTGATCTATCAATCTTCAGCACAAGTATCCCAGCCTTTTGTGGCAGTTCATAACATACTGGCCACACTTCTTTTTCCCATGTCATAGGTTTATCTGCAGGCATTTCTGCAACCCCTTTATTACTTGAGTGGCTGAGTAGCTCCCTTGCAAATTAGCTGACAGATCCACTGAAGAGTCTCTGTTTCTGTATGTGTTGGTGTTTGACTAAGCACGCACAAAACACTTGATGGGCATGCACTGTGCTGCGCGCAGTATTCCTGAAACATGTTCACTGGAGCGAGGAGTTGACTGACTGAGCAATTTCTTCAATTATTTCTAAGAAACCTGCTCGTTACCGAAGAGCTATAAGTTATGACAGTAAGGAGTACTACATGCGCCTGGCTTCTGGAAACCCTGCAGTCTTTCAGGACGCTATAGAAGAGAATACAGTGGGTGAAACAACTCAGCAGGAGCCAGAACATGGGGAGGACACTATTGCAAGAGTCAAAGGTTAGATCATTTGTTCTGTCCTGAACTGTTTTCTTTAAATTTATCTGCCTGTATATCTTCTTATGCATTTGCATTAAGATAAGGATCCTGTAGGACTCTAGTTTTCCTGTCTTAGCATTGGATCGGCAATTTCAAAGTTCAATAGGTTTTGCGAAGTGAATTGTTTGTGTGTCAGGTTTTTATTTATCCATCTCTGTTGTTTTCCAGGCCTGGTGAAGCCTCCCCTGAAACGGTCTCGCTCTGCTCCTGATGGAGGAGATGATGAGAACCAGGACCAATCGCAGGATCAGATCGTTGAGGGGAGTTCAATTGATGAAGAGGAGAAGACTGACAATACAACTTTGCTTCGACTTCTTGAAGAAGGAGAGAAGGTACTGTGTACTTCAAACACACTAAGCACTTACTATATTGGAATTTCTGCATTACATGTCGCAAGCATGAATAAATGTCCTAGATATCTTCCCTGATCTACAGCTGAATTTGCTTAATATTTCATCAGCTTCTTCTGTGAAACCAAATGTGTGCTCTGGTTCAAAGAGATCCTGAGCCAAAAACTCTGTACTGGAAGCATTCTTTCTTCTTCCTTCTGTCTGATAGGGAAAAAAGAACCTGTCCTGAAATAAAGGCTGTGAGTTTTCCGTGCTTGGATTATTGTCCTATTAGCTTAATGTGTCCAGACAGAAAATATACATGGAAAATATAAATACTGAACTTGGCAGACTATCTGTAATTAATTGTTTGCTTCATTAGAATGAAAAACCTTGATAACTAGTATTTTATCCCCAAAAAGAGTGTTGAACAATTGTGCTGCATATTTGGTATTTCAGACTGTCCGTCTGACGTATAGCAGTAAATACATTTGTGATTATAGTCAAGTAGGCTACAGGTTCTAAAATATGCTCAAGAAGCATGGTGCGAGTGGATAATTTGGTAAATACATAAATCTGTATCATACAGAGGAGGTTTCATTTAACTCCCTTCTTAATTGCTAATCACAGGCATTAGATATATCTCTGATTAAGCAGAATTTTTGCTGTAGCTACAAGTGATAAAGCAGTGTCTGGAGGTTGTAACAAAGCAATGGTCTGAGCCTGAGCTTGTTAACCTGCTTTTGCTAAGTGTCTGCTTTTCATTACAGATCCAGCATATGTACCGCTGTGCTCGGGTTCAGGGCCTTGACACCAGCGAAGGGCTGCTTCTCTTTGGGAAAGAGCACTTCTACGTCATTGATGGATTTACCATGACAGCCACCAGAGAAATACGGGACATTGAGACACTGCCTCCAAAGTGAGTAGATTAATAGAGTTTCCTCAGTACTTAATATCTGAACAAGAATTATGTAATGAGATTTTTGAGGAGTCAACTCCAAAATAAGATTCAGAAAGACTCGAGGAGCATTTTCCTCTGTGCTCACAAATTGCTCAGCGTGGTATGGTATATTGTGAAAATCAGCTGTTTCTGTAACTGGACTCTCATATGAAATAAGAGAATAATTCTTTAATTTATCTTCTTAATCACTTCTCCCTTGCCTTGCTTATGTTCATTTACAGGATGCATGAGCCGATCATACCTCGGGGAGCAAGGCAAGGTCCAAGTCAACTCAAAAGAACGTGCAGCATTTTTGCATATGAAGATATCAAGGAAGTACATAAAAGGAGATACCTTTTGCAGGTAACTTGGACACCGTATTTGGATTGAGGAGCAAACTTTGGAATTTTTTGATGATGTTGTGATTTTTGAAAGTGTATTGGGTGTGTTAGTAGATTTTAACGTTCCAAACATGAAACATGTGTCCGCGCTAAGTGAAATCAGCTTCACTATAACTTGGTGTCACATGTAGTGCAGTATGGCTAAACTGCGGTGTGCCTGACCTTCAGAGGTGACAAGCAAATGTGTTAGTGTTGACATGGATTTGTCCTCTTTGTTTTCAGCCAATTGCAATTGAAGTTTTCTCAGGAGATGGACGGAACTATCTTCTAGCTTTCCAAAAAGGGATTCGAAACAAAGTTTATCAAAGGTACTGTAAAATAAGTTAGAACATTTAATCTGAGTATTTTCAAATATCTGTGTTGAGCCATATTTGAGCCTACAGTGACCTAACAACCAGAAGCAGATTGCAAGAGCGATGGGTGTTAGGCAGTGGGTAACCTGATAGCAGCTTAGTGCTGCACAAAAGAACCACTAGGAAGCGCTAATGCCTGCGCGCAAAACTTGCTGTATGCCTTCAGTGAGAAAAGGGTCATTCCAATGTTGTTGAAGACGTTACGTAGCTGCTCAAAACAAAGTCTCTAACTGTACTAAATGCATTCTGTTTCTAAGCCGAAGACATTCAAAGAATGGAAACACTAATCTCAATCTCCTTTTAACTGCTAATGCAGGTTTTTGGCTGTGGTGCCATCTCTAACTGACAGTTCGGAGTCGGTGTCTGGGCAGAGACCAAACACCAGTGTAGAGCAAGGGTAGGTGATTCTGTTCCTCACAAGCTCTATAGCTCATCAGTTTCAAATAAAGGATGTTTACATTAAGGTCAGGATTCACTGAAGAGTACTGCAACCTCAATTTAAACTTGAGCATTGCCAAAATAAATAACTAGTAATGTCACACTTCAGTTATTTGAAATGTACTAACATCATTGGCAGCATTGGTGTGTCGTTTTAATTAATATATGCTATCAGGATTAATGTTATTGGTATACAGATATGTTCTGAAAGGAATTGGAGTGCCAAAGCCATTAGATTTGTCCAAGTTGTTAAAGATATTTTCCTCACTGGCAGCCTGTTAGATACATTTGCACTTGCACTGAATTGCATAATTAATGTGCATAATTTTAACAGTCTGTGTTTAGAAATAAAAAAAGGCACTACAAAAGCAAAAAGGAACGTAGCCGCATTTTTCTAATTGTTACAATTTACAATTTTTAATCTTAAAACTGTGGATTATCTTGTGAAGATGTAACCCAGATCTTACTGCTAAGTCAGAAAATGCACCTCCTTCTTCCCATTAGGTCTGGCTTGCTTAGCACTTTAGTGGGAGAAAAATCTGTTACTCAAAGATGGGAAGTAAGTACGAAAATTTTGTTTCTTTTTTTATTAAATTCCACATTTTGTAGTGATACGTAATTAATCAGTGCACATAAGTTGCACCTTCTTATTCGAACAGGTGGAATACACTTTCTATAGTAGTATATCTCAGCATTTTAGTTTGTGGTAATTAATCATATCATCATCAAATAAGAAATGATTCCACGGTTGAAAATGCAAGGGGAGGGAATGTAGTAAAAGCGGAGTGAGCACTGTAATATTGAAGTAAGTTTCGTATGTTTGGGGACAGCTGAATGCTTTGACAGTCTGGCATCATAAACATTTGATTGTTGCAAAGTGAACACTTTACAGTGCTGTTATCTGTCTTCCTTAAGAGAGGAGAAATCAGTAACTTCCAGTACCTGATGCACTTAAACACTCTGGCGGGCAGATCCTATAATGATCTCATGCAGTACCCTGTCTTTCCCTGGATCCTCGCAGACTATGATTCAGAGGTAAATAAAATATCTTGTCACCCTTGTCAGTAATCTTTTATATGTTGGAGGTATTGCGGATATTATAGCTGGCTCATACTGCCTTGGTAAAACTGAGGCTTATCTTTATTGCCAGTTGGTTGATTTCATCTATTTGGTAATGTTCCTCCCATTTATCAGTGGGTAGGATATTGGAGGTTCTTGGCTATCCCATGCAGACATGTCCTTGCCTGCACTGGTTTTACAGATGTTACTGGACTGTGCACAGGTCAGAGACAGGATACATACCTTGTGCTAAGGCAGTTGCGTCTCTATTGCAGCAGTTCCTGTAAGTCTTTGCATTAGCTTTCTACTGAATATCCTGAAGGACGTTATACCTGTAGAGAAAGCCTGCTTGTCCAGAAGACTGTGGTAGGGGCTACTATGAAATCTGGCCCCATGGTGAAGAATTTGCTTTTCAAAAAGATGAAATATCTTGTTATTGCTTTTGTGGGCAGCTGTTGCTACCAGCCAGACCATATTGTTAGGATACATGTCGAGTATTCAAGAACAGACGTAGGAGAAATTGGGGAACAGGATAAGGGGAGCAGGGCAAAAATAGAGCCCAGATGTGACTTAGAGTAAGAAACACTGACACTCTTAGATCAGACTGAAGGACTGTTTTAAGCTTATCCAACATTGCACTTGCTGTGTGTGTAGAAAACAAAGCTGACAGCCTTAGGAGGTATGTGGTGTTAAATATGGTAATCAGCAGTGTTGAAAGGGCTTGTTTGGGTTTTGGTTTGTTTTGGGGTTTTTGTTTGGTTTTGGTTTTGTCTTGTGGGGTTTTGTTTTGTTTTTATAAAATTGGTGTCTTTTATTTTTGAAGGAACTGGATCTTACGAATCCCAAAACATTCAGAAACCTGGCCAAGCCCATGGGAGCTCAAACGGAAGACAGGTTAGCCCAGTACAAGAAGCGATACAAAGATTGGGAAGATCCTAATGGTAAGAAATGATACATCCAGCAAGAAGAGCAGAGGGACATGTGCCTGTCACATGATGGGAGGGAGTCATGGATTTTTATATTACAGGTCAAGAGTTCTGGATGTGTTTTTTAGTGACTCTCCAACAAATACTAAATTATAGCAAAGGAGTGTTGGTTTTCTTGCTGTGTTGTTTATTTGAAATCCAAATGACAGCTTTTGTTTATATGTAAAAATAAAGACAAAACAGTTGCACATTCAGAACAGTTTAGCGATGACTAAAGGCTAGAATGAGCAGGCACATGAAGCTGTTTCTACTAATACAGTTTGGTGCTGCTGCAAGAAAATGAGTTGTACAAAGGAATGGGAATACTTCTGCATTAGCAGTACTCTAGCTTCTTCATTTCTTATGTTACTGCATGGTTTTTGCTAAGGAAACAGCATTTTCTTAGCTAAAAAGACCCTCAGGATGAGACCCATCCTTATATATTGAAACCAAAACTTGTGTGTTTGGCAAGGCAGCTGTTACACGATACATTTCTTCTTGTGTGCTTTTATTGAAAACACAAGCCTGTTTAACTACTGTGGTGCTGTTCTGTATCAAACAACAGCAGGTGGCAAAGACGTTCATTTCTAGAAATGAATCAGTATGTTCTAAGTGTATTTATGCAGACTTTTTGCCAGGAAATTAAGAAAGTAAAAGCTGTGCAAAATCTGTAGCCAACAATTCTGAGACATATTTCTGCCCAAGCCTTTAATTCTACATTAACCAATAAAAAAAAAATAAAATGTTTCTTCAGCCGAAATCACCATTAGCTGCGCTGCAACGTTTCAATTAGTTAAAATTAAAAATGACTAACCGTTCAGGATGGCTCTGCAGAAGCCCATTGAATTAGGGCTACTGGACTGCAGCCAAAATTCAAGTGGTGGCTGTAACAAAACATAAAGCTTTTAGATTCTCGAGAATGAAAATTACAAATTCCAATTTTAAACGTGTCCAAGGTCACAGAATGATTAAAATGCAGCACTAATGATTTTTTTTTTTTTTTCAGTTAGTACTGATTCTTATCACCTAACTGCTTTATTTGTTCTATGTTTATGATTTTTAATCTTCTTCAGGGGAAACTCCAGCTTACCACTATGGGACCCACTATTCATCGGCCATGATAGTGGCTTCCTATCTTGTCCGGATGGAGCCTTTTACTCAAATTTTCTTAAGGTTACAGGTAAAAATTACATCACCTCACTTTGTGTTTCTTTCCTGCTGTACATTTGAGATCTAAGGGAAAAATAGGATCACTGGGATTTGTTTTTATCAAATATGGTAGAAGAAGTATTTTTAGCAGAGTTACTATTGCCAGGGAGGTTTTTCATGTTTCTTTGTAAAAGACTTAATGGAATTCACATTTTTTTTTCTTGTCATTTGAACATTTTTCTAAATGTATGGAGAATAAAATACCAGCAGACAAAAACTAAAGCAAATTTTATTGTGAAAAATACTTCACTTATCATGCTTTATTTGTCTCTTGTTGAAAGAATCATATGCCAGTTGTTTAGTTTAGCTGGAGGTGTTGATTGTTATTTTAAACCAATATGTCTATCTGAAGAGCCATTTTAGTACTGAGTGTTAAAATAAACAAATGTTTGCAGAACCTAGAATTGTTTGCCAGCTTGATTGGTAATGGGATTTGTAACATTACATGTCAAATATTTTCCTAGACAGAAGCCATCAGGCAAAAAATATTTGTGTTTCTCTGGAAGAGACTAAACTTTGCAATAGGATTAGATGACTCTCGTCTTAAAATTCTGTTTATCTGTATCTCAGTGCTTTATGTTTACTATTATTGTGTACCAAAAAGTAATGGAACTGCTTAAATCCATTGTGTTAGAAGAAATGCATTGTGCTATGTTCTATAGTGTGTTAGGCAGAGGATATTCTGATTAGCCACCTTGGCAAAATCTGCTGTGCTGAGGTACACTCTGATGCTGACACAGCTTCTTGCTCTGTCTCACAGGGTGGTCACTTTGACCTGGCTGACCGGATGTTTCACAGCGTACGGGAGGCTTGGTATTCAGCGTCGAAGCACAACATGGCAGACGTGAAGGAGCTCATCCCAGAGTTCTTCTACCTCCCTGAGTTCCTGCTCAATTCCAACAATTTTGACCTGGGTAGGCAGAACGAGCTCGATAGCATTGCTATGGGTGGTGCGAGAGCACTGCCAGACAGTCCAATGTGAGAAAAGTGTCTCGTAATACAGGCCGAAAAAGATCTGTTTAACTGCATGAGAAAATAATAGATGACTTGCAGGTTCTGATATGAAAGCATGAGCAGGACTGCTTCTGCTATTTCTTTTCAATATTATATTTGAAAGTCTGAATGATTCAGAACTCATCATTTCATTTGTGTTAGTGTAGCAGGAATTCTTACTTCTTCTGTGATACCTCAGATGTACTTTTTCAGATTTATCAGGCTTAAGATATATGCTCAAGCAGTGAGTGTTTATTTTAAACAGTAAATGCAAAGTTTGTTCTGCGAGTTGCTGAACAAGACACTGAAATACCCCAAAAAGGGTTTTTGTTTTAGTTGATTTTTGTTATTTCTACCAGTTCAAAACATACAGATGATCATACTTTACTTGGAGTTTCTCTGGCTTGCATTTTTCTCCACGTAACTTGCTACTCCATGATGGTGTTCACCATCTTTTTTGCATATTTTTTAAGCTTCGCAAAATCTGTTTGGTAGTCTTCACTTTTAGAATGTCCTCTTAAACTATTCCTAAAGGTTTTGTTGAAATGTTGCAGTTAATTTTTGTGAGAGTGATTATTCAACAGGAGTCAAATTTCACACCTATTGGCCATAGGAGATAGATTTTCCTTAATATGTATGTCACTCTTAACAGTGGTATTAAGCTCTTTTTTTTTTTTTTTTTTTTTGAGCTCTGTGCTGTGAATCTCATAGCAATAATGAAGATTAATCAAGTCATAGGTTTTAACAGCCTCAAATCCTTTATTCAAAGTATATTGTAAGAGATTGAAAGCACAACCTTGCCAAACCAAAAGAACACCCCACAAAATTGCTCCCACGTATATTTCACACAGACAGGTATGGCATTACTGGAAAAATACTGAAGTCTTGCCCACTTAGCTCCGTATCTGATAATGTTGCACTGTGACCATCAGACTCCTACAGATTCTTCATTGAGCATTTGGAGCAATGGTAGAAAAAATTTTATAATGAACAACTGTCAAACACTGTGTGATACTTTTGATTGTGTTAATTCGTAGCAATCCTGCTCCTCTTCCCCCCAGATAAAAAGAGAGGAAGATTCAAAGTCTGGTGCTGCAAGCAATGTTTCTCTTGGAGCAATGTACTGAGTACTTGTGTACCCCTGTAACCCTGGAAATTTGTTGGTGTTCCTCTGAGCTAATAGGAAGCATGGAATTGTCTCTTGGCAACAAGTGACAAAACAAGAATATAACTGGGAAGTCTTAACAAATATATTATTAGTAATCACAACGTGTCACCATTTAATGTTGAGTGGGAACGGGGCAATCTAGGACCCAGATGAATGTATGTGGTCAAACCATGCCCAGGGGAATCACCAATGTCCTTGGGTGTGGAACCTGTGGGGGATACCAGTTAGGTCTTCAGTGTTAGGAAATGAATATTGAGCCTGCACTCCTGTGATATGTAGCCATTTTCATGAGTAAAACAATAATTCCATTCTTTGTTATAGAGCATTTGTATCATGAAGAAAATAAATCCTGGGATGAAATACTGTGCCCTCAAGGCTTCTCAGTACAGTTCGCTGTTACACTGTCTTGTACTGGGATTTATTTTCTTCAAAATATACTTAATTGACATGCCATTGCTATATACATACTAAACAGATGCCAAATACAGGAAATGATGTCCTCTCTTAAATTGGGGCTAGCACGTTTATTCCAGTTTTCCTCAAGCGTAAGAACAAGGAAGTTGAAAAGAGATAAGAAAACGAACCTTGCTGTGCTAATTCCTCGGGGTGCAAAATGGACAGCTGCTATAGTAGCAGTTCCTGGTAGCGAGGCTGGCTGCTTAAGGTGTGAGCTAAACCGACAGAAAAAGATTCTGGTTGTGCAGTGATTGCAGAAGGCTATTTTACTGGCTGTTGTTTTCATGAACTTTCATGCACTGCAGCGGGTCTTTCCCATGACAGGGAGAACAAATAATCATCTTCCAAGAGCACTTGATGGGGAAACATAAAGGGTTTGAGTTCAGACTGTGCATTATGAAGTTGTGAAGACTGAGGAGGAGTAATTTAATCAACGCCTCTAGCTAGAAGGCTAATGTTTGTTTTGAAGAGAGAATTCTGGACTGCTATCATCATCTTCAAAAGTCTTAGCAAGGAATATTTGAATTCTTCCTCCTGCAAGCAATCTTACATGAACAACTGCGGCAGAATTTTTCATGTTATTGCCTGATGTATAAAAATGACACAGTATTTTAAAGAGAAGACTGAAATGGCTTGCTCCTTTATAAAGGAAAGGTGTTAGAATTTGGAGTTTTAATGTAATTTTTTTCACTGTTGCTGTTGAAGTGCAGTTTCAGTGCTTCTCTCCAAATTATTCTTTTTTTTTCTTTTTTTTTTTAATAGGTTGCAAACAAAATGGCACTAAACTTGGTGATGTAATACTCCCCCCATGGGCAAAAGGAGATCCTCGTGAATTTATCAGAGTTCATCGGGAGGTAATTTGCATTTTAATAATGACAATGGGAAATGTCAGTTGGGACTTTCCACTGCGTATTAATCTAAGTTTGATTTGTGCAATCACAGATACTAGCCAGTCCCTAAGTTCTGGGTTGATGGCTAATTGTTGCAAAGGTCTGTAGAAGTGGTGTTTCCTCCCCTTCCTTTTTTTGCTGGGGAGTACGTTGAGGCAAGACTTGCTTCAATGAAAAGCTTTATCAAAATGTAACAAGAATATGACAAAATATATTCTGCATTTTTTCTCTGTGGCAGGTGTAGTAGACTCAAACAATGACTGATATGGCTAGTTTTAATGCATACCCTTTGAATTTCAGGCTCTGGAATGTGACTTTGTGAGCGCACATCTGCATGAGTGGATTGACTTGATCTTTGGCTATAAACAGCAAGGTCCTGCTGCAGTAGAAGCTGTAAATGTCTTTCACCATCTCTTCTATGAGGGACAAGTGGACATATATAACATCAATGATCCATTAAAAGAGACAGCTACCATAGGATTCATTAATAACTTTGGACAGATACCAAAGCAGGTATACCCTTTGTAGAATTCTTATTTGTCAGATGACACTCAAATTGAAATGTATTAGTATAGAATGGGAAAGTGTTTTAGGAGTGAAACTTCCTGGGAGTGTTTTTCCATAAATATTCTTCCAGTGGAGTGAAATCTTTTATATTTTCCTCATAAATGCAATAAAGATCAACGTGTGAGATTTGCTTGTGAGATTAGAGATGTCTTCCCCCCTGCCCTTTGCACCTTTAAAATAAAGCTGAAATGAATTATGGTTCAACTCTAAAAAATTGGCTTCAAAAAAACCAATTATGTTCTTGCTGCAAAGTCACGAGGGGAGCAGTGAAAGTGCAACTTCAAGGTTAAGCCTAGTGTTTAGTATTTTAAGTTATCATGTAATAAAATATTTTCTATAAGAACATATGCTTTTTTTTTTTTTTTTTTTTTTACACCAGTCTCTTGGCATTCTGCAGGGCTTGGCCTCATCTTCTATTTAAAAAAACCTGTTGAAAAAAATCTCAAAATTTAAATTAGGAAGATATAGTTAAGGAGCTATATAGACGCATTTTTGGTGCAGCTTTACATTAAATTATTGAATGTAATATGAAATCTAAAATTTTACTGTGTGGGTTTTTAGGGTTTATTTGGGAGTTGAGGGTTTCTTTCTTTCTGTCTCTTTTTTTTTTTTAATTAGGCATTTCTTCAGGTGTTTTTTGCTAGCCAGTGAAACTTTTAAATGTCATCAGCGAATTTTTCCAATCCTAGATTTGGTGGAAACCACAGATTACCTTCAGCAACTCACTGGGAACCCAACTCATGCGTTGGGAACTCTAGGCTACAGCAGCACATAATGTTTCAGGATAGCCACAGGATATCTCCCGTGGGGACCCTCTAACAGCTCTCTGTCTCTCCTTGCCTGGAAGGAAGGCTAAGAACTCTTCTATCCTCTGTGGCTGCTTTTCTCCTTTTCCTTCCTTTCTCTCTCATTAATCTAATATGTAGTGGCTGTGGGGTTTTCTCTTAAGTAATAATCAATCATTGGCTCTTGGAGCACATTTTTACATAACTGTAGAGTTTTGCTATGGCCCCCTGTGACTTTCCACAGGGGATCTAGGGCAGGCTATCTCAGTGGTGTGGCTGCTGTGCATTTTTGCACTCCTTTGCTGCATGGAGATGTAACACGAGAACTACATGTTCTTTATCCTATCTCTTCCACCAGTAATGCCCCTGGTAGTTCTGTTTCCCATCTTAAAAAGTTATGCTGTAAAACCTGCCAGAGCTGGTGCTGCAGGCTCATGGAAGAGGACTCTTGCAGATTCTATGAGGGTCCCGAGATGCCACAGCCTGGGGGGACAAAGCAGAATGAATAAGCAAGAGAAACAGTGGCTCAAAGGAGAAAGGAGTTGTTGGGTTTTTTTCTTGCTGGAGCTGGCATTTTTTTGAGATCGGTTGTCCATGTGAACACTGTATGATGTGCCTTCTCTCTCCATCTTCTCATAGCCCAGCCAGACGGGAGGCATGCTGTAGTTCAGGGAGAGCTGTGGCACATAGGCCTGTTGTTACCCTTCGTACCCAGAGTGTAGGTGCAAGCAGTAGAAATGTGTGTGCATGCTCATAGCTCAGCTACCTCAGGCTTATGCATGTTCCCTCTGCTTTGGATAGGCAAACAGGTAACATATCTCAAAGGGCCGTAAGGAAAATAACTTTCAGCCTTGGAGTATCAGTTCTCCTTTCAGTGCTGTAATAGCCTCTTGGTGAAAGAGTAATCAAAATCTTACAAAATATCACTCAATGTATATATTTGTCATTTACATATCATAATACATAGCATCTACCATCCAAGATGTCTATTATGAATTTATCACATGATAAACCTTAGTGTGTGTCATTGATGATCATGGCTTATTAGAAGCGATGATCAGCTTGTTTAACACCATCTGAGATACCAGGAATTGTCACTGAAGCAGTAAAATGGAAATTCAGTCACTTGTAATGAAAAGCTAAGCAGAAGATAATCAGGTGCTAAGATGCATTTCTTGTGTGTGATTGTAATATGTGGTCGAATTACCTGCCCACCCATGCTGTTACTCTGTTCTTTGGTAGCCTGGCCGCCTTCCAAGTGCGTGAGCTGCTGTTTGTGGGTCGCAGTTTGTTTCAAAGCCAAAAATTAGCTTTCGGTTTGTCCTAGGTTAGAGTTTAATACTGCATCAACTGTGGGATTTTTGCTTGCTTTACTTCAACTGCTTTTGCAACTGGAGGTAGCTTTAAAAATACTTTAATTGTTATATCCTTGTTGGATTTCATATTATTTGTTGAAGTCTTATTGAAATGGTTGCCATAAGTTACTAGTGAATACTGAGAACAGTTCAGTAACATTTGCTGACCTGCGGTATTTTTAAAAGGTAAATTGGATGTATTGATGATCTTTTTAAGCTTGTGCTCTTGTAAACCTGTTATTTTTTATGATAATTAATTTCTTGATGAATTTCAGCTCTTTAAAAAGCCACACCCACCGAAGCGTGTTAGAAGCCGGCTGAACGGAGAGTCAGTGGGAACCTCTGTGCCCCCTGGTTCCACAAGTGACAAGATTTTTTTCCATCATTTGGACAACCTGCGGCCTTCTCTTGCCCCAGTGAAAGGTAAACTGTATAACCACAGTAATTGTTCCTGTTTATTTGCCAGAGCATTCAGAGTTTCAGCAAGATAGTCCTTTTCCATGTTTTGCTTAGTTCTGATGTGCTTAATGACTGTACTTTTATGAGAAAGACAAATTTAAAATACCCTTAAGCTGTAAAATTGTGTTCTTAGCTACCTTAAAGTGTACTTGGAAACACCAAATCTGTGCTTTAAAATAGAGGAATAGAATTGGGCCAAGTACCTCTTAAAAGTTTTAATTTAACAAACATTATTCAGGGCCTGCGATAGCCTCAGTTTTTGTGATTTTTGTACCAGAAGGATTCTTTATCGCAGTGCCAAGAAATACTGAGAAATGTTGGCAGGAAAGGGTGGTGTTGGTAGCTGCACTGAAATGATGCTTTTTTTATTTTGACTTCATTGACATTTGACATTTTGACATTTGGACTGAACAAAAGTTAATGGTCTCTGAGGCAGGTAAATGCTATATAGTGATTTCTTTTCTAGTTGATTAAATGAATCTGTGCCTGCCTGCTGTAAAGACAGAAGGACATACTATTACACAGGACATAGTAGAGCTACGCTCTAAGACAGGGAATTAGAAAATTTGCAAAGCTTGGGGAAAAACAGGTAGGACAGCATGGGCTGTAATCAGGAATGTAGCTTGTGGGAACACCTAGCCAATATGTTGGAATCAATACTGAAAACTTATTTTTACTTGTGCTGAAAATGGTACAATCACTTTTAAAAACCACAGACATTTTGTATGAAGAACACCTTGTGCAGCATTGCAATTGGGGTCAGAGCTATCTGATCATCAGGGTGTTCTCCCCACTGCTGCTGGTGCTTAGCCCTGCATTTGTTAGGAATGTAGCAAAAGTTGCCATCATTGCAGTTGAAAGGAACATTTGTCTAACACAGCCAATACAGAGATTCTGCTTTTGCAGAGCATCAGGTATTTAATGGGATCAGATAGTATTTGTCTGTGCTAGCAATAAAACATAACTTCATCTTCTTTTTTAGAGCTGAAGGAGCCTGTGGGACAGATCGTGTGTACTGATAAAGGCATTCTGGCAGTAGAACAGAATAAGGTTCTCATCCCACCTACATGGAATAAAACTTTTGCTTGGGGCTATGCAGACCTCAGCTGTAGGCTGGGTACTTATGAGTCGGACAAGGTTTGTAATCTGAAATTTGTTTCAGCGCTGAATGTACCAAAAATAATTAGTACTCAACAGTGAAAAAAATCTAACAATGGAAATTTGTTTCACGTGTGAATGAAATAATCTTGTACTGCATATGTTTTATTGCTCCCTATCTGGTGATCTTCATCAGAACATTGGCAGAATGACATAAGCCAATTAATAACAATTTTTTTCTAAGTCTGCAAAACATGAATGAATTAAATCTATGCAATTAAAGCTCATCTCTCATCTTCCCTCAGGAGGCATCTTATGGCAGAGGCTGGAATTGCTTCGGTTTGAGAAAAAACTGCATAAGGGATAGCAATGATATCTTAGTTACTTAATGGTCCAGCATGCAGGGTGGCACTCAGGTTTTTGTTTTTATCCTAACCAACACTAATCCTGCAAGTAATTCTTCTTTATTTTCTTTATTTTTAGGCAGTAATTGTTTATGAATGTTTGTCAGAATGGGGCCAGATACTATGTGCCATTTGCCCCAACCCTAAACTAGTTATCACTGGAGGAACAAGCACAGCGGTCTGTGTGTGGGAAATGGGCATCTCCAAAGAAAAAGCTAAAGCCCTTACACTGAAACAGGTAAAATACAATAAAGATGCCTTTTATGTAAATTATGTTACAAGAGCAAAGGAATTATGAAAGGGGTATAGCTCACATAGTAAGCTTTGAAACCATGAGTCCAGCAGACTCTCTGTGACGTTGAAGTACTGATCTGTATTGAAAGTGGGCAAAATGTGTATTTAAAATTGCATCATTTTTACAGATAGTTGATCACTAGGAGCTTTTTGGAGAGATGGGGAATTTCGTAGCAATGTTAATAAAATTATGCAAGTGTGTTTTATGAAATCATTTGCTTTAGCGTATTATGCAAAATAACCCCATCTGAAAACCGTGTTAGGGAGGGCAAGGGAAGGAGACTGTCTTAAAGGTTAATTTTCCTTTTTTATTTTTTCTAAATTTCTTTTTTCTTTAAAAATATATATATTTAAATTGCAATTCTGTGCAAAACTGGTCTTTTTGGCAGTGATGTTTGTGGAGCAGAGTCTACTTTTTCAGAATCACCTTAAGTTGTTCTTGCTTTGTTAATTGAAAACATCAACTCTTAATCTAACAAATGAGCACTCATGATTTAAAGTCAGTTGCAGCTAAGTGCAGACTAAGTCTTGTGTGTTTACTAAAAAAACCCCAAAACCACCAACCAAAAAACCCAATACCAAAACACAAACCCCACCCATAAACAAAACAAAAACAACCCCCAACTATCTCAAAATATTCCAGAAGCTGTGTATCATTTGTTACAGGTAGCTAGGTTGTTAAGTGTTACTGTTCCTGTTAGCATCTTAATAGCAGGACTTTTTCCGGAGGAAAGTTTCCGGTGAAACTTAAGAAATTTAGAGAATTATTTAATAACTTCCCATGTGCAGTCTCCAACAACTGTCCAAAGCTGTGTTTCCAAAGCATTTTACTTAGGAACAGTGCACAATAACACACTGTATCTTGAATTTCAGAGCAGCATGTTGAAGGCCATTTACTGTACTTCAGCCAACAATTTGTAACTGACTAAACTGCAATAATCTGACTGTATTCCAAACTCCTGTTCCAGTGGGAAGGTGTGTTGGGTTTGCGTGGCAAGGTTTTGGTAGCGGGGGGAGCTATAGGGGTGGCTTCTGTGAGAAGCTGCTAGAAGCTTCCCCTGTGTCCAGTACAGCCAATGCCAGCCGGCTCTAAGACAGACCCGCCGCTGGCCAAGGCCAAG
>VXBL01001161.1:83756-120917 GCA_013400195.1 Aramus guarauna | reverse complement strand
TGGGAAGGACTCTATGTTGGAGAAGTTCGGGAAGGACTGTCTCCCATGGAGAGGGACTCCATGCTGGAGCAGGGGAAGGATGAGAGGAGTCCTCCCTCTGAGGATGAAGAAGTGGCAGAAACAACGTGTGACTGTTATGTGACTGTAACCCCCATTCCCCATCGCCCCTGTGCCACTGTGGGGGGAGGAGGTTTGAAGCCGGGAGTGAAGTTGAGCCCTAGAAGATGAGAGGGGTGGAGGGAGGGGTTTTAAGATTTGATTTTATTTCTCATTCCTCTACTCTGTTCTGTTCAGTAATAAATTAGATGAATTTCCTCTCTCTAAGTTCAATCTGTTTTGCTCATGATGATGATAAGTGAGTGATCTCTCCCTGTCCTTATCTCGACCCACAAAGCTTTTTGTTATACTTTCTCCCCTGTCTAGTGAACAAGGGGAGCGATAGAGCGGCTCTGGTGGGCATCCAGCTGCCAGCCAGGGTCAACCCACCACAGAAGGTTAAGCCTAAAATGTAAAAGCAGGGTCTGATACAAGTAGATGCTTGCAATTTTCTCCTCCTTCCAACTGCCTTTGCCTTTTTGGTTGCAACTCTTTCTTCTCTCTTTTGTCTTTTCTCAAACACCAACAGAAGTTTATATAGGAGCCATTTCATATTTACAAAGAATTTCTATTTCCAGAATGTAATTTCAGGTGCAGCCTGGGACACATACTGACACTGTAAATAGGCTGCTGATGCAGGTGGAGTGTGCAGAATGCGTTGGAAATTAATTTTGGTGTTTGTGGGGTTGGTTTGGTTTGGTGTTTTTTCAGTAGAAGGCTATATGACATTAGACCTTTGAAATTTGTTTTTGTCAGAGTAGTTTTTAAATGGGAAAAAATATTACTCCTATCATTTTCAATTATTAAAATACTTGCCAGCTGAATACTTGTAAATCAGTTGCATCTTCTGATAGGATATTTGTGTTTACATTATCTGAATCTTTTCATATAAGTGGGTTTAATGTAGTATTTTTTGTGTTCTCCCCTGATTGCAGCTTGTTCCTCCTGACTTCTGTTTTGCAGGCATTACTGGGTCATACTGACACTGTCACATGCTTAACGGCATCGCTAGCTTATCATATAATTGTGAGTGGATCACGGGATCGCACCTGCATCATCTGGGATTTGAATAAACTGTCTTTCCTGACACAGCTTCGAGGTCACAGGGCTCCAGTTTCAGCACTCTGTATAAATGAATTAACGGTAAGAACCAAATACCATTCACCAACGTACAGTGGGAACAGTAGCAAGAGTCAGAAATTGTTAAACCGAAGATAAACAAACTGTGCATTTCTGTTAGTTTGGGAAAACTTGTATAACTCATCTGAAAATTAATTAGCTGGTTTAGTGAATAACTTGCATCTTTTGTCCAGAGATGCATATGGGTTTATTCCATGCAGAGCAGCCTGAGTTCAGAAGGTCTTAGTAACAGTCCTGCCAGCAGTATAGCTAGCATGGTGTTCAAAGTGGGTTGTCAAACCTGCCACAGGAGCTAAGAGAAGATTTTGATATGTGACCTTGGTTGACTTCTGTTCTTACGTTTAATTTAAAGGAAGCAGAAGATACCTTGCATGAAGCTGCAGTGATAACTGTAGCAGAAACAGACGTATCCTGAAAGCTTGTCTCCCTGGTGGTCCCATATGTTACAGGTTGCCATTTATCCAGCTTCCGTGCATGTCAAAGAATTTGCCTGAGTCAAAACTAGCCCTGTAGGTGGTCCGACAGGGCTGGATGGACCATGTTACAACTGGAGCAGATGTAGTGGTTGAAATCAAGAGAAAACGGGGCTACAATACAATGAGGGGGGTAGCAAGAGGCACAGATTGTTAGCTGCTGGTAGCCTGGTGCTTGGAGTGTTGCCAGTGTTTTAGACTGCAGCTCCCATTTCCCCTCTGTACTAGTTTGGACCATTACTTACGCTTTTCCCCATAAGGAAGCAAATTAAGTTTAAGGTGGTACATGTGGTGAAAAAGAGCGGAGTCAACACAAGCAGAGTCTTTGAAAACTGAGGAGGGAAAGTACTGAAAATACACTGTTGGATTGTTATGCTGTGAAAAATGGAGGTCAACTCGTATGCAGTAAATATGACAAAGAGGTTGCTACTAAGTCTGGTTTTCTCTGTACAAATTTAAAAAAATGTGTATCATCCTAAAGATTTCTTTAGGTCGCCAAACTCAGCTTGAATAGAACTTCCTGAAAAGTGCCAGCCTGATGGCTGAACTTGGCTTATAAATGAGCCTGGCTTATATTTTTGCTGAAGAAAACCTGAGACTTGTGTTGAAATAAGGAGGTATTGTTTGTCTTTGCAGGGGGATATTGTATCATGTGCTGGCACTTACATCCATGTATGGAGCATTAATGGCAGCCCTACTGCAAGCGTAAACACTTTCACTGGCCGAAGCCAGCAAATAATGTGTTGCTTTGTGTCAGAGATGAATGAGTGGGATACCCAGAATGTCATAGTAACAGGACATTCGGACGGAGTTGTCCGGGTAAGTACCAGGAATCACTGCTTGGAAAAATAAGTTTGTGCCTTAGTAGTAGTAGTAGTTAGAGAAGTCATGTCTATCCAACACAATGTCCTGGCTGGTACCAAAAGCAGTCCTGCTATACTTGGGCGCTCCACCTGAACAAGTAGTCCTGCAGGAAGGAGGGAGTGCAGGCTGGGTAGCTGATGCAGACTGCTTTTGGTGCTGGAACCAGCTGTGCCATTTCTGCACAGGGTGACGCACTGTATCCTGTCCACAAATTAGATGGACATTGAAGATTCATGGAAAACTGTTTCAGTGAGCTGACATTCCTATGCAGTCTTCCAGTTTTCTCTCTTCTTTTCGATGCACCCATTGTGATGTGGTAACAAGCAGTAGTCAGCAGCATATACTTTCCTTCCTGCTCTAATTTGGTTGTCAGCTTTCATGACTGGAGATTGTAGTTTTCATTCACCATTTTTGTTCTACGCACTTTGAGACAATTCATTTAATTGCCTAGAAAGAAAAGAGGAACTTCATGGCATCTCTGATCCCTGCAAGCCTAACCTGATTTTTAGTAGTTTGCTGTGTGCAGTCCTGGATCTGCCTTAACTGGAGTCTGCTGGGCAGATTGCAATGTGGAGTTGATTTTTTATTTTTTTTTTTTTTAATTTGAACAGCTAAGATGTTAAATAACAGCACAAGATTTGTTCACTTGTGATTTAGGCATGAACATGGATGTCATTTTACAGTATCTAGCACTCGAAAACAGGGCTTAGTATGGAGATGTGTTGTGGTTTAACCCAACCAGCAGCTAAAACAACCACACAGCCATTCACTCACACGAACCTTATCCCTATGGGATAAGGGAGAGAATTGAAAAGGAAAAAAAAAAAAGTTGAGATAAAGACAGTTTAATAGGACAGAAGAGGAAGATGATGATGATAATAATAATAATGATAAAAGAATATACAAGTGATGAAGAGCACAATTTCTCACCACCTGAAGCCAATGCTCAGCTAGTTCCTGAGCCGTGCTACCTCCTGGCCAACACCTCAGTTATAAATGGAGCATGATGCCATATGGTATGGAATATCCCTTTGGCCAGTTGGGGTCAGCTGTCCTGGCTGTGTCCCCTCCCAGCTTCTGGAGCACGCCTCACCTTCTCATTGGCAGGGCAGCGTAAGAAGCTGAAAAGCCCTTGACTGCTTGGCAACAACTAAAACATCAGTGTGTTACCAACATTATTCTTGTCCTAAATCCAAAACACAGCCCTATACCAGCTGCTGGGAAGAAAATTAACTCTGTCCTTGCCAAAACCAGGACAAGATAGGACCTGCCTCTCATATTACCACTGCAAATGCACAATTCTAGTAAGCCATCTTGACTCCAGAAGTAGCTCAGAAGAAAGCTGAGTTCAGAATGTGCCACTTTGCTTATCCCCTGTCCCTCCAGTTCTGGCGGATGGAATTTTTGCAAGTACCAGAAACACCAGCTCCAGAGCCTGTGGAGATGCTGGAAATGCAAGAGGATTGTCAGGAAGCGCAAATAGGTATGTCTCCTGACAAGTGTTTTGTATTTGCCTTTTAACTGATCTTTTGCTGTACGTAGGTAAAATCCTGTGCTTATACAATGCAGAGTGGGTGATGGGGATTTTGTCTCAAAAGATGATAGGCATCCAGTGTGCATAACAGAGCATCTGAGATCTTTGTTTACCACCTTGCCTGCAGTAGTTTCATACTGCTGTGAGTAAGAAAAAAATCATGCCTGTCATAGTTGTTTTTTTTTTCTGTGAAGAGTGACCTTTTCTGTGTGTAGTTGTTTCTGCTCAGTGAACCCAATGGATGCTACCATTGTCCAAAAGATAGAGTTTTAATTTTTTTTTTATTTTATTTTTAATGGAATTATACCACAACAGCAGAGTTAAAAAATCTACTGACGGAGCAGCATGCTGTTTAGACAAGCAGTGCTGGCCATATCATTTCCCCCTGTTGGAAGATTTTGGTCTGTGCTTGATGGGTGTTTCTTTTAGCTATCTCATCTTCCTCTTGCCCTGTTCATATTGAAGATATGATCTGGATTTGGCTCTGGATTGCATGATACTCATTAGTAATTATTATATAAACACAGCTCTTTTTTTTGCAGTGTAACTAGGAATATAAATATCTTCAGCAGTTGCTTTTTTGTATTAACAAAACCCATTACTAACAAACCTGCATCGAGTTTCTCAGTCAACCAGAGTTTCAGCACAGCTTACAGTGCTTACTTGTGTAAGTTTTGCTGAAAGGCAGCAGGATTTGGTTTTGCTCACTTGAGCATTTTTGAAAATTTTGTTCATTGTGTCAGACTATTGTAGGAAATATCTTCAGCTAAGGAATGCTGTTTTCTGACAGACCAGTGCAAAAAAGGTGAATAGTGTTATTCCTGGCAGTGGCTGAATCTCTGCAAAGGCTTTGAGATGCCTGCATGCAGTTTCCCTCTAGTCATGCTGTGGTGGTACCTGTTGGGTTGTAGGTAGTGCAGCAGCAGAATAAGGAAAAAGCTCAGACCATAAGCAACATTGCTAACAATATATTCTCTCCTGTTGGATGAATCCAGGGCAGGAAGCTCACGAAGAGGACAGCAGTGACTCCGAGGCAGATGATCCATGCATAGGCCAGGACACAAAACTGCAGGAGAGCCAGAGCCAACCAAGCAGCACCAGCCACAGGCCTAGGTCATCATCAAACAGAGCAGCAGCAGCATGGTCAGCAGACAGTGGCTCTGATGACTCCAGGCGTTGGTCAGACCAGCTCAGCTTGGATGAGAAAGATGGCTTTATCTTTGTGAATTATTCTGAGGGACAAGCAAAAATGCATCCCCATGCTCAGGTTAACCACCCCCACCCCAGCTATGCTGAAGCACGGCACTACAGCAAGCTTAAACAAGGTAAAAGAAACTGGACGCACTTCCTCTGCCAGATAAATGTGGTATCAGCACTGACCCAGAAGGCAATCTCTCTCTGTGTATGCAGCTTTGATCAGGGTTGGCTGATAAATTCCAGAATGGTCCGTGAAGAGAAAAATTTGCCGGCAAAGGTTGCATGTTGTTCAAGCTTTTCCTGAGAAGTTTACCCTCGCTGGCAGCTAAGCTGCTTGCTCACCACCATCACCTCAACTCCCTGCTGTGGGGTGGTGGAGAGAAAGAACAAAAGCAGGGGAACTCATGAGTTGAGATAAGGATAGGCTAATAAGCAAAGGAAAGATGAAGACAAAACAAGTGATGCCAAGGTGATCACTCGCCACCTCCCGCAAGCAGAATGATGATAGGCCAGTCTCTAAGCAAATGGCTGCCATCCCCAAAAACCCCTCTCAGTTTTATTGTTGAGCTTGATGTTATACGGTGTGGAATATCCCTTTGGTCAGTTTGAGTTAGCCGTACAATTTGTGTCCCCTCCCAACTTATTGTGCACCTCCAGACTCCTGATGGGGAGTGGAGGGCAGAGGAGATTGAGGGAAAAGAGAAAACCTTGACACTCTGCAAATACTGCTGAACAACAACCAAAACACTGGTGTGTTGGCATACTGTTTAGTCAAATACCCAAACCACAGTATCATATGAGTTTTATGAAGAAAGTTAATGACAGTTAGAAATCTGAGTCTTGACTTTAAAAATAAAGTGGGGGGAAAAAAAAAAATGAAGCTGTGCCAGTCCTGTCAGGCTTTGGTGTAGGGCTTCCCTGTGTATGTCACCATTCTCTGCAGCTCCCAACTGGACTTCAAGAAATTGGAAGCTCTGTGCATTGTTTTGTATCCTCTCCTTTCTTACAAGCATTGCGGAGCAGTTGAAAAAAAGTGTTTTCCCTGCATGAAGCTTGAGTCAGAGAGAGTTATCTCTGGGGGGAGATTTTTTTCTTTCTACAAAGTCACACATACAGATATGTTGGGGGAGGGAACAAGAATGAGAACAAGCAAATTTGCTTTTTCCCCTCCTATTTCCCACTGATTTCTAGGATACAGATGGGAGCGTCAGTTGGTGTTTAGAAGCAAACTAACTATGCACACGGCATTTGATCGCAAAGACAACGCACATCCAGCAGAAATCACTGCACTCGGCATCTCTAAGTGAGTAGCTTGCAAGCAATTGTTTAAAACGTTTTTTTCAGTGTTGTCAGCCATGACATGGTTGGTATGAACCAGCCATTGTTCTTTGCATAACGCTGTTTTGTAGTGCTTCTGTTTAGGGCAACCTTGTTCAAGGACTGAGATAAAAAAACTAAAATAAGTAGACTTATTCAGCTGCATTATGTTACAAAGTGCAGTTTATAGCTCAGTTTCTCAGTCACACAGGTTAATTTGCGCATTAGTAACTGTGCCAGTAGTTTAACATACTGCATATTCTGACAAGTAAAATCAGTTATCGATGTCTGTGCGTTACTGTGCCAGAGTTGTTGCAGGAATGCTTTTGCTTTTTCCTTGCAGGGATCACAGCAGAATTCTTATTGGGGATGGTCGAGGCAGAGTGTTCAGCTGGTCCGTAAGCGATCAGCCTGGCCGATCTGCAGCTGATCACTGGGTGAAGGACGAGGGAGGAGACAGCTGTTCGGGCTGCGCAGTCCGTTTTTCACTCACGGAGAGGCGTCACCATTGCAGGAACTGTGGACAGCTCTTCTGCCAGAAGTAAGCCAGCCAACAGTCTCCTTTGGGCTCTTTTCCATACAGAATTTTAGGCTGGGTAAAGCTGTTCCATATAACAGAACTCTGCTGAAAGACTGAATTTTCCCTTGCCAAAACAGAACTGATGAAGAAAAAACATCAAAACTCTCAAAACTTCCAGGGAAGAATTAGAAAAGACAGATCAGCCCCTTTATAAATCCAGTTAGTAAGACAGGTATCTGGAGAGAATGAAATCTGATTGCAGCTTTGAAAACCTCCCAGCCACCCATCTGGGAAAAACTCTAGGCAAATGAAAAGAGCAAAGGAAAAAAAAAAAAAAAGCCAAACAGAAAAATCCCTACCGAAACCAAGCTTCTTTTGCAGGAACTAGTTGTTCTTGTCAGTATACGAGCAACCTGGTCAAAATGTAAACTGTGCGCAGGACTGTAAGGATGCTGATTTAAGAGGCAGTAGCATGCAGTCTCAGACAGGAAAATGTATGACACAGGATTTATGTGAGCTCCCCTTACCCAGGATCTGTCCGTAGCTATACTTTGAGTCTAAGCTGGTGACAACAGCTGGTTTTAAACTACCTCTCACACAGAGTCATTGCATTGATTCTGTAGTGATCCTACAAGTTAAATTCTGCTTCTGCCACGCTGCATTGCATTGCACAGTTTTCTGCTCTTTCAAGTCATGATGGTAATTTCCACATCCGGATAGCAAAAGGCCAGGTTTGGGGAGAGGACCTGTGTTCACAGCAATGTTTGTTTTCCTCTACAGGTGCAGCAGGTTTCAGTCCGAAATCAAGCGTCTGAAGATTTCATCACCAGTCAGAGTCTGCCAGAACTGCTTCTACAACCTGCAGCATGAGCGGGGTTCAGAGGAGGGGCCCAGAAATTGATGGGGTCCTGGCAACCGGCGACCTCATTCAGCCCCGCCATCACTCCAAGAACTAGTGAGAGTATTGTGCAGTGATCGGAAGGGATTAGAATATTGTCTGTTTACACTTAAGTTTATACTGAGTTTTAAGCACTAAAAGTAAAAAGGGATCATTGAAGTGATTGGTGTTGACAGAAGGTAAATGAGGCTAACAGCATAATTAAGGGAAGAGCAAGGTCCAGGAAGACATGATTAATAACCACAAATCCAATTGAACTGTCAACCCCTAAACCTATGTTGACGTGGCTATTGAGAAACTTCTCACTTATCCTAAATACCTGTTCTTGTCTTGTTTTTGTAGAGCTAGTCATCTTTATTGGGGGGAGGGGGAGGGGAAGGCTTTTTAGAAGATAGTTGTAAATCTGCCTTCTTCGCAAGCAACTGTGTATATTGTAAATAGGTATAATGGCCTTTTTATCTAAATATGAACTTAACTGCCTGTTACATGGGACTTCAGATTAACCACTATACTTTGTGTGGCATCTTTATCTCATCTATCAATTTAAATACGAATGTTTAAAAAAAAACAGAAAACTCAAAGGCATTATGTGTATTTCTGTTAAAAATCCAGTCTGTGCATGTTTGTTCTTTCAGTTGCCCACAGTATCTTAATTTAAATAAGGCTATTCATAGAAATACATGGATTTTTTCAAAAGAAAACATTTTTGAGAATAGGACTTGGAGTATTTTCTTCTAGCTGTAAGATAACCAGGAACTAAATTGTACACTTGTGTTGCATTTTATACCAAACTATTTACCACCTCAGTGTTGTTCATATTTAATAAGGCCTCTTTTATACATATGTCAGAGCTGCAGTTTTAATTACTTAATGTTCATTAGCAGCTGATTCATGCAGTGCAAGAACCAGCTTTTACCTTCTTTAGTCAACAGCAATCGGCTTGCATATAGGTACAGAATGAATTCCTTGTGCATAAAATTTAACTGCTGGTGTCCTGTAGCTTATTTGCAAAAAATCTTTTGAAACAATAGGCATTGCTCTCAAACAGGGTGATATTAGTCCTGTCAGAAATGCTTCTAAGAGCTATCTTTGTGTTTCAGCACATGGCATCAATTTGAGGACAGCAGTAGATTTCCATTATGGGTTTTAAGTTCCAATATGAATTTAATTGCAGTATTTTTTTACTACTCCTTTATTTTGCACTACATGTGGGATGAAGTAGAGACACTGATGATATATCCACTGGGATTGGAACATGTGCATCGGCTAGGCCCATGGACTTAATTTCTGAATGAGGTCTTGCCAGTGGGTTTGGGGGGCATGGTGGGGGGGTGGCATAGGCAACTGGCTGGTGTTTGGTTTTGTTTTTTAACGTACGTGTATATATTTTGTAAATGGGTGACAAACTGATCTAGATCTAGGTATATTCACAATGGATTCTTTTAAATAGCGGTAAGGATGTGACCCAAACCAACAGAAGACAGGTGGCCCCACTTTTGCTCTGTTAGTACTTCAGTGAGTGTCTTCACTTCGGATGATGAGATTATCCTGCACTTGGAATGGTTTGGGCAGATGCTGGCCCTGGGACAGCAAATGGTTAAAACCAGCACTGTCATTGGAATTCCACCGTTGAAGATGCCAGATCCTCTGTGGTGGTGTGAGGTCCTTCCAGAAGTTCTTGGCAATGCAGGGGCACACACCTGTCTTCTCTTGATTTGAGCTTCTAGCCGTGAATAATTTGTTAATTCTGACCACTTACTATTTACCCTGGTATCACATGTTTATGCACTGAAGGTTAAATATGTATTTTGATACATGTTTGTTTATTATGTATGTGCTGGTCTGTAAAATGAGATATATTCCTGTTTTGGTATGTATACTAGGTCCCCAAATGAACAGAAAGGCTTCTCTAGAGCCCTTGCACACTGTTGAGTAAATGCAGGTTTGTTGAGATTAGCTGACCCAAATAGATCCCTTTGGATCCAAAGAGTGATGATCGAGTAGCCACGCTGCATGGCTACCCTGACAAATTTGTCCCTAAAAACAAGAAGTCGTCCTCAGTAAGCATGTGCGGAGCACTGAAATTTCTGTGTTCAGCTGTTCTCTGTAATGTTGCCTTCACCCTTCCCAAAATGATGCGAAACCAGCATAGTTCAGAAGACAGGCTAGTGGCCTTAATGTTTTCAGTTTGAAGAAAAGGCTCTTTTAAGAACTCTTAAATGCCTTTGAGTCCACAGAGTTTTCTTCCCCTCGCCTCCAGATTTCATATCAAAACCAAATTTAAGGAAGTCTTCTTTTCTATGGACTGGAACTTGTACAAGTTCAGCCACATAATTAAACCCTAATAAAACCAAGATTTATGACAATAACACTGACATAATCTAAACACTAAAACAGTTGGCATATAGTACTAATGCAGGGTCATGAAGATAGTGGGCCGTCAGTGAAGAGGTAGTCGATTACGTTCAGCTACATCAGCACGGTGTATGGGTGGTGGTCTACACTTTTGGTTTTTGGCAGCATACTAAAAAAAAAAAAAAACAAGGCCATTATTCTTTACAAATTCTGTAGTGTAGACGTTAGTCCCAATTTACATTTTGCAAACAAATCACTGCAGCCCTCTGACTTAATTCTTCGGTTGCGCTGTTCAAAAACCCACGTTCTTGCTTGTAGGAGGTGGAGGGGAAAAAACACACCTGCTCGTATTTCCTCTGGCAGCTGGTGCTGTGGGCAACTGTTTTGTTCACTTGGGAGTTGGGTTTTTTCCATTTCTTTCAAGCTTCTAATGCAAATACTTGCTTTGTTTTCCATGTAAAAATCTGTTGAGCAAAAATATACTCATGTACGCTAACATTAGTAGACTATAGTCTCTGCAAGTACCTCACATGTCTTCTCCTGCCTTGTTCTTTGTAGTATACTTACTCATGTACTCTTAACATTCGTATGTAGTGTGCAACTGTAATGTCATGCTTATGAGAGGGGGTTGGCTGCCTCGAGCCGACATTCATCAGTTCAATAGCAAAACACTTTAGATAAGTTATTTTGCACTTTCTTATGTATAAAATTGGTAGAAACTTATATTTGCTTTGTATCATTTAAAGACTCCTTTTGTTTCAGTAAATGAACTGTGTATAAAATATTTATGCAGTTAAAACTGTTTTTAGAAAGTATTTTTAATTTCAGCAAGTTTGGTTACTTGTTGCATGACTATTAACACAGCTGACTTTTTGTGTCAGTGCAATGTATATTTTTTTTGTCCTGTTATTAACTTGTAAGCCCTAGTTAAATGGCCATTTATTTGTACAGCATCAGGAGTAAATTGAAGATAACTGGCTAAGACTGGAGTGTGGAATTTTGTACTATATTGCAGAATCCAATATCTGTTTTTTGGTGGTTACGTAAAAGGCCTGACGATTTACTATCTAGTGTGCAATCTGTGATATCTGAATGTTCATTGTATATTTGTCTCCAATGCAAAAAGGTAGAGTAACACAATTACAACAATACATGATTAAATGCAATAGTTCAGGTACTGAAGTATTTTTTTCATTTCAAATAAATACCTGCTATATATTACCACCAAAAAGCTGTTTTGCATTTGTTGGAAAGATGCAACATTTGCAGCTGAATAAACATTTTTAACATGGGAGCGGTATCTAATGAGTAACATGTTTCTATATTGTCATGAGCAGTAAATTTCTATTACTTGTTACGATGTGAGTATGGTCATCCATGATGATGCAGTGTGAAATTGTGTGTCTTTGTTGATTTGATTTTGCTTTATAAGTGTCATTGTAGAGCGTGAAGCCAGCAGAACTTGACAGTGTATAGAAGAATAGGCTGTACCAATGTAGAGAAAGCAGACAGAAAAGAATGATTTAAGTCATGCTGGGTAAGGACAGTGGAAGAGGAGGAAGTATCAAAATCCAGTTTAAATCATCTTGCCCAAGAAGAGAATGACTGCTAGAGCAGAACTTGACCTTATGTGGTGAGAAACAGCTTAAGATCCCCAAATGTTGAAATATTTGACTAATTCTTCATTTTTATACCCTTTTCTAAGGTGGTAATGCCACAGAATGTGAGTTTTCACGTTGGCAGTTAGCCACCAGTGTTGGCACGTAATAAACAGTTTTTCTCTACTAAAAACCAGGCTTTGATGCAGTTGGGCCTACCATGTTCCTTGGCTGATGAGCACCAGAATTGACATTGCATTCTTGGTATATGACAGTAAGTGAATTCTTTGGTGGTTAAAAGGAACTTCTACTGATGAACTTAACTGTCTATGGTTCCTGCATTTACCTCCTTCCATGAACTCTTTGGGTGTTTTAGTTGTATTTAAGTATGCTCTCAAGCAGTAGTTATAGAAGCAATTTTCATGGCCTTCCTAAGCCATATATTGGTTATATAGCACTGGTAGTTTCCACTTTGCATAAGTTTAAGTATTTCTCACTCAGGAATTTCTGTATTTTAAATCTTTTCATACACTGAAAAAAAATGTTTTCTCTTTAACAGTTACAGGGAGGTTACTGTACTTCTCAGCACACCTGCAGATGCTGCACCGCTGCAACCTGGCATGCTATTTTGGTGTCACGGAGCAGGTCATGAATGAACTTCATCAAAGCATTTTGAGTCAGTAAACCGTTGCTGACTGCAGGGAGTAGGGTCTGGCATTGGTGCCCACTCTTGGGGAGGAGGGATGCTCTGTGCAGCTGGATTGTTCACTATGCAGTATTTCAACCTCATTTTCCTGCAGGCAAAAAATGAGTTGGCCACCTTCATTGCTTTGTGCCATATTAAGCTAGCTAACGTGTGCTTAACTTGGTACAGCATTTTGCATGGTGCAAAGAACTTTCCATTAGTGTCACATCCTGCCTACAGAGTGCCCTGCAGTGCCTTGGCTCCGCAGCTTGTGAGGTCTGATGGAGGGCATCACTCAGCTTTGGGAAAGTGAGCCAGTCTCATGGGTGGTTTTGTGGCCCTAGGTTTCCCTCAGCACCCTGATGTGTATGTGCTCCTCTCCCCCTCTGCCAGCCTGCGGCGTGTCCAAAAACTCCCTTCCACAGGTCTCTTGGAAGCCTGCTTTGATGAAACAACAAAAAAAATTGCCCTTTGAGTTTTCTGAGTGGGTTGTGGAGCTGGAGGCCGAGTGCCGTGGCTGGAGCTCGGCAGGTGGGGCTGCACAGCTGCCTTTGGCATCCCCCAGGCGTGGTGGAGAGTGGAGGTGCCAGGATCAAGCATGGGGAAGCAGCAGGGGCCAAGGTCATCATGGACCTTTTGATTGGGAAAGTGCAGTCCCATCTTAATGTGTTGACATTAAGATAGTGCAATTTAGAGTCCCTGTTGCAAATTGGGTGTTGGGAGAGTTAGTTTGGTGCCTTTCTGTCCAGACAAACAAAAGGGTACTAGGAAAGCCATAGCTTTTTGTGAGGTTCACGCACCAAACCTGGGTCTGGGAGAAGGAAGAACGGTGCCCTGTGAAATTCATGGCAGCTCAAATGTCAGTGTTTGAGCTGCAAAATCCCCAATAGGCATCAGGCCAGCAGCCAGTTTTGGAGTGAAACAAGTCTATGAGTGACAGGGCAGCTCACTGCAAGTGCACCAGCCTTTAACTCCCAACTCCACCACAGCTCCTGCCAGGTAGAAGCACCTCCTGAGGCCAGGTATTCAATTTAGCAGCCAAAACAAATGACCGGGTCTTTCAACCCATCAGTTGGGTGTGCCTGTTGTTCACAGAAGGTCTGTAGCTGTCTGGTTTGGGGCAGGGGGGAGTTATGAACTAAAATGTGGCATTTTATTCTGTGATAGTGCTGTAGCCCAGTCCATTGTTACCAAATTTGTGGCCAGCTTCCTGTCACCAAATTGTCTTTCATCACAGTTGTGATGACTTTGACAGTTCAGAAAGGTGAGGTCTGGAGCCTGCTCTTTAGGCTCAAACTGTTTTGTGCTGTATACCATTGTAAAAAATGCATATGTATTTGTAAAGAATTAGTGGCAGTGGAACACAGACCTCTGTCTCTGTGTCAGGACATGGTGTTGATTCACCAGTGAGGTTAGTGTGCCTCACAATGTAGGGAGGAAGACATGGTGAGTGAGCACAGAAACAGGACTGATGTGTTGGGAGCCAAATCCTGCCCTATCTTCCTGGGGCAGTTGAGTGACGCGCTGGGCATGCGGCTGGCCCCAAAGAAGAGAATTTGTAAGAAATGGGATGAAAACTTGAACACAGCCACTGATGAACGTAAGCACAATCGTGCCTGCTTGAGAGTCCACCACAGCCCCCACATGCTGCCCCAGCTGATACCCTCTGTGCGGCAGGGCAGGCAGGCCAGCAGGACATATGACCTTCTAAGTGTGAGCCAGTGGTAGCTCAAATTCAGCCAGTTTTGCAGGTGCTGGCCCTTTGGCTCTCCCACCAGCACCTTCCCCCGGGAGGAGGGACTGCTCCCTCCTCGCTTTGGGTTCCACTGCAGCCTGTGCAGCCTGCTCTGCTTTGGGCGGACCTGCAGGGAGGATAAAGTGCCGCAGCACTGAGCAAGAGCAAAGATGACCTCTGGGCAAGAGTATGTTACAAATGAAAATAGTGATGTATGGTTTGGGTCTGTGTGTGCAAGCAGAGCAAGGCTCTTGCCCAATAGCGGTGACAAAAACTGTGCAATCAGCCATAACCCCCATCCCATGCAGGTAGGCCGGGGAGGGGGGTGCTGACACCAGCTGCCCTCAGCTCCAGGAAGAGCTTCCACCCCTTCCCGGGGTGGGGGCACCTTCTGTGAGTGCCCCAGGTGAGCACAAGGACTGCTTTTCTTAAAGCTTGGCTGCTTTCCCAAGACCATCCTGATGAAGTTGGGCAGGGAACCACTGCAGTGCTGCTGGGACTCGGCCGCCCTCCTCCTCCCCGCGGGCGTGTAGATGGACCAGCAGGTCATGGGACGCTCATTGCAGGACAAATGCTCTGATTGCGGAGTAAGCCAGGAGACATTTCCCAGCTGCTGTGACAGGGCAGGTGTGAGGAAAGGACAAAGCCTTCCACACACTACCCAGGCTCTTAAAATTCACCTACCTGAGCAGTGATTACTGTGTGCTTACCACCATAGGATACACACATACATGTAAGAGCTGAGCAGCTCTGAACTGAGCTGAGAAGTGGGTGCGCAACAAAGGATAACAAAAAAGGACTCGCTTTAGCCCTACAAGGGTGGGTTAGGGCTCAGCTGTAGGAAACTGCTGGGACTTCACTGAAGTCAAGGCTGCTCCTCTCAAGGGAGAGAGAGTAAAAGTAGGGTTGAGTTCGGGTACTGTAAAAGCAGTGGTAATTAAAAATAATAGTGATCTTAGGGTTACTTCTGTGGATGAGTTAAAACCTTCAGCTGTTATTTTCTCCTTACAGTTTCTTTTAGGATAACTGAAAAGTCTTGAATCCACACAAAAGCCAAAATATATTCTTTTACTGGGGAGGCTCAATTTGTTTGTTTCTACTGTGTCACAGGATGACATCGCTTACCATGACAACTACCCAGGGTGCTTTTCTGCTTCACAAAAACCCCGTATTTTTTTTTAAGATGGACTTGTTTTAGAGTGAGGGCTTTCTGATTTCTTAGTATATATATTGGTATTTCTTTGTGTATATCTGTATTTCTTGGTATCTATATTTCTTGATATGTGTATATACGTATTTTTCTTGGTGTATATATAGTACATATATGTTTCTTGGTGTTGTAATATATCAAAATACGAAAGACAAAAATAGCAAGTTAGAACATGTCGCCGTGATGCAGCAAAGCCCATGGGTGCTGATGGAGCACAGAACAGAAGGTACTTTGCACTGGTTATCCCTGGGTCAATGTCTTTGTAGGCAAAGCCTTGGTTATCAGCAGCTTTTTATGGCAGGGCTGAGGCCCAGGGCTAACAGGACAGTTGTGACACAGCTTGAGAAGCAGAAACTTTTCAGGTAATTAGCAATGTGGTGGAAGAAGAAAAATCCAATTTTAGTGACATGACTCTAGAAGCCAATTCTTTATTAAAACATCTTTTAAGCATTCCAGTACAGACTTATCTGCTCCACTGTAGCTTTGAGTTGATGAACAAACTTTTTTTAAAAAAAAAAAAAAAAGGCAAAATGGACACCTCTATAAAATTAAGTAGTAGATGAATTACAGACGCTGATTACATCAAACATAAACATCAAACCACAGGAATAATACACAGTCCTAAGGCAAACTATGTAATGAACTTATGCAATTGCACTTAAGTCTGTAGAAAGTTATGACACACACTGCTGCCCAAGCACTTGATATCCTGGGTCAAGAGGACACCCCACTGGGTATCTCTGCCTTGAGAACAGCAGCTTCGGAACCAAGGAATACCCGGGGTGTTGCTATACCATACGTTCAGCTTGTTGGGTGAGTGACCAATGGACTTAGCAGTGCCCAACCAAATTTATTTAGGAAAAATTACCACTGAAACTGGTTTAGTATTATCTGTTGGTTTGTGCTTCTCCCTTAGCTAGAAATCCCGATGCCTTTGACCACAGCACAGCCGCCTGCAGAGACAGAAAAGGTGATCTGATACCCTGACCCTGTGGAAGTCAGTGGAAATCCTGTGGTGAGTCTAAGCTTTCATAATTTTCTGATTGTGATTTCTTTCTACACTCCTGTTCTGAACCACTAACTGTGCTCCATGATTTTTCTCCAATCCTGAGCTTTTCAACCAAAAGGGACTGATTGTTTAATACAGGGTCTTCAATACAAACTGTTGGATCTCATCCCCATTTCAATCTCTTGCACTACATTCACCAGCTCTCCTAAATCAAGGCTGCAAATGACATTTTAGCAAGTTCCCTCTACAAAGCACAAAACCCCTCTTTTCAGGTGGTGGAGAGACCAAGCTGGAACTTCAGTTGCAGTCTCAACATCTCTCTTAGTAAATCCTCCAGCAACATGAGGCCTCCTGTGCCTTCCAGATCCTCACAGTAAAAATGAGTATCTAGCTGGAGAGCATTTTTCACCTTTCTGTACCCGCAGCCCACCCTGCTGCAGTGCCTATACAGTGAGAAATACCACTGCTCCAGGGAGAGTGTTCAGGCAAGAAAATACTCTTACCAGACCCAATGGACTTCAGAATCCATCCCTAAAAGGCAGGAGAAAAGCAACGACTTGTTACAGTTTGCTCAGTAGGTCACCCTTAATGTTTAGTTTAGTCTGTAACAAATAAAAAAATACCATTCTTTTTGTTGAAACAACAGATGCATGGGAAAGACAGTGAGCTACAGAGCAAACTGAGATTCTGTTTCATTTCACCCAGTGTAAGATACCTCTAGTGATCCTTCAATAATAAACCTCTCTGATAGGCAACTGCTGCTGTTAGGACAATTTGCTCTTTGTCTTCAAGCAGAAAGGCGCTCTCTGCCAGACAAGAGAATTTTGCTGGTCCTGTGGTGTAAAGCTGGTTGCTTGCAGAGCTGCTACAGGATTAGGAAAAAAAAAAAAAAACAACCTACCCTAGAAGTAGAGCCTCATCCCAGCAGAGCAGTACCTAGCTCTGGTGGAGAACCTTATGCCAAGAGGTTTGCTGGCTGGATGTTACCACAGTGCTGTTAATTTGGTCCCCTGATACCACTATGATACACCACTTCCATTCTCCCCATGGCTTTACTCCACCGACTTCATAATCCATGCACTCCAAATTCAGCGGCATACACCTATGTCTCACTCAACACGTGAATGTGTCGGCAAAGCTCACTCTGCCGACATGCTATCAGTGTCAAAACAGCCCCAAAACTCAATTGCAAGGGCAGGGACTTGTTCCGCTGACTCTTCAGTACTGAAAAATGCATCACCCAGGAAACTGGAGTTTTTTCCTGACTTGGAGAAAAACGAGGTTTGGTGCAGTTGCCATGAAATCTTAGGGGAGTTTACTGTCACCTTCATAGAAAAAAGCAGTACTGTGGTTCAGGAGACAGAGACCAATGGTCCTGGTAATGGAGTGTTTCTACAAAATGTTTTTCACACTGGCGCTCAGAGTCTTGCCATGTGCAGCATGAAATAAGGAATCCACACAAACCAGTGTGATGGTACCTCTGTTGTTAATGGAAGGAAGTACAGGCAAACTACTGGGCCACTTGGCACAGCATTTCATCTCATCAGTAGCTCATTTACTTGAGGATGAGATGCAGAAAACTACAGTGACCAAGCAGGGGAAAACCTGTGCATAAGAAATGCATCTCTGTAATCCCCTGTCAGTTACTGATTCACTTTTGCTTACAGCAAAATGGCTCATATCTTAGTTTTATGTATGTGCTGATTTATTTGTGAAATTTATTGGTAGCTATACAAAGTACCTGTTAAATACTGGTAAATTTTCAACTTCAATACAACTAAGTGGTTCCAATGGTAAACCGCACTGCATGCTGAATTCTTTCACCCGTACGTTTTCAGGTGCTGCATTTCTGTATCAGGAGACATCCCTTCACTGCAGTATGCAATTCTGGAGTTAGCCCTGCTTCGAGCAGGGGGTTAGGCTAGGTGACACCCAGAAGCCTCTTCCAATCTAAGTTTTTCAGTGATTGTATAAAGGCAGTAACAGCCACCATTGCTACTCCTTTATCTAATCATCATCTGTTTTGCAAAGCTTTTTCTTATCCTTTTCTGTATAAAATGTAAAAGAAGTTACGGATGGATCCCTCCCCTGAGAGGATAACCACTCTGTGAGAAGAAATAAAAGCTCCCAACCACTTTTGTTCTCTATGAAATCAAGCAACTAGATAGGGATAAAACAAAAAAATGCCCCAAAGCCACCAATGAGAAGAAAAAGCGTCGTTCCATGTTACATCTGGGTCAATGTTTAGAAGCTCCTCTAACTGCCAGGTCATTCCTCAGAGCACCTGCTCTTCATTTGCAGTGTTTTTCATTAGCAGCCTGCATTTAATGCCGCGTCTTCAGCTTGGCAAGTATCCAGCACTGCTCAAAAAAACCACCAGCGTGTAGTTGTTACAAACACCCCCAGCACCCTTGATATCTTCTGTCTGGATAGATGGCTAGCCGGCCAAACAGAAAACAAGCAGCATTTGGAAGAGGACAATGTCGATGGAGCTTGTCCAAATCCCTGCAGCACTGCTTAAGCCTGTCTGACACTTGATACCAAAGCCACTCCCACAGCAACTCCCTCTCCAGAGCTTGACTCTAACCCTGCACTGTGCCCAGAGTAAGACTGCTGGTGCTGTGGTTAACCCTTTCCTAGCAACTATCGGACTTGCTGTTTTAGCAGGTCAGGTCTTTGGCAGGAGAAAGGCTGTCAGCTGTTCACACTGCACCGCAAACCAGTCATAACCACATTCCCAGAGCAGTTCTCTGAACCTCCGTCAGGTGCGACCGCCGCTCAAGTGCTCGGGACAGGCTGCGTTTTGCTACAAACGGGTTGTGGGAATCTTCAAACTCACCGCAGACTGAGAACCTGCTCTTGCTGGTAACAACTAAAAGTGCTCCTCTGCCTCAGGGAAGCAAGGCTGAGCCCAGGACCATGACCAGCAAACATTCTGAACTCAGTTGAAGACTGAACCCCAACCCTGAGGAAAATCTGGCGTGAGAGAAGGGATTATTATTGTAAACCAGTGATGCCCTTGTTACGGAGGCCTGGGCAACAGCATCTAATACAACGGAGATTTACGCATACCAACTCACAAGCTCTTTGTACTTATAAACTGAATATACACATTATATACATCATGTAATACACCAAGTCATGGGACAAAACCAGCGTACTCTGAACACCTAGTACTTAATGCTGCCAGTATAACGCTGTGCTTTGCTGGGTGCTGCTAGGCCTTCAACCAGAGGCAAGGAAGAACATGTGGAATGACTGCCTAAGGTATAACCCTGGGCTAAAAGGTGTAAAAGTAATGAAGATACATACTTCACACTGGAAAATGAGAATCAGGCCAGGCATCTCCAGAAATATTTTTCCGTGTTGCAAGGTGATTTAGTATCAGGCAACTTCTCTTTCACTTTTGTGTTTTTATGATTGTGCTGTTGGAAACATCCATAGAAGAAAAATATTGTGGCAAGCCTCAGAACCACCCAGTTCTTCCCTGCCCATATTTCGTGGTAACAGGGTGACTCGGAGGCCACAGGAGCCACACACCTGATGTGGAGCAGAGGAAGGAAGAGGTCTGAATGAGGCACAACGGGACAGATCTTCACCTGCTGCCTGCCAACACGTCACCTGCTGTCTGTGTCACAGCAGTGCTACAAGCACACAGACTCCTTCCAGAAACAGAAGTGGAAATGCTTCCTTGAAGCATAAAACTACCCTCTGGTATCTGAGTATCTGACACCTACTAGACACAATACCCAAAACTTATAAAAATTACCTTATGTTATTATAATGCTCTCTCCTTTCTTTAGCTTGCTAGCTTTGGGCATTTTACAGCTCCCTGTATACCATGAAGAGACATAGGAAATCACAACTAACTGGAAGAAACCTTCAGTGAAGGAAAATCCTCATATACTTATGAAGAAATAAACTCCTGTTTACACATCCAAAGAATCTTGATTAGTAAACTCTTTGAAATTAGCTGGTTTTCTTTTTTTTAAAAAAAAAATTAGAATTCAAGTTGATGAGAGTCTCTGGATATCAAAAATGTGCAACTTTTTCCCTCCTCTATGCTCCTGTCAAGCACTGGCACGCCAAAGTGAAGACAGTGCAAGGGGCTGCTGTGTGGGCCACAGAGACCACACAGGCTTTGGACCCAATGGAGAAACATTCCTCTCCGGCCAACAGCACGTGGCTGCAACCAGCTCTGTCTCCTTGGCGATAAAAAATCACAGATCATGGTGATGAGAGCATAACACCCTGCAAAGCAGCACTGTCTCAGGAAGTTGTTTAGCTACACCAAATGCCACTGGCATCAGAACCTAAACACTCCTGAAACTTCTCCCTTATTTTTCACCCACTTCTGAAGCACAGGGGAGTTTTGGGTAGCTGCATAGCAAAGGAAGACAACAAACCTGCTTTTTGTCTACCACCTAAGAACGCTGTGCGTTTGTTCCCCCATGTATTAACATACAAATAAGCCAGCACGTGGCTCAGAGACTCAGGCTTACACAGCTGCCAGGTAACTAAGGGTCCTGGGTAAAACAAGTAGGTATGAAATAATTGTGCAACACTTCCAGCCTTAGGTGAAAGCCCAGAGCCTCATCTATGTGAACAAAGTGATGTGCAGAGCTGCTGGGACTACAAACCCAAAGAAATAGCTGCCTCAATGCCGACTGGAATAAATAAACACAGCAAAATGCGATCAGCTGTAAGCAACAACTGGGCGTTACGCACCGAGGGAACAGTGGCATCTTCTATAACACTGGGAACAGAAGAGACGGACAAGACACTGAGTCAACGTATGAACAGATGGATGTGTTCTGTAGCACGCTGTGTCCAGGTTATGGCAGGAAAAGATAGCTGTGGCAGGTCTTCATGCCCACCTCCCGCTGGATGCAAAACTGCGGCTGAAGGAGAAGTTGATCTCACTGTTTTTATACTTTCCCCATGCTCCAAATGGCACTATGACAACCGTGCTGTTGTCTTCAGTGCCGAATTGCATTGCCTGAGAGGAGAAACAAATTGTCAGCATCATCATCATCTTGCCTGGAAAAGGAAACAAGTGTCTGGCCCCATGTGGGGCCAGACACATCCTGAGGCCCAAGACTTCCTTGCCCCTTCCTAGCCCTGATGCTGCATTCTAGTATGCGCCAGAGCTTTCCATAGAATATGCCACCATCCACAATCCTGGTGAGAAACCGGCCATTTCTGTCTATGCTGATGACATATTCAGCACAGGAATGAACTGCAGTTACGGTCCCATGCAGTTCAGTGGATTGTGAGCTAAGCAAGTTAATTGAAATGATGCCCGGCAAGGATGTGGCAAGACCTAGGGTAAGGAAAAGGCCTGTCGGCAGGACTAGTGAATGTCTCAACCAGTGTAGTTCAATTCACTTGAATGTGTGGTTGTTATACTTGGGTTTCTTAAAACCAAACCAAAACCAACAACAAGCATTTGGTGCCAAGAGAAGCCCTGGCATTACCTGCTCAGTAACAACGTGGGCAGCTTCAGCAGGATCATGGCACTGGTTAATGAAGTCACAGATCTCCTGACTGTTCACCATAAAGTTAATACCATCTGTAGTAAGGACCAGGAAGCTGTCGTCTGCATGATGCAACTGCAATAAAGGCACACAGTATGCACAATGATGGAGCATGTGCTGCAAGGCAAAGTAACTGCCTTAATTTTATTTTATTTTTTACACACTGTTTCAAAGTACCTTTTCTGGGGGTACTGCGTGCTCTCCTGCTTTCTGTACAAGGATTAACTGGAGCCCCCAAACCCTCAGCTAGCCAAAGGCTGCCCCTTGAATCCTCAAGCGCACCCATCAGCCACACAGACTATGTTCCCTGTACTGGAGGAGAGCGTCTTAAGGGGCTTCCAGTTCTACGAAGCAGCTCTCTGAATACACTGAGGTCAAAAGACCGGATCCATACATTACGCATTAAACAAAATGCTTCCTTAAACTGAGGATTTCATCTCCCTAAACCCCTTGGGCCTAGTGGGTGGCGTTTAATTAGGACCCACTGAATCTAAGTTCCCCAGGCCCTGGGAGGTGTGATAGTTTTCTCCACTATCAAATGGAAAATGAGCTGAGAGGAGAGCCTTCCTGCAAAAGTGAAGCTAACTGTGCTGAGTATCTTCTCGGTAGTTAATTTGTTCTCTGGACAACTACAGAGCTATGATAAGATGCACGCAACTGCCCTTTCCTACTCCCTTCCTCCCAAGTGTGCAAACCTCTACATATTCTACATTTTTTGATGGCAGCCCATCCATATCCTACCTAGCTCTTAGTGATGGTTTTGTATCAGCATTAACCTCAAAATTATTCATTTGACCACAAGCCCCAGACTAACACCTTTTTTATTTTGGTAATGAATATCACGTGTTATCTTTCTTCCCTCATCCCATATTGTACTGTCATAAATGGGATTTAGAAGTGGATCTGGTTGAATTCAGAATCAGGGCCAGATTCTTTTCTGTCCTGTTAGTGTTAATCTGAAATGACAGAATTAGAATTGGTCTCCGGTTACTTCACCACAAATAAAAATCAACACTTGGCCATCAGGCTTCACGTGAGCGCATGTTGTGTGGGTACCGCCACCTGCACCAAATACCTATGATGCCCCTTAGTCTGAATGTTGCTGTCCCTGTTAACCAGGCCATCTTTTACCTGAACCCTTTTTGTTTCTGGCTGGGCTATCACACCACTGTTTTTAAGATCCAAATCTCCTATGCTCCGCGTCATTGCAAGTCTACCATTCACGTGAGGTTGTCCCAAACTGTTCCAGGCAACGAAGCCACCGCACTTCCTAATCCTGTCCAGAGGCACAAAAGAAAAAGTGAGTATGAGTTACTGCTTCACACCATTACCCATCTCTATCTATAATTTCTGTCACTAGCTACTGATGCAGACTGGGGTACAGAGGACCTAAACTGGGAGACTGAGGGTTGACTTTCCTTTTTTGAAGGGCTCCACAGAAGGGATGTGGCTTGGCAGGCTGAGTCCTGATCTGGGAACCATAGTGCATTTCTTCAGGTCTTGGCTCTAACTGGGCAGTCTTGGATAAGTCTGAACCATGTGGTCAGAGCTCTGTACCAATTCCTGGCCGCGCTGATCCTACTGCTGAAACAGTTTGTGCTCATGCAAGGCTTTCCACATCCCCAGTCCTCTAAGTACCACATGAATTAACTGGAACTGTGCTGCTTTCTGTCAGCTCAGAGGTGGTCTCAGGGCATTATATTCAACTCTCTGCTTCCTTTCAGGCCCAACCCAGCAGCAGAACACAAGCACATCCTGACTGAGGCCATTCCCTGGGAAGCCGCACCATCAGCTGACAGGTACCTTTCCTTCTCCTCTTTCCTTTCTGGAGTATGATCAATGGTGAGTTTCATGGCCTTTCCCTTTCGACACAGCAGAGCACGACTGTCTCCCACACTTGCCACAACCAGCTCAATACCGTCCCGGAGCAGAGCCACTGTTGCAGTGGTCCCAGAGTTCATCAGAGTTGCTATAAACGTCATATCAAAGAGAGAGATTTTAGTACTGCCTCAAAGCATGAGACCATTTATAACAGCAACAGTTTCAATTGGTAAAATGAAGACAAATTGTGTTCTACATTACCAGTATCTGCTTTTAAGTTTAAACTACATCTACGTATATAAAAAAAATAAAGCAAACATGCATGCATGTAGGACTTGGGGGAGAGAGAGGAGGTGGAAAGGGTAAGTATTTCTGTGCAACAACACGGCTCCATGCAAAGAGGGCAAGTGGAATGTAAGTGGTACAAGGTACAGTGCCTTCCAGCTTGTAGCATATAGTTTTTCCGTCCTGTTAGCTCACTTCAAGTTACAGAGTTATTGTCCTTATCCCTGGGCACAGTGACTGCATGGGTAGACCACCACAAAGGTGATGGCTCTTCCCTTCTGTTAGGTGGTTAAGTGGACAACTGAGTAATTGTAGCTCTACATAGTTTACCAGAAGGAAAACTCTTTTATCCCAGTCTGTGGGGCCCTTCTGTTTCTGTCAGAGTTATTACACTCTCCCTCTGCTTCCCCCAGCCTTGCTAAGAGACAAAAGACTCAGCCAGCAGACGTGGGCTTTTTTTAGAAAGGGATGCTGCTCCGTTCGGACCCTGTCAGCTTGCTGGAGGTCCCAGTGGAAAGGTGAAGCTGGATCCTGCCTTGCCTTGTGCCTCCACACGGATGCAGTCAGCTGGCAGTGGCTCTCCGGGAAAGCTGCCCTGGGCACTGGTGGGATCACTTGACACGGGTGTAGAGTGACTGCCCAGAGGGCAAAACAGAACCCTAGCTGCTGTCTTCCTTCTCTTACAGAGTAAGGGAGTGAGCTGAGCCGACACTGACTGTGTTCAGGGACCTGGATTAACTGATGCAAGTAAATTTAAGGGCTTCTCATTTCCATTTCTACAACACTCTGGGAAAAAAAGAAGTGCTTGAAAATGAGAAATGTGAATCTGCCTATTTCAGAAAAGATCTGCAGTTTTATCTGCAGTGAAGGAAATGCCAGAACTGTCCAGCTTTCCTTTTTTGTTTGCTTTTTGAAAGGAGCAGTCCCATTTTACAGTTAGTATCTTCCCTTCCTGCAAATTATGCAAAGGTAACCCAGTGAGAGCTGCCTGGAAAGCAGTAATTCCTGCCAACTTGAGCTATTACAGTAAAGCAGCTGGCCAGGACAAGCTATTGCCCAGAACACATTTGTATTCATGGCCAATGCAAATCTCCTTGAAATGTCCCTTGCCTTCTGGGATTTTCCAGTTTTTCCAGGTTTTAAAAGCAAGCCAATTCAAGAGAGGTTTGGGGCTAACTTAGGAGTGGAAATCCCCAGTTATGTTCCTGTTTTCACATGATTAACAGCTAAAGATATTTCCACTACCACTTCTGCAGCGCTCAGCTATAGCTACATGCACTCCGACCTCTGGCCCTGCAGCCCTGACGCCGGAGAGGCAGGATGGATCTGAGACAGGACTGCGTGTTTGAGCCGGAGGAATGCCACCCAGCCCCATCTCAGCAAACTGCGTGCACGCAGCACAACCCCCTGCGTACTACAGAAACAGAAATGCAAGTGCTCTGGGATCTTAGAGACTTCTCCCCAACCCTGCAAGGTCTCAGCACCCCATAAGTAAAACACGGTTGGGAGTAAACTGAAGTGTACAAAGCCCTGAAAGATGCATTGAGCCTTGTTGTGCAGCGAAAGTAGTGATGAATCTAAAAAGACTCACAAAAGTCTAAACTAAGCTTGTGTTATTATTTAAAACAGGTATTATTACTGCAGTGAGGACTTGGTTTAGCCATACACGTAAACAACGTCAATTGTGAACACCAACCATGGTGACCTAGGTCAAATCTTGAACTACGTTATGGCTGCCACACAGGCTACGATGTTCAAAACTACTGAGATGCCGATAGCTTCTGACTATTCAGGTAAGCACTGACATCCTGTTTCTAATTTGAAGCAAGGACTAGTCCAGTGCAGGCTCACTTTGAGGCACATTATGAAAGTAAGATGCTAGAAGTACCAGTGCGATTAGAAATTTTAGTAAAACCAGTAAAATACCTGTTTTAGCCACCAGTTAAAAGAATTGATATGAAGAACCTATGTAAAACTACCTTTTTATTTCACAGAAAATACATTTTATTTAGACATTAAAATTAATGCAGAAATGCTGCTACTCTCCCATTTCATTCCTTGGTTTTGGAACTATGCTGACAAACATAAGCAGTTTCTGAAAAATTTAAGATCCTTAGTCTTTGATTCATAAATGATTGGAAACATTTGCATATTCAGGTAAATCTGCATCTTTCAAGTGCAAACTCTCAAAGCCAAAAGAACTGCTATCACAAAATCAAGGGATGATTCTAAAGAACAAGTCAAGATATTGTCCAGAATTGCAGTAAAGGTCATAGTGACTTGTGCTTTATATACATTTATTAGTTAAACAGCACTCCTAAAAAAATAAATGCTGCTCACGCTCTCTTCCTTGGAACCCCTCAGTAGAGGTATAAGAACACGGATGTAGATAGACTACACGTGTTATGTGATTTCTAGTACAGCTCGAAAACACAGGAATGATGATGGGATAACATTTCTAATGTTTTACTACAGCTGCTGCTAGGTTATTTAATATCAAAATATCTTGCATCAACATATATATTGGTTTTAACAATTAAAGAGTTTATTTTGCTTTCCTAACAATATCACTATAAAACTAAGATCTTTCAATAGGTTCTTAACACTCACTGGACAACTTTTACTGCAAGTCATCTCAACTAATGTGACAAAGAGGATGTGGGAACCTTCCAGTAGTCCAGGCTAGGAACCGCTGGACTCCTTCACCTGGGACAAAATTAAGCAGATCTCTCTTTCCACTGAAGCCCAGCATATAGTGTCCAGGGCCTCCAGTTCTAGAGCTGCTGACCAGGTACAGTGTCTGCCACAAATAACACGCACACAGAGGCAAATAGGAAATTCACCCAGGGACTTTGTTCAAACAAAATAAACCTGCAACACTGGAGATGAAAGAGTAAGGGCTGCAGAACAGGGAAGTAGTCACTCTTGAGTTTGCCTGCACTGTCTTTTGCAGGTTGTACAGGAAGTACTTGGGATTTACACATGCATGTTTGGCCACACATAGATCAGTCTTGGTATTTCTGGGGAATTGCCACCGTTCTCACCTTCTTGCTAGAACTGTGTGACAAAACCGGTTTTAGTTCAGCCAAAATAAAAGCTACATTTTTTTTTTTTTCCTGCGGAGGTTAAGTAACCAACCAAAAAATCAGCCAAAGAATGTTATCAATGCTAGAGGGGCAGCTGTCTCATATATGGCAAGAGTGGCCATTCTGAAGAACATCTTCACTTCAGAATATGGCCCAATCTATTTCCTCAAGGTTATTTATTTATTTATTTTAATATATATTTTATATAACACAAAAATGGGGAGTTTGAACCAGTGCCAGCTCAAACGGAGCCACCTTAAAGGCACTGAATAGAAGTATATGAATTGTTCTGACCCATGGGAAAACATGCAAAATAAACACCTCTTTAATATTCTAATTGGTATTTTCTAACTTGATGATGTAATAATCAGAGTCCTTGGATAAAAAGGCTGCCTTTGTAATGTTGACAGATTTATGAAATACTTAAGTACAATTTCTGCAGCTCTCCCTTTTCTTCAGTGTTGCAGGTTAACATATTCAAAGAAATAAAAATCATATGTTTGAATGGCAACTTAAAAAAAAAAAAAACCAACCAAGACCCACTACTTTTTAAATTTAATTATTTTTAAATAACTTTTGCTGTTTGCTCAGCATAATAAGATTCCAGGAGTGCCTTTCAAACTTAGATACATCAGTTAATACCTGGCTATGTTTTAATAAGATGGCTATTCCAGAAGTGAGTCGCCAATGTGATTGCAGTTGGATGCACAGAATTTGTAGGTTGACAGAAAGGCTCCCTGTTGTTTTCTCTGAGTAGTACATCGTGGTGAACAGCAGTAGCAGTACCGTGTAGGACTGCAGTAGGCCAGGAGAGGGTTTGTCCTACATTTCTCCAGAGATATGCTCAAATTTCCTCAAGCAAATGATTCACTTCCTTATTTCTGTCCTTGCTGAGCAAAGCTATTCAGCTTTTATATTTCAGTTTTTATGGCTGGTCAAAAATATCAGAAAATTCTGTCCATCTGTGTTAACAGTTGTCTCATGGATAATGACATATTCATTGGACATGAGCTTATTTTACTATGTCCTATACCTACATTTACCAGTGATTTAAAAGTGACTGGATATATTTAAACGTGTTGAAGTGAATCAAAATGCATTTGAGATATCAAACACCATGCTTCGGGGCTCAGGCATATCTCTAAGCTGTTAATCATTAGAAAGGATTTAGGTGTGGGACAGATTATCCCAGACCTGCCTACAGCAAGTTTCTTATGCTTTTGTGTGAAACAACAGGTACAGATCACTGTCAGAGGGGATACTGGACCAGTCTCCAACAGGCCAGTACAGCACTCCAAGAGTGGACTGTGTGCCAGACACGATAGCAGTCCCTGGAACACATACATACTGTTTGGTTGGGTTTTTTTAATCAAAACCTCACAGAAATTATTATGCTGTGTATAATTTCAAATACTCTGTAATTGTAAAGTGACCTACAAAGGGCTGTGACCTTGAAGATATAGCTAGGTGCTCCAACAAGGCACATCTCTAGTCCTGTTACATTTGTGCCATTGTATGAGGGTTTTACCCCTTAAACGGTACTATAAAATAGTACTATAACAATGCATCAAACAATATCCATGCAATTTTGGCTACAAGAATTTGTCCCAAGACTTGTTCCTTCAAACAGCCAGGCAGACACTTTCAAAGCTGGCTGTGTGCTAGTAAGGGCCTGGACATCCTGAACATACACTGCTTTTTTTGCAGATACAGTGAAAGGAGTGAACCCTGGCACGGTCATCTACTGGAACAAGACTAAGCTATTATTTTCCATTTCATCAGCCAGGTTTCAAAAGGAGGTCAGTCTTGGGGAGCATCCAGCGTATCCCAGATACCCAGTGTTACACAACCAGCCACCATTTTCAAGATACTTTAGCAACAGTCTTGACTGTCACATCTAGAATAGCCACAATTAATCAGAAATTTTGCTGGCAAACTGAATCAGTTTGGAAGTAGGCTTCTAACAAGGATACATGCCAAGTATTGACATTTTATATAACTTTCAAAACAGCATCAACAACAAAAATAACCACATTAAGCAGTCAACATAGTATTGAATTATTTTAACAACAGATATGCAAGAAGTTTAATTTGTTCAGAAATCCGCGCTTGTCTTTGCACCCTGTTACTCCACTCTTTGCCTTTATAGCCTGATTTTCAGCTGGGCAACCAGTCAAGAGCACTGGACACTTTTAAAACCCACTGGTTCCTGCAAGAGCTTGCAGGTGCTCAGCCTGCCTGAGAAACACTGAGCACTTGCCAGAGTGTGGCCCCTGTGGATGTTTGACAACGCTTTTGCCCTCTATTTTGCTTGACCTCAAGCTTTTTTAATAAAGAGGGTCTGTCCAGTATCTTAGTAACTGTTAGGTAAATTTGCTGGCATTTGCATTATATTTCATTAAGCAGCACCAGTTAGTTAAATGACATGAAAAAAATCCTATAAGCAGTTCCAAAATGCTCAGCTTGCTGCACAACTTGTCCGTCAAATATTGTTGTTATCCAGTTCTGTCAGTCTCATGTATGGAATGCTATAATCAGAAACTGTTTTCAGAATAATATACCAAGTACAGTTCCTAATCCTTCTCCTCAAGGAGCTGCTCTGACACGTAACAGAGGTCACTTCAATGAGCCAAACCAAGAGATGTCCCACTAACAAAGGGGCAAGGAAGGGGACAAATGTAACAGATCTTCATGTTAGTGAAAAAGAAAGGTCCTGATCCAGGGAAGCACATAAGGCTGTATTCCGACACTTTCTTTAATTTGGGCTTTTAATAAAACATATTTGCTAGAAGGCTCTTGGATAAAAAGCACATCTGCTCTACTGATGTGTGTCTCATGAGCTCAGCTAAAACTCACCCCATAGATGAAAATGGATTTGACTTTTTTACCACATTATTATTTTTTTAAAGGATTTCAATTAAAAAAAAAAAAAGAAATATAATAGGGAAATGACCTTTATAGATTTAATCCTCCTTTTTTAAGGGCTGCATTTCAGGACATAAGACTCTTTTCCTGATGTCCCCGATACCTTAGCTTGTACCAGATAAGAGGAAAGGTGTGTATCCCTGACAGTGCTGCAACAGTCAGGCTAACTGTCCTGCCAGGAAATACTTGAGTCTACCCAGATTCATCTAGCAGTTAAAGTGCAGGAAGCCACTCCATTGCTTGATTGTATTCATTCATTGCTTGAGAAAACTAGCTTGAGAATACAGTACCACATCAGTCCCTAGCGGGCTTGTTGGTTTCAAGTCTTTCTTGCAGAGAAAACTTGTACAGTTCCTGTTCTTCTGAAACAGCCTCAGTCATTTTGCTACTATCTGCACCAGCACTGGGGCAGGTTTTTTGTTTTGGAGGGTTTTTTTGTTAGTTGTTTTGGGGTTTTTTTGTGCGTTTGGGGGTTTTTTGATTGGATTTGTTTTGGTTTTTTAAGACTGGCTAAACTGACTCTTAAAATTGTAACTCATGGCTGCAGAAACTCCTGTGACAGAACTGGGATGGGGACCTCTATTTCCCTTTCCAAGTTACTCTCTGTAAGCTCCACTTGCTGGAAGTGGAACTTCAGTTGTACTTAGTCTCTAGATATATGTACAGAACTTGATTAACAGCCAGGACTAAGGAGTCTGAAAGGACTGGTGTCAGCTTTACTATAGCCAGCTTTGTTTTCCTCCTCACTGCTTTTTTCCCTTTCACACTCAGCTACTCCTGTGATTCTGTTTGTGCAGAAGCAGTATCAATTGTATTACTTTTGGCTTGCGTTCCTCCTCAAGTGCAGCAGCCAAGTTAGAAAGGGGAGCTTTTGACACTGTTGGTTTTAACCTAGCTTTAAAACAAAATAAAACAAAACAAAACCCACAAAAAGCCAAACACCAAACCTCCCCCCCAAAAAACAAGCCGAAACAAACCTCCTCTCTGGGTTTCTTGCACAGTAAAACTATGATCCTTGCAAATCTAAATCACTCTTTACTAACTTGACACTTTTCTTGACAGAATCACATTATGAGAAATTCATTGATGGTTATGCTAACGTTCAGGTTAATAACTCCCCCAATAAATTTGATTTAGACTTTTTATAGCTTTTTCATTTTAAGGAGGTAAAGCATAACTGCTTCATTTGCCATAAGTGATCAGAGCAAAATCCTATGTTAAGTAAAACTGTTTTCAAACATTTTTCTGGACATTTTACTACAAAACTACTGAGCAAATAAGAAAAACCTTATTCTCCACACCCATATGAGTAGAATATTTTTTTACCTACCATCAGCAGACAAATGAGCGTGCCTTTCATATGCTTTGTTTATTTCTAGAAAAGCTTTGTTCAAAACATTTTCCAAGTTCTCCTCCTGAGCAAGAAATTCTCTGGAAACAAACAAGCAAACAAAAAATTAAAACTTCTTTCCAAGAAATAAATACCTGAACAATCTCTTCCATAGCCTTATCTCCTCCCTGCATGCACTGAATAATGCTGGATTTTGGTAAAAATGTAATATGAGTTTACTAATGACCTGCACTGGAAGCATAATCCTGTAATTTTGTGAATAGATAAAATTCCTCTTCCAACACCTGGGGCGTGACATAGAGATACAGAAGAGTGAAAGCAAGCTGTAGGTCAGCGATCACAGTGACCCCACCTGAAAACAGTCAGTTCACACTCTCTCTGTGTTCCCAGTCCTTTCCTGGAAGGTGGGTAAAATTGTATTTCCCTCGCTTGCCTTTGCAGGCTCGCTCAATGGGGCAGGCACCATAAAGAATAAGTAGTTCACAGCACACCCATTGTAACAGACTGCTCCAGTCTGGTGTTCCTGCTGTCCCACTGGGCTAGGTGGCTATATAACCTTGGAGGATTAGTGACAATGTATGACCCGCTGGTACCCTTTCAGTCCTAAGGAAGGAATCTCTACTGTAATTCATTTGACACGCATTCACTTGATGCACACTTACTTAATATATTTTTCCATGTACTTATCACAGAAGTCTGCTGCTGCTGCCCCACCATGTCCATCGTATACTGCAAAGTATAGGACATCCTCCGTCAGCTGAGCATAATCAAACCGGTCTTCATTTTCCTTACGCTTCCCGATATGACTAGCACAGCCCACGTTGGCCAGGCTGACTTTTGGAATCGGCTTCCCATACTTTATGCTTGGTGGGAGGAGAATAGGTTCATCGATGCGATTGTCCCAGATGCCAAAAGTATCCCATGTGGTAGGTCGCCCGCTCCCATCTGAATCGAAGCGGGAAGCACGGCGCTCGGAGGTGGAGCTGTAGCAGGCAGCTGTCGGACGCTTCTCGTCTTGCAAGAGGCGGGATGTCAGCACGGCTCTCCTCCTTACTTGATACCCTCCGTTTCGTACCAAATTAATTAAAGTAGCTGTTGACATAACTTGTCTTCACAGAAATTCGTAGGAATAAAAGATGGGGAATAAAAGATATGCAGCTGCTGGAATGTCTTCAAGAACAAAGAGAAAACTGATCAGGAAACATGAAGCACAGGAAAGGGAATTTTCAATTACATCATTCAGGAAACAATGTCACCCTCGAAGCCGGCTGATCATGTATGGCACAGCACTGCCTAGAAGAAACTACAGAGGGATCTGCATGACTCACCGAGAAACAATCCTACACAAACCAGCCCACATCTAATGGGGAGTACTGCAGATAGATCAAGGTAAGGCATTTCTGCTGACCACCTGTATAATGATATCCTGAATTTTCAAAGGTTGAAGAGGTTGTGATGGGGCAAATGAGAGTGATAATGACTTTGCTCCATGTCAGCTAAAATATGAATACGTGAAAATATGAAGTAATATCATGAAAATGAGCTATCATGCGTACTCTTCAAACAATTGCTGAAACATTTGCGCTGTGGCTCCTGGAGGGCAAAGGTGGGAGAAAGATATTTGCTTAGATTTTAAAGTTTTTCATCCGCACATGGTATTTGTTTCTGGTACATTTATTAAGGACTTGAACAATACTTTTCAATACAGACCTGTGAAGTGAATTGTGATTTTCTTTGGCTATCTAAGAATGACCACTAAGAATATATCCATGGACATACACAATCGCACACACAAACTTCACCCCAAAAACCCATGTACAGCTCTTTGCTGTTTTGTCTGGCCTGAAGTTCTCTGCCACCTAACCCTGAAATGGGCTCCCTTGGCTAACACAGGCAAGCAACACCTTCTGTGGGCTTCTCAGACCTCTTTTTCAGCCCCGATAAATTAAACACACTACTTGGCTCAGCATAGATAAAAATTCACTAATGATGATTCATCTAGCATGCTGAAAAATGTACAAAGATCAGCTTATTCAATGTCTGTAGAGCCGCACCCAATTTGATGGAAGTCCAACAGGCTGGGATGCAGTTTGTAGTAAGTCCATGTTGTTGCATCAGAGTAATTTGAACCGGACTATCAGATCACTGTAACTAACCACACTAAATTTTAAGTATGGGATTTCTAACTTAATTGCTCAAAGTTTGTGGAGAGCAAAATTATGAGTGAAAGGTATTATATGCCATAATATAGGAATTAAAAATATGCAGGCTCACAGTGAATGCAAAAAAAAAAAAAAAGAGGACAGCAGGGTGATCTGACATAATCAAGCAGCAAAGAGCAACACACATAACCCAGACACACCGTAATTCTGGGCTGCAGAGCCTTGTCGTTGTATTTTCCCCATGCCAATCACAATTGTATCTGTAGATTTGAAGTATTTGTTAAAACTACTTTTTTAAATTACTAGACAAAATCCACGTGCTTGCAAAAACACACAGCCAAAGGTAAGTTAAGTGATTGCTTTAGTAGAAAATGGCTGTGACATGAGCTTTCTGGAAGTCTCCATTAAACTTCTTGTTCCCAGTTCAAAGCATGTTGCTTTAGATGCTCTTGGTTTACCTTTCATGCAATTCTTAGATGAAGAAAGGTTTCTTTACTTAGGCCTTAGTAACTGTCAACTTGATAAAAGGTCAAACGTGCTGGAAATCGCTGTTGTTGCACCAGACCAATGTGGGCTAGGCTACCAGGTGAGTGGAACTGATTGTTTGGAATTCTAAGATTTTTCCATTTTATTGCAGGGTGACAGCAACATCACATCCTTATTTCAGTATACTTACAGGTATTTACCTTCTTGGGTTGTTTTTTCTCTTCTGTTACCCTTGACTCCTAACAACAGTATGTTAACTTCCTTCTGTGAAACATAGCATGACCAAATTGAAAGCCTGCCAATTAACAAAACCCACACTTGGTTTCACTTCTGTCAGCTTGAAAGGAGAACATGAAATGTTAGCTATATTTAGATTTCCATAGCAAGAATCAGAGGATTAATCCAAAATCCCAAGCTAATTAATGCATTTGTTCCCTATCAAATTCAACTCTCAAAAGGACTTTTTTTTTCCAGGCAAGTACTAATACTGACAAAGGTTTTGCTTTTCAAGCTTCTCTGCAAGTCAGGAGTAGGAACCTGATCTTTAGTTTCTGTGATGTAAGTAGTTATGCTTTCAGTTGGACATTTAACAGTCTGTGCCCTCCCAACTGATACGTTTGCAAACATGGGGCAAGCCTGTCTGGGCAAAACAAGACCGAGGTATTGAAAAGGGGAGCACTGGTGTTCAAGCCAAAGTCTAAGATAGACAGTTGCAGATGGAAATCTGTTTTGAGGTAGTCCATCTGATCCTGACATGTTAATCTGTGCACATTTGACTTAAAGAAATAGTTCCTGCAGACAGACATGGAAATACAATGCTTAAAGGAAATTAAGTGAGCGATTAGACTGTAGTTCAACATGCATGGGTGCCCCTTTTACAGGCTGGCTGCTTCTTGGCAGATGGAAATTTTCCAGATTGTGAGAAGGGAAAAAAAAAAGAAACCCGGAAGAAAGAGAAAGCATGCCTGCTGCCCCAGGGGATTAAACGTGTTTAAAAAGGAATTTAAAACTCTGAACACGTATAAGTGCACTTGCATGCTTTCCAAACCCCACAGCTGTGGGGTTTTCTGTATGTTTCTGCATGTTAAGCTCATCTTAAATCAGAGGGTTTTTTAATATCTGTGACAATACAATGTCATTCCCTGCCTGAATAATAAACTGCACAGACGGCAGCAATTTAAAGAGGTTTCTGCTGCTCTTTACTAATTACAAACTAGGACGGGTTTATTCTACGTACACAAAAGCTGTGTGGTTACGTTAGGCAGCGCCGTTTGAGCCTCTGAGGAAAGACTGATGTAACCAGCACAGATCTCTTTACTGCAAGCCCCTCCACGATGGGAGAGCTGTCTCTGCTGCAGTCCTCTCCTCCCGGCTGCGGTGAAGGGGTCGGCAGAGCCGTGCGGGCAGGTCAGAGGCTACTCCTCACCTCTTCACTGCCTGACCGGAGCGCGGCCTGACGGCGGGGCTGCGGGCCGGGACCCAGCCCCGGCTGCCACATCTAAGCGGGCAGACAGAGCAAAAACCCTGCGCAGCAGCCGCAGCTTGGAGGAGAAGGAAACGCAGAGAAGCGAGGAAGGCAAGGAAGCCCCCAGCCCTGCCAAGCAGCCCGCGGCACTGCCCCTGCGGCCGCTCGCCCCGAGACCGACCGTTAGTTTCCTCCCCCCCCGCCCGCTGTTCCCGCCGCGGCCGGGGCCTTCCCCTGCCGAGGCTCGTCAGACTGCACCTGCCGCCGCCGGCGGAAGGAACCGCTGTCGGTAAGCGCGAGTGCATCCCGCCTCCTCCCNCCCCCCGTCGCACCCAATAGGGGCCGCCGCGGCGGCCGAGCCTCCCCCACCGCCCCTGCCCTGCCCGCCGCGCGCCCGGCTGTTGGCCGTGACTGGCTGACGAGAGCCGCTTGCCGCCGGGGGCCCGGGACGGGGGTTGGCGGGGGGCCCGGCAGGGGAGGCCGGCGGGCCGGGGGAGAGCAAGGCCCCGAGGCGCTTCCTGTCGCGGCGTTGCGGCGGCCCCGCCGCCTGCCTTCTCGCCGCGCCCCGCTATTCCAGCGCAGGCGGCCGTTGTTGTCTCCGTCCTCCCCCTCGCAGGGGCGAGGGACCGGAGGAAGAGGGAGACCGATACGGCCTTGGCCGAGGCGAAGCCGTCGGGCTCTTGGCGCTGTCCTCCCGTTTGCGCGAAGTCAGTGTCGGCCAGGGAGACAGCTTGGCTGCGGAGGGCACACAGGCTGTCTGCAGCTACCGCACACGGGCTTCTCAGGAGGCCCTTAGGAAAAAGTGCGTATGTCGTTGAGGAAAAATACGGCAATAGATATAAAATACAGTTGAGTGTGCTGCTCCGAGGTGGCTGTTTCTATGGGAAAACCATGCCGCCTGCTTCTTATTTGACCCGTGTCCAACTGGCAGTTTAAAGAGATCATTTGCGTGGCGCTGTGCTACTGGCACCCTGTTTGACCTTTGATGCATCAGATGACTCTCATGACAAAAGTGTTTGAACAACACCTTCCCATTGACCTCGTGCTGTCCACTAGAGGCAAAAGTACTTGAAAACAGAAACCTGAAGAAAAAAAAATGCGAGCAAACGTAGCTTCCATAGGAACTTGAGGAGGTCACTGTCAANGCCGAGGGAGGAGTTTCCGCCCTCCCTCACTCCCACCCCAGGCCTCGGCCAGGCTGGGCCGTGAAGGGGGCCCGGCGCTAAACGTCGGCGCGGCCACCGGACTGCCTCAGGGGCCAGTGCGGGGGTGCGGCGGCCCTTACCTCCTTCCGCGCCCGGACAGCCGGCGGCGGTGGGGAGCTGCGCCCCAGCGGTGCGAGAGCGGCGCCTCCCCGACCAAGGCTGCCGAGGCGCGGGCCCCTCCGCCGCCCGCTGGCTTTTCCCCCGGCC
>VXBL01001161.1:65483-76890 GCA_013400195.1 Aramus guarauna | reverse complement strand
TGCTGGGATAGTGGGGCCAGTAGCCTGGAATTAGAGGGTAGGGAGGCCAAGCAGCTGGGATCCCTGTCCAGAGAAGGGGGCATTGACAAGGCGATTGGGAAAAACACAGGCCCTCAGCATCTGGAGGCGACTTCTGTCAGGTGCGAGGGAAAGGCATCCCTTCAGTGAAGATGTATGTCATCCAGGCAAGTGAACCACCGTGGAGCAAGGTATCCAGTACCTGAGGGAATTAGCTGTGCAGGAGATGGTTTATTATGACGCAGACAACACGCAGTTACTTGTATCCTGATGAAGTCCAATGTACCCAACCCATGTAGTGGAAGTTTGTGCAGAGTGCGCCATCATCGTACGCCAGCTCATTGGCAGTAATGGACTGGAAAGGCAAAGAGGCACCAACAGTGGAGGAAGTGGCTGGATGACTCTGGCAATATGAAGAAAGTCTTCCTCCCTTATATCGGCTGTGGAGAAACTGTCCCGGAAGGTCCAGCAAGTCAAAAAGAATATGTTATTTTCCCCACCTGGATGAACCAATATCTCAGCTACTAGGAGTAAGAGTTCCTCTGCTCAAGAGAGAGGATACAGAAGGTACACACCACAAGGCACCCTGTGGTTTCACCTGCATGACCACAGAGAGGACATGAGGAAGTGGGATGGAAAACCTACTTTGACCCTAGAGGCATGGGTACTTGAGTTGCAAGGCAAAACAATTACAGAAGGGGATTCTTTCAGAAAAAATGCCACTCTGGTTTCCAGCAGGCAGTTCCCCAGACTGAGTGGATCATACTTATGATCCTCTTGAAGGAACTTCTAAGTCAATTTTACAAGTGAGTAATGAATACAATGAGCAGGATTAGAGGGGTCCTGCCTCCAGCCAGGTGGAGGAAAGGGACAACCAGGTTTATTGGACTGTGTGGATCTGATGGCCTGGCGCATCAGAGCCACCTCTAGCAGACACTGGCACACAGTGATGCCATCAAGCCATGAAGGGGCAGAACCCATCTGTATTTCTGGAGTGACAGGGGGATCCCAACAGCTGACTCTACGGGAGGCTGAAGTGAGTCTAACTGGGAAAGAGTGGCAAAAGCACCCCATCGTGACTGGCCCAGAGGCTCCATGCATCCTTGGCAAAGACTACCTCAGGAGAAGGTATTTCAAGGACCCAGAAGGGTACTGGTGGGCTTTTGGTATAGCCACCTTGGAGTCAGAGGAAATTAAACAGCTGTCTACCTTGTCCGGTCTCTTAGAGGACCCTTCTGTTGTGGGGCTGCTGAGGGTCAAAGAACAACAGATGCCAATCGCTACCACAGTGGTGCACCAGCAGCAATACCACATGAACTGAGACTCCCTGATTCCCATCCATAAGCTGATTTGTCAACTGGAGAGCCTGGGAATGATCAGCAGAGCTCGTTCACCCTTTAACAGTCCCATATGGCCAGTGCAGAAGTCCAATGGAGAGCGGAGACTGACAGTAGGCTATCGTGGCCTGAAGGAAGTCATGCTGCCACTGAGCTCTTTCATGCTGGACACGCTAGAACTTCAATAGGAACTGGAGTCGAAGGCAGTCCAGTGGTATGCCACAATTGATGTCGCAAATGCATTTTTCTCAAGTTCTTTGGTGGCAGAGTGCAGCCACAGATTGCTTTCACTTGGAGGGACGTCCAGTACACCTGGAATCAACTGCCCCAGGGGTAGAAACACAGCCCCACCATTTGCCGTGGGCTGATCCAGACTGCACTGGAACAGGGTGAGGCTCCAGAACACCTGCAATACTTGGCAACATCATTGTATGGGGCAATACAGCAGCAGAAGTTTTTGAGAAAGAGAAGAAAATAATCCTAATGCTCTTGAAAGCTGGTTTCACCATAAAACAAAGTAAGTTCAAGGGACCTGCACAGGACATCCAGTTTTAGGCAGCCTGTTGCTGTCACCAGCTGGCCTGCCTCTCCTTGTTTGGGTGTCATGGGGCTGTCAGTGAGGTCCCTGCCTGTCTCACTGTCACCCTGCTCTGGTGGAGCAGCCATGCTGCTTCTTGCTGACAAGGACTGCACACAGTCCTCAGGGTGTGCATGAAAAGTGACTTCCTTCTTCCAGGGAAATGTGCTTTTTGGCATTCTTGCCAGGTATTGCCCTTGCACAAATAGTATCATATAAACATAATAACATAATAAATAATGTGTTAACATTGACATGTGGCTAAGAAAGCTAATAAGCGTTCTGATTACAAACAAAAAATAGAAAAGTGAAACCATATTATTTTTGGCACTGTTCAAATGATGTGCAATAGCTAATTCTCAAACTCATGCTCTATGCTTTTATGGGTGATGTGACATCTGTGACATCCCTTGTGTGCTTAGACTTTAGGATATGATAGTCTTGTTTCCTCTGGTTATCTTACTCAACACATTTCTGTCTCATTTGGGACCCATGACTTACACAGAGACAGAAGGTGTTCTGAAACAGGATAGTTATGGTGCAACTTGAGCAGGTTCACAGGAGCACCTAGATCAAACTTCTGGCTCTATACCAGTTCTTATTTGTAGGAAAGACAGGCGTTAGCTGCACATCTATTGCCACAGGACTCCTCTCAATTCAGATGACATGTCTTGCCTCTGTCCCAGTAGAGATGCAAAATAAACTCATATATCTAAACACTGTACACTGTCTGGGAAGGTCAGATCAAAAGCATGCCTAGAGGATTAGCTGTATTGATTACAACAAAACCCAGATTTCCGTACTTAGTGATCTCAGGTGTGGTGGGTTAATCTTGACTGGCCACCAGGCACCCACCAAGCCGCTCTTTCATTCCCCCTCCACAGTCAGCAGTGCCAGCACTGTTCAGCAGTAGCCAAAACACTGATGTGTTTTCATCACCACTTGTGGTATAACCCCAGCCAGGAGCTAAGCACCACAGCCGCTTGCTCACTCCCCCTGGTGGGATGGTGGAGAGAATTGAAAGAGGAAAAGTGAGAAAACTCATGGGTTGAGATAAAGACAGTTTAATAGGTAAAGCAAAAGCCATGCACGCAAGCAAAGCAAGGAATTCATTCACTGCTTCCCATTGGCAGGCAGCTGCTCAGCCATCCCCAGGAAAGCAGGGCTCCATCACGTGTAATGGTTACTTGAAAGACAAATGCCATCGCTCTGAACGTCCCTCCCTTCCTTCCTTCTTCTCCCAGCTTTATATGCTGATAATGATGTCATATGGTATGGAATATCCCTTTGGTCAGTTGGGGTCGGCTGTCCTGGCTGTGTCCCCTCCCAACTCCTTGTGCACCTCCGGCCTACTCGCTGGTGGGGTGGGGTGAGAAGCAGAAAAGGCCTTGGCTCTGTGTAAGCACTGCTCAGCACTAACAAAAACATCCCTGGGTTATCAACACTGTTTTCAGCACAAATCCAGAACACAGCCCCATACTAGCTACTGTGAAGAAAATTAACTCTATCCCAGCCAAAAGCAGCACACTGCTCTTGCTACAGAGTACAGCATTGTGAAGGCTTCTATGAGGAAAGTTAACTACACCTCAGCCAGACTCCATACACCATGTTTTCTGAAAATAAAAAAAAAAATCGTTGTTTTGTTTATCCTGAAACTTTAAATGGCGTTTGAGTATTCAGGCAGTTTATCTGGAAATAGAAAAAAGGTTTTTGCTGATGTTTTTGTACCCTTAGTGAAGAATCTGTCCTCCTAAATGCAGGAAAAAGTGAGTTAGAACAGAATATTCCCAGTCCTTCACATTGTGCCTTTGGCATTCTTCATATAAAGCATTTTAGCTGTGCAGATTTAATTTGTTCTGGAACTTGAATCATTGTTAAGTATCATAAGTTAGGAGTTGTGATCCTTCAGAACGTTAGACTGTCAGACATGGTAACTTTGTATTAGAAATACACAGTTGAAAAATCTGATCTCTGGAATGGCTGCACAGTAGCACAGTCCATTTTGTTTCAGTAATGTGACTTCAGTTTTACAAAGATAATATCCCAGATCAGAATTCAGTCATCTGTCTGCTGAGAGGAATGACAAGCATCTTTCTATCTTAATGATTAAAGAACATTACTAATGACCTTTGAAGAGCTGTTGTAATTTGACAGCAGGAAATTATTCAGGCTTTTGAATATGTAGCAAATATTTTAAAGCAGGCTTTTAAGTGGTTTCCTCAGCAACCACTCTTCATTGGAGATTGATGCATGCTATTAAGTATCATGCTGGGTTCGGATTAGCTTTGCAATATTAAAGACACTTGCTTAAAACACTGCCAGGTCATGCACAGTTCTTGCTGTCCAACAGCCCCAGAGCATAGAGGGAAGCTCGCCGCCTGCCAGACTTCTTTCCAGACACGCAAGGACACACCTCTTGGTGCTGGGCTAGCATAGGTGCCCCGATGGGTGGAGGAGCTGCCCTGCTCACCATTGGCTGCTCTGAGAGGCATGGGGGGGTTTATTTCTCATTCATCTCCCACGCACACACACCAAGAAAGTGCTAGTCACTTGTGATTCCCTCTTAAAGAGGTATCAAGCACGGCTCTTAACTGAGCACAGCTTGTATTCTTTTTTTTTTTTTTTTTTTTCCTTTTAACTCAAGTGTCTGGGGCGTCACGTAATTTATCCTTCGATCCCATATTCAGTGTTTATGATCAACAGGAATGTAAAGCCATTAGCAGGGTTAATGGTGGAGAATCTGGGAAGTGTCATTAATATAAAGAAGCACCTCTTCTGCTCTCCTCCAAAGCGTTACAGTTAGTTATTTATTATGATTCAGATTATCTTCCCTATTTCCTATGGACATCTGGAATTTAAGGCAGCTTTAGCAGAACTGACCTGAGAATCTTAAAGAAAACAAATGCTGTTCAGGGGAAGGATGTTTAACAGTGATCCTAATGGAGGGCATTTACCTGGCATTTGTCATCAGCCCAGTGAGAGCCTGATCGGATGCCCCAGCAGCACTGAGGTCTCTGGAGGCAGACTTAATCGCTGTTTCTGACTGAAGGTCAGAGCTCATTCCTGCTTCCATAAAGAAGGAGCAAGAGTCATTTTCTCCTGATGCCTTCTCACTTTGTGCCTTTGTTACGTTGAGATTTGTTTGCTGTAAAGCCTCTCTGTGAGGCTTCTCTCTAAAACTGTTCAGAGGCACGGAGGCAGACCTAGTGTAGCACGTGACAGGTACTCGACGTGCTCTCAGCGTGTACAGTGCTGAGTACAGTGAGTTCTTTTGCTCTACCCTGGCACCCAGGAGGTCTGGGTTTCTGTGTGCAGTGGGAAATGCCAAGTCCTACCGATAGACTCCTAAATGAAATTAATCAGGGTGTTGCTGAGAGATAGGCAGCTTCTCTGGCTTCTGTGCCAGAGCTAAAATTGGAGCAGGCATTTAGGAGGGAAGAAGAGGGACTGCCAGTGCCCACATCTCTGACGGTCACTGCATTGTTGGTCTGAAATAGCTCATGTCCGTTGACCTTCAGAGCCAGGCTGTGATGGCCTTTTTTGGGTGACCTGGAAAATAGGGTGGTAAAGTGAGGTAATCCCTGACAAGTGCCCTTTAAGACTGAGAGTATTCTGATACTTGTGTTTGTTTAGGTAAGCCTGCTCTGTAAGAGTATCTTCTTGTTTGGCCATGCTTTTCTTTCTGCAGTTCTCGAGAGAAAGGCTTTTTTAGAACTTACACAGAAAAAGAAAGAGCTTTTTGACTGTGGTTGCTACTTTGTATTTGTGGTTTTGAAGGCAGAAATCAGCAGAAATTTCTGAAGATAGAAATCATGCAGAAGTCAGCTCATGTGTGACCTGGTCTGTGGCATTAGTGTACTTAACAGCAGTTTTTATTATTGTTGATTGTTATTATCCTGATGCTGTACTCATCTTTGCTTAGTTTTTAATACAACCACTGCCTGCTATTATGGAAAGGGTTATTACTTCATCCTGAGAGCAAATAGAAAGAATAGAGTAATAGGCATTCAGCGTTATAAATCTATGCCTCTTCTCTAAGACAAAAACTGAGGCAATATTCGTGTTAAAATACATGTTTGTAAAAAAAACAAAAAGCAGAGGGCTCGCATGCAAAGTGAAATCCTGTAGCATAATTTTGTAATGTAGATGATTTAATGAAATCTTGTGTTCACAAGTGAACCTGTCAGCTTACAGGGTATGACCCAAAGCATATAGAAACTTCTGAGAATCCTCATGTTGACTTAGTATGGAATGCATCGGGTCCACAGGAAGATGGATGTGTTCAAAATCACATCTGGCATTGAACGAAAGCTTCAGCAGTGTGTAATCTTTGTTTGCTTTTGGTATGAGAGCATCACATAGAAATACCATGTGCAGGCACATACTGCTGCATTCAATGTATGATCTTTGCCTACTTTGCCATCTACCTTCTGTATGGGCCCATTACAGTTAGTGGGAATCTGGGGTACGGTGTAGTTGCTGTGATTCTGTACTTGCAGACTATCTGCTGCTGACCTCTTCTGCCATTTTTGGTTATTTTAAAACTCAGGTCAGTTTAGTGCATGAATCAGATGTTTATCCCTGGGGGACAGGGTGGATGGCAGGGACAAACAGCTTGGATGCACATGGAGTAAAGACGCTGAGAACAATCAGAACTGAGTCTACTGCCAAGAGAATATTTACAGGGAATTGTACTTTTTACTGATTAAGGTAAGATTCATAAACTGGTTATTTTGTCAGTTCATTTGCAATGATGAGCTCTTTTTCTAGGACACCAGAGGTGTGAAGCATTAACTTAAAGCTCTTGCAGCAAGATGACCCAAGCCTGTGGCCGAGTCCTCGCTTAATTCATAGTCATGGCTTTATCTCAGCTTCTCATCTGCAAAGTGGGAGCAGGCAGACTTCTCAGCATCAGTGGGAATGTTGTGAGGCTGATCACAGGAGCAGTTGTGATGAGTTCAGCAGGGGCTGGACTAGCTCCTGGGCTAGCTGTTGAGAGCAGTACCAGCCCGCGAGCAGTGTTAAGACCGAGCAGCCAGGTCGGTACTGCATTGCATGTAACTCTATATATTGTGAGCATTGTGCATAGCTAATATGAAGCTTTGCAGAACTTTGAGGCCATCTTCCTTGCCACCGGCCATTTTCTACAAGAATTGAGGAGGATTATAGGAGTGCCCAGTCTAACGTGTATGGCTGCCCTCTGTTTGGCCTGCCTGGCACCAACATTTGTGCTGATCCTTCCCTGGTGCCCAGTGACGAAAAACTGTCCCAGTCTTGTCCAGCTGTGTCCAGACAGACAACCCTTTCCTGTTAGAAAGGCATAGTGTCACATGGAAAAACTGACAAAAAGGAGCTGCTCTCATCCTGATGGATGACAGTGAGCAGGCATTAGCTTGGGATGTATTCCAAGTGGCATTATGTGCAGTGCCAATGACAATGGTCTTCCAGGTCTTCCACATGTTAGGGTAATTGTGGTAGTAAGTAACAATGATTGTTTATGGGCAAATAAATTCCTGAAAATGTTTTGAAGCTAGAAGGATTTCCTAATGGCTAGACCAAGTCATCAAGCCCCATGCAGTTACTTTTCTACAGAAACATTTCATAGTTTTCAGAGGATTGGTTTCATCTTCAAAAATTCATCTTCAGGCTCAGATGCCCCACTGCCGCAAGAGAGCACACATCTCAGCTGAAATGAACAGGAGTCTATCCCCTTACCTCAGCAGTAAATTAATCCTGTCTCCGCCTTTTCACCTAATCATTTCAGCACAAAGAAATGAATGATATCATCAGCATTTGAAGGAAAACGCCTGTTTAGTTTTCAGGGCAACACAATACAGGGAGAGGAAAGAGATAATATTTGCGTTTAAATTCGTTCAAGGAGTGGAGGTGCCATGGTTACACTGTTAAATGTCACACTGTGCTTACTCTGCTTGCATCTATTCACTGGAGCAGGATTATCTAGGATGATATTTAGGAATATTATTTGAATATTTTCAAGACCAAGTGGAGGGTGTAGTCCTGGGTGAATACCAAAATGCTGGAAGTTATTCGATTGGTTGGGAAAACTTGGGTAAGCAGACGTGTTCCTTCAGGAGTTCTCACAAGTCCTAAATCTATGTGCTTTGGGTCTCTGCTCCTGGAGACCCTTGTGAGCTGTTCGGCCCATTCTTTCTTCACCTGTCAGGTGAGTCATTTTGTGCAGTTTGGGGTTTCAGGTTGCCCCTAGCCTGTATTTAAGATCTCATCTTTTTCTACACCACCGTGAAACAACTGTTTTTCTAATATGGTTTGATCTGTGTATTGAAATAAGCAAAAACGTGCTTTATGCCACAAATAAGAAAATCCATGAATGGGTCAGTCCACATTCTGGTAAGATCTTGGAGAAATGTAACCATTCTTTAGCAAAACACAGTACTGTCAAGCACATCCAGTGTATCTTGCTCAACTGTAAGTAGAGTGCTTTTATTTAGCACTTGAGTCCGCAAGCTGTGATGCTTCTTCAGCAATGTACTTCCATGGAGAATTAATGGCACTCAATACCTCCTGTTTTTTTCCAGCACTTACTTTCTTTTTTGTAGGGGATGGGGGGAGTCATCTCATAGCAATAAAATCAATGGGAATTTTTTTATTGACACGAATAAAGCTTTTACTGTAGAACAGAACCAGCCAAGATGCTCCATGAAAGTACATTTAACTTGTAGTAAGTTCCCCCCTTTTGGGTCCCATTTCCTTTCTCCCTGTGATCATCATGCTCTGGCTATGGTCGGACAGAGTTCCCTCTTACACAGACCACAGCGCATTGCGGTTGCACCGGCCATCACCACCATTGTTTGAGGATTTACAAGGTCTGTTTTTAAATGTCCTTGCAACAACCAACTATGTACACAGGCTGCTTCTGTCTCAACAGCTGTCAATCCTAAATCACAGTGTGAACAGTGAGTGAGATGCTGCTTTTCCAATATGCTGCTTTAGGTCTGGGCTGAAACTGCAGAGCTGGAGTGGAGGATCCTTTCCGCATGCTGCTGCATCCCTAAGCAGACTCTAGGCAGCTGAGAAAGGAGACCTGGCCCTTCCCCAAGACACCTCTGATGGCACTGATAACCTGTACTCCAGGCACACGGGAGACATGGACCATGGTCTTCATTTCAGAGGAGCCAAGACCAGAAGACCAGCTGTTTGGGTCACCATTAATACCCAAGTCAAGGTAAGTTGAGTTGTCTGCTGTTTCTGTAAGATTTATACCTCCTTTTCTCCACCACCATCTCTTGTCTCTTTTTGCTTGGCCTCTGCACTGTCTGAGGCCTCCACTTACCAAAGCAGTCACAATGTACCTGTTTCTGAATTCAGTGTATTATTGTGTGAGCCTTTGGAAAAGCAGCACTTTTAGACTGTCTTTTAACTAACTCATTTTAAATGGCACGTTATTAAACGTTGCTTGTCACTTGACCGCATAGGAACACTTGACCTTTGCACAAATTACATTCAAAATATTTGACAAAGCTATACAAAATATTATCCTTATTTCTTACTGGAATTTCTAAAACATCTAACTAGGAACAACATAAGGCAGATGGAAATTAACAGGACTCCAGCGTGACCTGCACAGTAAGATGCCATTTAATGCAAACAGTATGATACCATCTTCTTTCAATGAATACTTTGATGTTGTAAGGCTGGAATAAAGAAAAGGCAGAGGGCCCAGTACAACACTATATACATCAGTGCAGCAAATTAAATTTGTTTGTCTCAAAGGGCAAGATAATGCACTTAACTAATTCTGTAGTGCAGCAAAGTTGAATTTCACAGACGTCAGTTTATGACAATAAGAAATCAAGACATGAGACACCTGCTGCAGATGGCCCAGCTCCTTGTTGGGCACTTTCCCAACATGTGTAAATTGAGGAGGAAGGGGTATCAGTTACTGGTGGACAATCCAACTGGCAGGACAGACCTTCAATGCTTTGAAGGCAAATGCAATGAGTAGCTGTAATACATCTGATAGCTTTATGTCTGTGCATACATCTGCATAATAATATGAAACAAATTCAGGTGAATATAATATCTGACCAATGAAAGCACAAGCAGCTTCAGCAAATATTCACAATATTATTTTCAAGATTTTAAGACTCATCCATATAGAATCGTAGAATGGTTTGGGTTGGAAGGGACCTTAAAGATCTCATTCCAACCCTCCCTGCTGTGGGCAGGGACACCCTCCACTAGACAACATTGCCCAAAGCCCCATCCACCCTGGCCTTGAACACTAGGTGAGGGCTTCCACAACCTCTCTGGGCAACCTGTTCAGTGCCTCACCACCCTCATAGTGAAGAATTTCTTCCTAATATCTAGTCTAAATCTACACTCCTTTAGCTTAAAGCCATTACCCCTTGTCCTGTCACTACACGCCCTGATAAACAGTCCCTCTCCAGCTTTCCTGTAGGCCCCCTTCGGGTACTGGAAGGCTGCTATAAGGTCTCCCTGGAGCCTTCTCTTCAGGATGAACAACCCCTACTCTCTCAGCCAGGCTTCACAGGAGAGGTGCTCCAGCCCTCTGATCATCTTTGTTGCCCTGCTCTGGACTCACTCCAACAGCTCCATGTCCTTCTTGTATTGGGAGCCCCAGAACAGGACATAGTACTCCCAAGTGGGGTCTCACCAGAGCAGAGTAGAGGGAGAGAATCACATCCCTCAACCTGCTGGTCACGCTTCTTTTGATGCAGCCCAGGATACAGTTGACTTTCTGGGCTGCAAGTGCACATTGTCGGCTCATGTTGAGCTTCTCATCAACCAACACCCCCAAGTCCTTCTCCTCAGGACTACTCTCAATCCATTCGCTGCCCAGACTGCAGTTGCACTTGGGATTGCCCTGACCCATGTGCAGGACTTTGCACTTGGCCTTGTTGAACTTCATGCTGTTCACACGGGTCCACCTCTCAATCCTGTCACAGTCCTTCTGGACGGCATCCCTTCCCTCCAGTGTGTCGACTGCACCATGCAGCTTGGTTTTGTCAGCAGACTTGCTGAGGATACACTCAATCCCACTGTCCATGTTGCCAACAAAAATGTTAAACAGTGCTGGTCCCAATACAGACCCCCTGAGGAGTGCCGCTCATCACTGATGTCTACTTGGACATCGAGCCGTTGCCCGCAACTCTTTTTGAGTGCGACCATCCAGCCAATTCCTTATCCACCGAGTGGTCCATCCATCAAATCCATGGCTCTCCAATTTAGAGACAAGGATGTCACGTGGGACAGTGTCAGATGCTTTGCACAAGTCCAGGTAGATGACATCAGTTGCTCTTCCCTTGTCCACCAACACTGTAACCCCAACTTAGAAGGCCACCACATTTATCAGGCATGATTTGCCCTTAGTGAAGCTATGCTGGCTGTCACCAACACCTCCTTATTTTCCATGTGCCTGAGCATAGTTTCCAGGAGGATCTGCTCATGATCTTGCCACGCACAGAGGTGAGAC
>VXBL01001161.1:35179-57032 GCA_013400195.1 Aramus guarauna | reverse complement strand
GCAACGGGCACAAACTGGAACACAGAAGTTCCATATGAACTTCGGAAAAATCTCTACTCCGAGGGTAAGCACTGGGACAGGCTGCCCAGAGAGGTTGTGGAGTCTCCTCTGGAGAAACTCAAAACCCGCCTGGACACAATCCTGTGCAACCTGCTCTGGGTGATCCTGCTTTAGCAGGGGTTGGACTAGGCGATGGCCAGAGGTCCCTTCCAACCCCTACCATTCTGTGATTCTGTGTGGTTCTGTGACCGGCGGGTGTCGGGGAGAGCCCCGACGAGGGCGGCGGGGGCCGCAGCGCCGGCAGTGGCAGAAGCTCGGGCCGGGGGCACTTCCCGGTTCGGCGGGGCAGGGGGAAACGGTGTCCCGGCAGGGCCAGCAGGCGGGAAGGCTGCGTCCCGCGGCACGCCGGGAGCCGTAGTCCTGGGGCTTTTGTTGCCGGTTTCCTGTGGTGGTCTGCGGGCTTCCCGTGGCGCCCCGAGGGCGCATGCGCAGTGACGCACACCAGCCCGCTCTGCGCTTGGCCACCGAAACGGGGGGGTGGTACCGCGCATGCGCGGTGGCGCGCCTCCTTCCCTCAATGCAGCCGTCTGGCGACCAAAACGCAGTGTTGAGGGTGGGCCCTTTGCATGCCGGTACACGTTGCCGTCCGCCGTTAACGGCAATACGGTACTGCGGTGCGTGCGAGGCCATCACGCCACCCTCGTTGCTGCCTCCCGGTAAGGAAACGCCACCGCTGCTCCACGGGCGCTGTGTCGGCCGCAGCTTGCTACCGGCTCTGGGAGCGCAGAGCGCGGGACGGCAGCGCCAGCGGGGCGTCCGGGCAAGCGCCGCCGCCGGGTGCTCGATTCTGCTGCTGCCGCCGCCTGGTGGCCGGAACGCGGCACTGCAGCGCCGGCCCCGCAGCGGGCCCAGCCGCTCCGCCGCACTCGCTGGCGCCGCCTGGTGGCGGAAAGGTGGCACCGCGGCAGTGAATTTCTCGGCCTGCGTCTCCTCTGCTGCTCCTCGTCCACGTTTAATTCGTAGAACCACTGAGTCCTTCAGGGTGGAAAAGACCTTTCAATTCATCGAGTCTAACCATAAACCTAATACTGCCAAGCCCACCACTAAACTATGTCCCTAAGTTGCCACATCTACACGTATTTTAAATTCCGAACCATTTCCCTCGGCAGCCTGTTCCTATGACTAATCACCCTTTTGGTGAAAAATTTTTTTCCTATTATGCAATCTAAACCTCCCCTGGCACACCTTGAGGCTGTTTCTTCTTGTCCTGTTGCTTGTTACCAGGGAGAAGAGACTGACACCCACTTTGTTACAACCTCTTTGAGGGAGTTGTAGAGAGCGAGAAGGTCTGCCCTCGGCCTCCTCTTCTCCAGCCTAAACAACCCCAGTTCCCTCAGCTGCTCCTGATCAGACTCGTGCTCTAGGCCCTTCTCCAGCTTCGTTGCCCTTCTCCAGCTTCGTTGCCCTTCTCTGGACACGCTCCAGCACCTCAATGTCTTTCTTGTAGTGAGGGGCCCAGCTGAACCCAGTACTCGAGGTGCGGCCTCACCAGCGCTGAGCAGAAGGGGACCATCGCTTCTCTCATCCTGCTGGCCACACCATTTCTGATACAAGCCAGTTCCAGCTGGCTGCAAGAGGGACCTGCTGCTGGCCAAAGCTGAGCCACAGTTCTCCAGGTGTGGCCTCACCAGTGCTGAGTAGAGGGGAAGGATCATTAGACTTTGCTACTTCCCCAAGGTGGCTTCACCAGAGGCTGTAAGAAGCAGAGGTGTTCCTGTCCACTGTCCCGTCAGCCTGGCCTGTGAGGGAGATGCCTGGCAACTGGCAGCAGAGAGAAGAAGAGGAGGTGAGCTGTGCAACATGGGATTTTTTTTATATCTATCTTGTACAATGAAATAATTTCCTATGGCCAGAACTGGTTATGAAAGACATGTCAGTCCTTACTAGAAGTGGGTTTGAAAGACGTGGAAAAAAGTTCTCACTTTAACTACGAAGTTAGCATCTCTATTTGTAGCGGGAAGGCTTTGTGGGAAAAGAGGAGTATTTGCCTCCTGATAAGGGGTTGCAGCCCCCTTCTAGGAATAAATGTCATTTCATAATTCAGAAACCAGAACGTTTTATGTAGCTCCCTGTAAATTTTTGGAAACACAAAGGAAGCAACATCTCTTTTCTTCTCCTCTAGCTTTCTCCATTTCCCATGAAACTGCTTAACCGTTTTGAGATCTTTGTCTGCCACCCAACATTACTGGCCTTTGCAATCAGTTTACTCAACATGAAGGGGTTCTGTAATACCCTTTTCTACTAATTGTTGCATAAGATAAGGATAATGTAAGTATCAGAAACTTTCCTGTTCTCAGCTTCCCTAAATCAAATCAGTCCCAAGGATCTTTCTACAGGTTAGAAGAAAGGAGAAGTCACTATCCTTCTCACACAGCACAGACGAAGTGAAGGGCAGCATTAAAGTCAAGGAAAGCTAACAGCATACAGCTCAGTCAACACTTCTGGGTATGACTTTTTTTTTTAAAAAAAAGGGGTATGAGAGTCTTGTTTGGTCTTGTCCTTTCAGGTTTCTAGTCTAAACAAAATGGGTTGCTATTCATTCTATTTAGATGATCATCATTTTAATAACCCTTTCTTCCTGCTACATGTGTCACTTTTGTGTTCCTAGGAAATTTACCCTTGCAGTACTTTTTTTTTTTTAAAACCACCAAAACCAGACTCTTTTATCGAAACTTGCAATTCAATTTTTTTATACACAGACCATACAAGCTATTATCAAGTAATCAACACAAACCATGTTTTATTTAACATACACTTTTTAACCCACCAGCATAAACCCAAGAACCTTTCTCCAAAAATCTGACTGTCATTAGATTTGTGGAAGATCTATGCAGTCAATTTATTTAAACATGGTTAACTTCTGTACATAAATTATTTTTAAGAATCTAAGCAAGACTACTGATTTATGTTAATAAAAGGAAAACTCAAGAGACCTTGGTAGCTTTTGTTGCTTTCTGTAACTGAGGGTTTTTTTCCTATCTAATATTTATGGATATACTGCACAACAAGATAAGTGTTCTTATATAACTTATTTATGTACTCATGTTTGAGGAAGGAATTATCAGCATTTTACTTAGCATTATCCTGGTTTCGGCTGGGATAGAGTTAAATTTTCTCCCTAGCAGCTGGCATAGTGCAGTGTTTTGGATTTAGGATGAGAATAATGTCGATAACACACTAATATTTTAGTTGTTGCCAAACAGTCAAGGACTTTTCAGCTCCTCATACTGGCCTGCCAATGAGAAGGCACAGGGCACCCAAGAAGCTGAGAGGGGACACAGCCAGGGTAGCTGACCCAAACTGGCCAAAGGGATATTCCATGCCATGTGACGTCATGCTCCTCATATAACTGGAGAAGTTGGCTAGGAGGTGCTGCGCTTCAGGAACTAGCTGGGCATCAGTTCTAGGTGGTAAGAAATTGTGCTGTGCATCACTTGTTTTGTACATTCTTCTTCTATTATCATCATCATCTTCTTCCTTTTCTGTCCTGTTAAACTGTCTTCATCTCAACCCACAAGTTTTACCTTTTCCTTTTCAATTCACTCCCTCATCTCACTGGCGGGGGGGGAGGGGATTGAGCGAACAGCTGTGTGGTTGTTTCAGCTGCTGGCCAGGTTAAGCCATAAGTATCTAAATGAGGAAAATTATTCTCTCTATATGTAAAAAAGCAATCTTCCCTTTTATTTAACTTGTCATAAAGCATACATAATACACACTATCCCCAAATTTCCCTTTACAAGCAAAGTAAAACACAAGCTCTTTGTTTTAAATTCCCCTCTCCCCTTCTCAGATAGCTCCTACAACTGTTTTTGCACTTCCCGTTCAGCAAATCTTACAGACAAGGTAGATCTACAGCAATAACTTGCATAGCAAAAAAGCAAAACCAACTCTGTACCTCTGCACAGCATGCTAGAGCCTGATGGCCTGCTTTCATGGCAAATTCACTTAAGTTAACTTTATACATGAAAGCCCCTAATTCAGGAAAAATATTTAGGTTTGTTCTGTATAACTGTTGACTTTTGCCTACAACAAGCAGATATTAAGGAATAGATTAATCAAACCTGAAGTTCATTTGGAGTAACTTTAGTCAACAGTTCTGGTGTAACTTAGGCAGAAAAAATCAGGGTCTGAGTTCTTTGCCAGGCAGTATTCATTCTTGGTAGGTATATGCTTTATCACAGCACTGCGATAGCCTATTTAATGTTCTACTTTTGATTTTGCTTCAAATTTACATTATGTAGCTAGCTCTAAGTATTTATACCACAGTGTAAGTCTAGATGCAGGCAGCAGTATGCCTCATTGACAATGTTTTCCTTAGAACCCTGGCTCACATGAGAACCTCCGTGTTGTCCTATTTCCTTGTACAAATACAGCTTTCCTCCGTTGTAGGTCCTCGTTAATTAAAAATACTTTGAATAGTTTGAATCCCACTGTAGCAAAACATTATGGCATAACACATAAATTATGAAGAAAAAACTCCTACTACTGTGGATCACTTCCCAGCATTCATAATAACAGGGTAGGGCACTGCATTTCCAGCCCCTCTCACCTCCTCTCTTACTTGCTGTAAGTAGTGCCCCGGCAGTGGGGAATGGGCAGGGAAGGGAGGTGCCAATGGGCCATATCTGCCCTCCCCCCAAAAAGGGTTCCACTCCTTTCCTTCTGCTGCTGCTTTGGAGGGTGGATCGGAGAGATTCTGCACAGGCAGAGCAAAGATACTAAGACTACTGTCGTTGGAGGGTTTTAAAGAGCAGAAAGCTGTTTAGACAAAAATCATGGTCTCTCTCTATAAGTACAATTAAATCTGGTCTCTGTAGGAAATAGAGACCAGATGTTATATGCTGCCTCTTAATTTTTTACTTCTGCAAATTAAATGGGGGAGGGACACGACACACAGATAGTGCCTGCGCTCTATAATCTTCTGCCCTTTTAGATTATATTTCAGTGGATTATTCAGATTTACCTATTTTAGGACATGTCTGTGTGAAGTATTTGCATTGCAAAAAATTTATTCTACTTTTTTTTCCTAAGCAAATAATTGATTATCAGTATTTTATTTATCTGTGTGTTTCTCAGTTCTCTGATTTTTTCCCCAGTGTTTTACAGAACAGTCTGAAACTTACCCATAAAACTGGTAATTTTCTGACTGTATTGACTTTTCCTGAAACTGGTGTATTATGCATCTTTTTATACAAGTTTGTTTTATCTCATTATTATGCTTTTCTTAAAGCTCTGAGTCTTCTACAAAATATTATTTTGTGAAAGTGCCCTAGTGAGGTGATTGAGCATTTTCTTTATCAGTTATTTCCTACCTAATTTGCCTATGGTGCAGGTTAACCTCTCTCCCTCTACTGCCAACTCAGCTATAGTTAATCACGCAATTTAGTCTGATGATAATTTATTCCAGCTAATGATGCATGAGATGTAAAAAGCCCAAAGGAGGAGTTTGGGGGACTGGAAATTAGGAGGGGGAAAATTCCCAAACCAAACATTCCCACCTTGTTTCTTTGCAAACTCAGCATATCTTATGCTGAAATTACTGAGACACCATGGAGCCTTGCTTTTTTTACAGTCTCTTGGTGGTGGAATCACACTTTAAATCATAGTGCAAAAGCATGACTTAGTTAACACTTCATTATACAAGAAGATTTCCACTATGCTGTAGTTGGCAGAAAAATCTGACTTTCCTCATGCATTTTATCCATTACCCACTTGAAATTAAGCAAATGTGACTTTAAATGTTTTTGTCTAGAAGGCATATGGCTGAATGTCTATTTACCCAATCATCAGTTGTACTACGTGGAAATGTTAAAAATGCGAAAGGTCAGATACCACAGTTAAATTAAGTATTTCTGTGATTTATTTTTTTTTTTCCCTTCAAGGAGTAAATATTTCACTGTAAAGCATTATTTGAAGAGTAACATGTTTCAACTCAAGGATCATGAATGCCTTACAGTATAATTTTATAATGTGGCTAGTTAAATGAATTTAGTAAGTGGAGAATATGGTTATTTGCTCTCATAAGGGTTTCCAAATTGTGATCTTCAGACTACGAGCTGTCTGAAATGTCATAGTCACTGGCACATATGTGGTCCTAGGACCATATCATCCCTTTTACAACTTGTATTATGATGATGGGAGCCTCCAAAATAATTGAGGGTAGCAAATGGTATAGGAAATCTGTCAGTCATAATCTTAGTGGAAAATTCTTTTTCAAAAAGCAGAAAATAGACTTATCACTAGACTAATACTATATCCTGTCCCCAACAACAGTCACACTTTTGTAACGCTGGGATTCAAGCCTCTTAAAGTGTATGGGTACTTATGGCTATTTTATATAGGTGAACCCCAAACCCTTTATTCAGTTTTTGCTCCTTTCTTTAAGCAAGACTTTTTAATAAATACTTGTAATATTTATAAATTCAAACAGTGAGGTTATATGCAACTAAATGATAACATCTATTTTAATTTTGTATCCTTTTAAGATACAAACTTAAGTTGAAAAAGAGAGATCCTTCTGAAATGGATAAATACCCTTGCCATTCTACTGGAAGTGTACTCTAAAAGGAAAGAGGGGGAAAAAAACCCACCCATGACATTGTCATCAATTGTCACCGGTCCAGCTGCACTACCAGAACATGTAAACCTTTATTTCTGCACCTAGCCCTTCTTTTTTGGATCTCTTTCAGCTAAATATGATGTTCTAACTAAAGATATCTCAGTACATTTCAATGGGCATGGGCTTATGCGGAAAGTCTTGTCAACCCTGGACTCAGGTCTGTAATGATACGATATCCTGACAAAGAAATTACAGAAATATTTTACAGGAAGTGCCATTAAGAAGTTATCTAGTCCACTTCCCTACTATAAATAATTCTAGATCCATTTATATAACTTCAATGAAGAGTGCTGTGAATGTTGTAGAAAATCTCTGCTACTCTCCTACCATGTATTTTCCATTAGGGTAACACTGGGTATCAGAAAACATTTGGAAATTTCTTTTGTTATAACTACCAGTGTTCAAAAGGAGACAATTTTTAACAATATCCTGAAGTACTTCTCATTTCAAAATATCCCATTATATTTGTATAAACTGCCTATAGACATAAAAAGAAACAATTAAAGGGAAGCCTTTGGTCTGTATTTCTTTAGAAAAAATAATTTTAGCCTACATTAAATCAGTCTGTTAATTGATTCCATCTTGAAAATCCTCATGACAATGCAGAGCCTGCTTTGAAAACTGACATCCCCTCCAAGAAAGAAACCCACATAGTGGTACATAAATTTCACACAATTTGAAAAGAAAGACTGCCAGAAATGAAACAGCAAGGAACGGGTTTTCAATTTCACATGTCTAAGTTAAAATTGTGAGAAGCATTTCTGTAGAGGTAGTAAAAACTCAGATGGACAGTGCCCTGAGCAAACTGGTCTAGCTTGGCTTGTAGGACTCTTGATTCTATGAATATATAGAGTCATTCAGTGACTTGGGTTGGAAAGGTCCTCAGGAGGTCACCTCCTTCAGCCTCCTGCTCAAAGCAGTTACAGTTTCAAAATTCAATCTTTCCATTCTTAGTTCAATCTCTCAATGCTTAGGGTTTTATGCATTCAAGTTTTTTAAATTTCCAAGGCTGGGGACTCCACAGCTTCTCTGGGCAGCATGTAACAGTACGTAACACCCAACTCCATTCCTGCATAGCCGCAATGCTTCTATTTCTACTGCGCAGCCCATCCCCACTTCCAGCCCCTACACTTCCTCTTTGCATTTGAACTCAGAAGTTTCCTGTTCAGCCAGTCTGGCCGCCTGCGTGTACACCCATTTTCCTGCAGTTCAGGATGGGCCGTCCTTGTGCTTTCAGGAGGTTGGCCTTGAAGACTGACCAGCTGTCTGTGGCCCTTTGCCCTTCAGAACACCCTCCCATGAGATCCTGTCAGCTGGCTGCACGAACAAGCTGAAGTTCAGAGTTTTTAGTCTGCCACTGCTGCTTCTACTCTCTGCTACTGCTACTACTAGCTCCCTTTGCTTTTGAGAAAAAAAAAATGTAAGGCAAGAGCTAGTGAAGTAGATCTCAAACTGTGCAAAACCACTCAATTTTTAAAATTGCCAACATTGGAATAGAATTTTAGCTGCTGTGTGATATTACATCTAGTTGCCTCCAGACTGTAAAGGTGACGTAAGCTGACTCCTTATCTTTCAGTATCAATTTTCTTCAAGACAAAAAGGTGATGAAACAGTTGCCACCTTATGTCTGTGACTATGCGTCCTGGTGGGTAAAACCATGACACTATGCTACATGAGGGAAAAAGTGGCCAGCCAGATTCAGAAAGAAATTCTCTATTATTCTGTCTCTGCTTGTGACAAGGTTATGGGCATTTATTTTTTGTCTGAATATTTTTAGGCTGTCTTTGAATTTCTAATACCCTGAGATTTGTCCAGAAATGTGCTGGCCACTCCCTCAGTTGTAGCACTCCCCAGCTGATTCTTTACCAGCCTCCTCCATGGCATTTCAGTGAGAGTAGAGCAGATCTGTTTCCATCTTCCAAATGGAGCACCCCAAAAGTTATTGTCTGCTTTCTATCATATGATATGTTATGACATAATTCCAACTGCTTACTCTTTTTTTAACCCTCTCTCCCTCCACATACGATATAGAATTGTCTTTCCTCCTCTTTTAACTGTGAGTTTGTGTGTCACCTGTCTCTCCGGTTACCTCTAGAGAGGAAAATTTCTAGAGGGGAGTTCACATATAATGTAAAGAGATTTGGTTCTCAAACCAAGTGGTCAGTAATCCTCTAAAAATAAATGTGCTTTCCATCACCATTGAAGGGTCTTTATAAGAAATTCTCCATGTGCATAAATCTACTCATCTCAGGATTTGAGGACATACATTTTATTTTATATATAAAAGAAGAATCAGGCAATAAAAAAATTAACCAAATGCTGAACTTGGCAGTGATAAAACTGACATTTTATCAAGTATAACCTGTTTGGCACTTATCAAAGTGACTAGTAAATCATTTAAAACATATTCAGCATTTCAGCTAGTTACATAAACTTTGACTGCCTATTAATAGAAGACTTCCTATCGTGGTTCCCAGGTACAGCACAGTTATTCAAATTCATGCTGTGGACAGTTCTTGAAAGGGTCATTTTCCAGTAGTTTCCCCATTACTGGTAGAATCTGAAGGCACTGAAGAAATCCTGATGAAGATAGCTGACCAAATTGCATCAGAACTGATGCAACTTATCCGAGTGACTTCTGCAGAGCTATGTTCACTTGCAAGAGAACTAAGCTCTAGTCCCTGCGATAAAAGCAAAATGTTGTGAAGGAAAGGTCAGAGACAGATTTCAGAAATTTCTGCTGAGAAGAGTAAGTTATTTCAACTCTCCACTTTAAACTTGAACTCCGTAATGTTCTTCCCAACATTGTGGGTTTTCCATGGGGATCACCCAGTTCGTTGAAGGCATATCCAGGCTTGAGAGGGTATGGTTGAGGGTGGTATAGCAACATGTCAAAGCCCTTTTTTACACATTATAAATTCAGCTGCCTAGGAGGAAACCACCTCATGACTTGGAGCACTTTAGGACAAGCATTAATAATAACAAATTCTAATTGGTCATTATTGCTTGAACAGAAAAGATCAGATTTCATTTTCACCAGGAGGAAATGAAAATGTCATGTACTGTAATATGACAAGCATGGAATTTACAGTAGTGATATGTACTTGTAATTACCTTTATATGTGTAAATGCACACAAAGCAGAACACCAGGGAGGCTGTTTTACAACAGATTTAATCAAGAGAACATCTATGTCTCCTCATAAACTTACTTACCCAACTTTGAAAAAAGAATGGAGTTGATTAGACAGGTTAATGGGGTGATGTTTTTATAAATGACAGATGGCCACGCTAGAACAGAAAGTTGTTCACTCTCCATTTTTTATTTTATTTTACTTATGAGACTATTTTACTATTTTTTTACTTATGAAAGCATTGCTCATACACTTTTGATTAGCAGTGGTTCACTGAAAAAAAAGCAATTTCCAATGAAACTGAACTTTTAACTGGATGGATGTTGTCATTATGCTGAAGTGGCAATAATCAAAACTAAAATACAAAATGAATTTTTAGGAATTCCAGGTCCTTATAAACATCCTGACCTCCCTGCATTGGCCTGCAAATGGAGAAAAGTGCTTACAGATTTGCAAGCTCATAAGAACATTACAAAGGAATGAAAACATGAAGAAGAAAGCTAGCTTTTAATGATAAAGGGAACCCATTAGTGGTGAATTTGACAGTAATTAAAAAATTAGAATTCAAAAAAGGCAAGAGTCTTAATTAAGAATAATAAAAATATTATTATGGTGCAAAATTAGCTATACTTGAAAAAAAAATCCATCTTAGGCATAATTTTTACCTCAGAATGATCAAAGTGTAGAATGTGGAATAGCCTAGACTGTTAATCTTCCCTCAGACATACGAGGTATAGAATCATAGGAAGATTTGGGTTAGAAGGGACCTCAAAGATCATCTAGTTCCAGCCCCCCTGCCACGAGGGTATCTGGAAGTGGATGACATATACAGCATTACCCAACAGAGGATTCAGTAAGTGCCTACACAAAGATCTCTGTACTGTGCCCTGGGGACCCTGGCGAGGCCTGAAGAGGAAGACATGCAATAGCTGAAGTTGCTGTTGAAAGCCGCCATCACAGCAGCAGCTCTCGGCTCTTTTTCTGGATGCCATGCTGCTTTGCAATGGTCTGTGTGCCACCGCTGCCATGTCCCACGATTTGTGAAGCTCTGTGTAAAGATTTCCAGTGCCTACTCTGCTGTTAGATAATCACAATTGTGTGATTATTTCTGCAACGTTCTCCCATCTCTCTTCTTCTCCCATATGAAAAATGACCATTCCTAAACGGACCAGAAATGAAGAAAATAAGCTGTGCATTGCTAATCTTTTACTCTTTTTTTCCTCCTCCTTTGACATTTTTCACTGATCTGAAGCGTACAATTTCATCTGATACAGATCCATTATTAAAACAATCCTACTGAACATCTCTCTAGCCTTCCAGATGTGAATTTGAAACCCAAAGTCTCCCAGGAATGTTTTCTCTTGAAAATTTCTGTGTGAATTTAGGATTTATGAGAAGCGCTAGACTATGTTTTGAAAAAAAACTTTGGATCTTTGGGGCCTTGTTGCATTTATCAGGATCGCAGTACCAGTGCTGTGAAACAATCTTTAAGTATGGATGTGACGCTCTGCAGTAGATAGAAGTAATGAAAGATAATTCTAGGTACTCAATCAGGACAATGTGGCTGCAGCGTATCAGAGTCTGGCTCAGAATTTTTGCAAGCTTTCCAAGTGCTAGCATACTGCTGATTTTTTTTAATAAAGTATAATAGCATATCACAAGTTTAATTTCATTTATATGTACATATGCAAATCAATAGTTTCCATAATGGTGGCTAATCCTCATTAACAGAAACAGATCAGCTTATCTCTTAGGCAGGTGAGTAGGTGGCTGGCAGCTGGTCTAGTTTTTACTAGTAACATTATAATCAACGGTTTGAGGTGATAATTTGACATCCTATTTAAGTCACTACACAACTCAATCGACTTGTCCCGCAATTCACCTCTTATTAACATAAAGAAAATAAATTTAACACAGAGTATCCTTCTAGGTAATAGCCATGCCTGGCTTTGTGTTCAGTATTGGCATTTCCAGCAGATTAATTGCTGTAATGTCAGTAGGCCCACTTATCAATGTATTACCATCTGGTCAAGTGTTACCAAAGATGGACATAATGCCGTGGGAAATTGTTTAGATATACCTTTACTCAATTCATTTCTTAAGTTCAGTCAACAGTCACAGTTTTACTGTGTCCTAATACCAGAGCCAACCGCTGCTGCCAGATTCCAGATTTTCTCCGGAGTTCCTATTTTCCCCAGAGTTAGCTAAACACTCATAGCATTTTGAGGTGGAAGTATGATTTTTTTTCTTTTCAGTCAGTGCTAACTGGAGTAATTGGATCAGTGGTGGATCTCCGGTTTCATAAAAGTAGTGGGGATAGGATATAGAGGCTAATATAGAAAGGATTATGCAAAAGATTTATATCTTCAGGAAATACTAACTTCCACAGTGCCTGATGCTTAACAGTAAGCTACTGTCTTCCAGCACCTGGCTGCCTTGCAGTCGGTTTGAGTGCCTTGATACACAAAATACCACAGCTAATCTATTCAGACAATTTTTGATCATTTTAGTTTATTGTGATTTCTTAAAATAAGTAAATACATACAACAATGTTCCTCGGTACATGGTTATTATAATATTCTAATGAAAGACACTACAGTTTGGAACAGTCTGGTAAATGCTCCAATCTTCTAAATCTTTTCTTTCTGATTTCATTCCGTTCCTAAAACACTGATTCCCTTGAATCTTTACTGCATCCCTGTACACCTTTTTGTCACCGATCCCTGTTCCTATTAAAACAGTCTCTTAGTCCCCAATCCTTTCACTGTCTGCTGTTCTGTTCTCCATTTAATTCAGCTCGCTATTTTGATACAGTCCCTCTCCTTCCTTCCAAAACATGAAGATCACCTCCTCTTCCTTGTCCTGCTCATCCTCCTACACACAGCCCTATGAAATTTTCTCCCTCCAACAGCCTCGTCCCTCTGAACCCTACACAAGTATCTCTTCAGGGGGAGCTATATTGAAAAGAAAATGAGATAATAAAGAAATATATGTGACAGATTAAAATAAAAGTTAATTAGTTACTAGTTGTAATATAAAAGCTTCAAGTGAGCTAAAATTAATACTACATCCAAAATGTAAAAAAGCTATTTAAATAAGAAAAACAAATACAGCATGAATTCTCAGAGACACACCCTCCTTTTTTTTTTTTTTTTTTGGTGTCACCACCAGTTGCTGCACCGTCTCTGGGAAACAATGACTTAGCCAAAATCCTCAGGCTGTTCTCTTCTGTTTCTACCTCAGCGTTGTGATCCAGAGAAGTACTCAAAGCCAGAGACAAGATTGTATAGCTTGTGTGTTCATTAGAGGAGCATCTGTAATCTTTGGGGTTGTAACTATATAATAGGGCTGAAAGATTGAAGCATCACAATATGTACCAACAGTGAGTTGTTTCAATAATAATAACAATTCTTCAAGTTTCTGTTACTTCTTTTGTGATGTAGTACAGGCCAATAACTGCATTTACTCCACAGATCTTAATCCAGCATCTGTGAGAAGTGATTTGTTGGGGATTTCAAAACATCCTCTGAGATCATACTAGAGTTTTACACAGAAAACCTCACATAATCCCTCTCAAAACTCTAATATGGAGCTTCTTGTGGTTTAACCCCAGCCAGCTACTATGAAAAAAATTAACTCTATCCCAGCTAAAACCAGCACATTCTCCACCCCTTATTCCATACCATTTATGTCATGCTCAGGTTCTACCCTATCCAATGCATCCTTATTAACCACCACCCCACTTCCCATCCTTTGATATAATACACAGATATCATTCCCTTAGTCTATGGACCACCCTTGTAAAACATCCATAAAGTGTCCATAAATGTCCACAAAAAAAACCTACTGAGTTTGTTTAGCCCATGACTTTGGGCTCCATCTCTTATGGTGGTCACTCAGGACGGGAGAGGTGGTGTGTTGTGTGGAGTTACTGGGCACCAAAGCCAGCTTAGGTTGGGTCACTGCTGCACTTGCACTGCTTCTTGTAAGGCTTGTTCTCCATTAATTCAGGAGGTTCCTGCTACAGTAATTCCCATAACATGCAGCTCAAATCCCAAGTTACAACAATTTAGAGGTATTTCCATTACAATCTCCACCTGTGATCCCTTTGGGCCAGACCATTGGGTTTAACATCACAATGAACTCTTCCCCTTGCCCCTGCTTCAGCTTGGACTTATCCACAGACTGCAGTCCCTTAGGGGAGTACCTGCTCCAAGTGGAACCTTATCTATGAGCCACAGTCTCCCCAGCAGCATAGACTTATCCACAGCCACAGTCACTTTGAGGTGCATCTGTTCCAGCCTGGCCTTCTCCATGGGCCACAATGCCTTCAGAGATATACCTGCTCCAACATTGGCCTTACCCATGGCTGCAGTCCCTCCAGGGGCATACCTGCTGTGTCATAGGCTTATCCACGGCCACATGCTTTGAGGTGCTGGGGCATGATCTCATACACAACCACTGATGCTTCAAGGCGTACCTGCTACAGCATGGACTTGTCTTTGGGCCACAAGCCCTTCAGAGATATACCTGCTGTGGCACACACATAACCATGGACACTTCAGGACACACCTGCTGGTGTGGACTTGTTCATGGCCACAGATGCTTTGGGGTGTCCTGCTCCCACACGGACTAATCCACAGGTCACAGCCTCTTCAACTCCAGTTCACACTGGAGTTCCAGCCTGTCCAGTACAGCAGCACAGAAACAGCAGTGATGCCCTGGCCATCGGCCAGCCCAGGCGCATCGCCATTGCTGTTATCAAAATATTCCCAGGCACAGCGCAGTAAGATGATAAACAGTATAGCAGCACAGTGAGCAGCGAAAGCAAAAACCAGCAGCTAACAAGCACTAGACTCTACTATACAGTAAGGCAAGCCCCATGGCAAGCACAGGCGCTGTCCCAGCTGTGTCCCTTCCCAATTCCTTGTGCAACCCCAGCCATGCCCCTGGTGGGGTGGGGTGAGAAGCAGAAAAGGCCTTGACTCTGTGTAAGCACTGCTTGGCAATAACAAAAACATCCCTGTGTTATCAACACCGTTCTAAGCACAAATCCAAAACACAGCCCCATACTAGCTACTATGAAGAAAATTAACTCTATTCCATCCAAAACCAGCACAGAGCTATTTCTAGGTCTTTTGCTTCTTTTGGACTTTTTATGTTCAACACTTGCCTTTTAAATAGCAAACCCGGGTTTGGCTGGAGAGTTTGAACAGAAGGTGAGGAATGAGTGCAGTGCAAGCTGGGTGTAACGAGGTGGGTGGGTACAGCAGCTGCCAGGCTGGAGCAGCTGCTTCCACAAGCTCGCTGAATCCTTTGGGTCCCACACAGCAAAGCAGGTAAGTGCAGGCTCAAGGCCATTTCCCTCCAGCACTCGCTGGAACTGTACAGATACCTCATCTGATGAATATGGCATTTAAACTTAGGTTTCAGTGAAGAAACATGATTTGTAGTGTCTTCTGCAAGCTAATGTCATACATCTTTGTTTTGCCCAAACACAGCATAGGGTTTACTATCAAAGCAGAAAACAAAGTAAACGTCTTACAGTGCTGCCAGAAACTGGATTCTTAAGAGGACTTTCACAACAACAATTACTTCTTTTTGTACAAATGAGGGAATGGAAAAAAGACTAACAAAATAAGGGTGTATGACTCAAAAGGAAAAGTAAGGAGTGCTCATTAAAAATAGTACATAATCAGTTGTTTCATAAGTTTATTCAGAAGTTGCTGTGGTAAAAGTTCGCATTTCCTTTGATGGAGATGAGATATTTCCTGACATGGCTTGGATAGTCTCAGGAATTACATTGACAGTTTGAAGATCCTTTCAAAGCTAAAGGAACTGAAGAAATGAGCTAAAGCAGCTTCTTCAGCTCAGTACCAGCATAATTTCCTTAGAGAATGGCAATGCATTTTCTAATGCCACCTAGCTAAGACTCATTAAGCATTCATTTATTAATTCAGTGCTTTTGAAAACAGTGATAGCAGCAATCTACCAATCATGAACACGTGATGCAGACAAGTGAAGATATGCTGATTACACTTTTAAACAAAAGTAAAATTTCCAAATGCATTTAAAAAAAATGCATTATAAAAAAGTAAAATTCTACATTATAAAAATGCACTGAAGTATATTTTTAAAAATTCAATAATACCATCTAACATGTACTGCAAAAGTCTCCACACCTAATCAAAAGAAAACTTCCCCTTTAGGCAAGGCTAATCTTTATTTTGGAATTACATAGCGCTCTCTAATATTATGTTCTCACCTCTCATATTTAAGGTCAACAGTATTTATAACCAGCTTTTTTACTTGGAATTTAATTTCTAGTCAAGAATTTTCAAAGTAGCTCTTAATCAGAGAATCATTTAGGTTGGAAAAGACCTTTAAGATCATCAAGTCCAACCATTAACCGGGGTACTGCCAAGCACACCACTAAACCATGTCCCTAAGAGCTACATCTACATGTCTTTTAAATACCTCCAGGGATGGTGACTCAACCACTTCCCTGGGCAGCCTGTTTCAGTGATTGACAACCCTTTCAGTGAAGAAATTGAAAAGATACCCCCGAGTTTCTCTCCCCCTAGCTGAACAGTCCCCGCTCTCTCAGCCTCTCCTCCTACCTCAGATGCTTGAGTCCCTTCACCATCTTTGTGGCCTGTCGCAGGACCTGCTGCAGTATGCCCATGTGCCTCTTGTACTGGGGTGCCCAGAATGGGACACAGCATCCTAGATGGGGTCTGATTGGTGCTGAATATACGGTTACGGACATTTGAATAGAGCTTCTAAACCAGCATGCATAGTAATACTTTAAAAGGTTATTTAAACAGAGAGTATATTTTTCTTAAAATCGAGTTCAGAGACTTCACTGGTACTTTCAATAAAATCTTACGGAGTTCATTCCCAGTCTAGGGTTTAAGTTCATTTTTAATCCATGCTTTGTGATTTTCTTTTGGATTGTAAGGTTTAGAGAAAACTTTCCATAATTTTTTTATTCCCTTAGCTCAACACTTCCAGTTTGATTCTGGAAGGCAGAACCAGCATTGGACTCGTAACCACACTTGGGAAGCTCACAGCAAAGGATTAAGACAGAGTTTACTCCAAATTCTCAGCTATACTCTAAGTAACTTTTATCTAACATAGTCTATTTCTCCAAATCTTGGGTGGTAGGTTTTTGGCAACTATCATGGTTGCCTGAATGTAAAACCAGCCCAAATGGAGAACAGATTACCTGGAGAATTTAATTTTGGTTTTGCCTGGCTGAAAAAAATCACATTAAAACAATTATCTTTGGAACCCTAAACTGGCAGTCTGCTGAACCTTACCTGCTTTCACTGATGCACATACCCCACTGCCTTTAACAATCAAGACTAGTCAAGAAGTATTTATCTGTAAGAAAATATAGGAAGATCTGACAGGATTCAACGTGACAGTGCTGTCTTCACTGGCAAAATGGATTTGCTGACTGTTGGAGTATGCTGTTTGGATGAAAACATCTGAAATCCATTAAGCTGGATTTTAGCAATTCATTTTCTTTTACTTATTTTGTTTCTAATGTGATGTTAAAACAAAGAAGAAAACAGAAGAAGATTAACAACGAATGTTGCATTCTGTGCAGATAGCAGGAGAGGCCATAAACAGAACTCAGACTCCAAGTCACTAGGTACACAGAAAATTCCAAACATTTAATTTCTGCTTTTGCCTGGTGGCAGATAGCCTGATGAAGAGCTTAAAGATAAAGGCTAACCATGAAAATAGGGAATACTTAAAAGCAGACAGGTAAAAGTGATGTGCAAAAATGTGTACTTAGCCAGTTTAAAGGCTCAAATAAAAATTATATCCTCCTTACAAGAGGGAGGACAATACTTTAGGAAACTACAGGTGACTCATGGAAAGACAGGGAAGCTCAAGCAGTAGGTGTGAGAAATCTAAAACATGCATAAGAAATGCTGGCGTCAGGAAACTCTAAGATTAAGATGTCAAGATCACACAGCAAGTGTATAACCACACAAGCTCACTGAATGTGTCAGCATTACAGTTCTAAACATTTATAATTCTGAAGAAGAATGAGTAGATGTTTGATACTTTAGTTAGAGATTATAATCGCTTCCTAATAACGTATGTATGTAACTAAGGGAGATGAGGAAAGAAAGAAAAAAAGCTTACTCCTTTCTTAGGACTTGGAAATACAAACAGGAAAGCAGCTATGAAATATTCTAGTCTTGACATACATTCTACAGATAACCATAACAATGTAAGAAAATTATGTAGGAAGGGAATAGAACAAGCATTATAATGGAACATGTTCCAGAGCATGTTTTATTTTTTGCCCAAAGCCATAGGAAATTTGATACCAACACACACAAATTATGGCATTCCCAAATCAGGCCACAGACAAGTTAAAATATTATTTAATAATAACATATCCAGTTAGAATAATAGTTAATATTTAATAATTATAATCTTCTTTAGCATTATTATCAGGAATATTGCACATCACTTCAGAAAGCCATTTTCCAGAAAAAAAAAGTGGTTTGATTTTGTTTGTACCTTTTTTGTGTAAACACAGTCAGGGAGGTGTATATGCAAGAATAAAGTGCAATTTTTATTTCCCAGCCAAAACAGGCGTTGGCCTCTTTGGAGTTTCACTAGAGTCAGATTTCAAAACATGGAAATTTCTACCGATTGAAAGATTCATTCCCTTTCTCTCCATAGAATTAAATACATGACAGCTTTTTATGTCAGAGAGGATGTTAAACATATTTGTGAAGTGTTAAAAAGTACCTTTTATTTTTTCCTGTATCTATCTGCAAGTTATGCCTACATCCCTGAAATGACCCTTATTTGGAAATCTTGGATGCTGTCATGTTGCTGTGTTACTTTGTTATTAAAACTCATAATACACTTGCCTGTCTGTTAAACAGCTGATACGAGATCTGCATTCCTTAGAATGATGTCTAATACTTATTAACACAAGTCTCGTTAAAAGTGCAGAGTTAAGACTCCGTGAATGAAGAGGTTGGAGGAGCAGACTCTCTTAATTCTTTATTACCAGATATTCAGACTAGTATCAGATGAAGAGGTTCATTTAAAAGTCAAACAAAAAGTTCCTTGCATCTGAGATAACATACATGCGTATTTGTAGCTCAAGTCACCTTAGAAGGAAGCACAGAAAGGGCACCAATTCTCATGCTTCACAGCTACCAGGAAGCAAGACTCACAGTTTTAGATGGAGGTTACTAATGGGATATTTAGCTACGAATTTGCATGTGCAAACATACGCACACAATGACAGGTCTAGTTACTGCATCCAGAGACTGGTCCCCATGATTAAAAACATGACTCTCCTCCTTTCGTAGTGTGCATTCAACTTAATGTATTGGGTTTGTGTGGCAAGGTTTTGGTAGCAGGGGTCCTACAGGGGTGGCTTTTGTGAGAAGCTGCTAGAACGTTCCCCTGTGTCCCATAGAGCCAATGCCAGCTGGCTCCAAGATGGACCCACTGCTGGCCAAAACTGAGCCAATCAGAGATGGTGGTAGCACCTCTGTGATAATATATTTAAAGAAGGGAAAAAAAACCTTGCTGCACAACAGCAGATGAAAGAGAGGAGTGAGAATATGTGAGAGGAACAACTCTGCAGACACCAAGGTCAGTGAAGAAGGAGAGGCAGGAGGTGCTCCAGGCGCTGGAGCAGAGATTCCCCTGCAGCCTGTAGACAAGACCACGGTGAGGCAGGCTGTCCCCTGCAGCCCATGGAGGATGATGGGGGAGCAGGTGTCCACCTGCAGCCCATGGAGGATGATGGGGGAGCAGGTATCCACCTGCAGCCCATGGAGGATGATGGGGGAGCAGGTATCCACCTGCAGCCCATGGAGGACCCCACACTAGAGCAGGTGGATGCCTGAACAAGGCTGTGACCCTGTAGGAAGGCCACACTGGAGCAGGCTCCTGGCAGGACTCTATGGCCCCATAGAGAGAGGAGCCTGTGTCGGACTAGGTTTTCTGGCAGGACTTGTGACCCCATGGGGGACCCGTGCTGGAGCAGTCTGTTCCTGAAGGACTGCACCCTGTGGAAGGGACCCACACTGGAGCAGTTCATGAAGAACTGCAGCCCATGGGAAGGACTCATGTTGGAGATGCTCATTGAGGACTGTCTCCCATGGGAAGTACTCCATGCTGGAGCAGGGGAAGAGTGCGGAGTTCTCTCCCTGAAGAGGAAGGAGCAGCAGAGACAACATGTGATGAACTGACTGCAACCTCCATTCCCTGTCCCCCTGTGCTGCTGAGGGCGGAGTAGGTAGAAATTGGGAGTGACGTTCAGCCTGGGAAGATGGGTGGATGTGTTTTAAGATTTGGTTTTATTTCTCATTGCTCCACTGTGTTTTGTTTGATAATAAATTAGATGAATTTTTCTCTGAGTTTAGTCTGTTTTGCCTGTGACTATAATTGGTGATCTCTCCCTCTCCTTATCTCAACCCACGAGCCTTTCCTTATACTTTTTCTTCCCTGTCTAGTTAAGGAAGGGGAGTTACAGAGCAGCTCTGGTGGGTACCTGGCCTCCAGCCAGGGTCAACCCACCGCAATTATTTTCAGATGCGATTTGATCAGTATTACTAGTTCACCTTCGCGGCAGGTCCCGGCAGATGCAGGACAGAGGAGCGAGGGAAGAGCGGGAATTGAGGAAGCAGGTGCCGCGGGAACGGCGCCCGGGGCGGCAGCGGTGCCCTGAGAGGCACGTCGGGCCGGGCCCAGCCTTGCCCTCCGTCCAGAGGTAATCACAGGCTCGCTCCGCGTTGCCCGACCGCCCCAGCCACCTCAGGTCGTCCGCTCCCTCCTGGCCCTGGCCGGCTAACGGCGGCCCCCGACCGAGCAGGGCCACGACCGCTTGGCGGGAAGTCCCCCTTCGCCCGTGGCCCCCGGACCTGCTGCCGGGCGAGCAGAGGAGGGTTACCGCGGCCGGTTACCCGCTGCAAATGGCCACCCCGCGGCGCGGGGGCCCGGCTGAAGGGTGGGGAGGGCAAGGCCGCGCCTCCCCCCACCCGCCGGGGACGAGACCGCCCCACGTCGGGACGCGGCCCCACTGCTAGCGGACTTCGGTACTCGTCGGGGGCTGAGTGGCGCCGGTTTTTAACACTGTCGTTCCTTTCGCTGGGGCCGGGAGGGCGTTTCGGGCGGGGAACCGTCGCCCGAGCGGGCCCTGTAGGGCTTTGACAGGAGTGTCTCTTCCCGCCAGGCTGCCGAGAAACCGAATAGCTGAGGGGAACCCGCCCCAAGCCACCGGCCGGCCCGGGGGCTACGGCCCCCGAAACGCCTCCGCGGGGGCAAGCCCTTCAATAAACCGAGTTGCTTCCGACGCCAACTCGGAACAACCAGCGTTACCTTCAAAGGCTTTTAACTCGACAGGGGAGAGCGACTTTTCCTCCCTCCTTTCGCACCCTTTTTAGCTCAGTTCGTCAAATCCGGGCGGCGTCTCGCATGACCTATATTCGCGCCCGCTGCGCTCTCCCGAGAGCAGCGCCTGGCGGAGGGAGGACTCCCGCCCGCCCGGGTGCACGTTAGGGTGGGGAAGCGGCTCACCCGCTGCCCCAGGGTCGCTACTGACGGGTGAGGGTTGTGTGCGCGCGCCCCAGCGGGCCCGCTGTCCCCTGCTGTAGCGGGAGCCTTTAAACCTCCTCTCGCTCCCCCTGCAAAGGCGCTACCTGCTCTGCCTCCCGCCTGCGGTTTTCCTCCGGCTTGGGGCCGCGAGCGCAGAGCGCGCAGCTAGTTTCGTTCCTGCACGCCGGTTCTGCTGTTGGCGAGCGGTTTATTTTGTTCCTTAACACCCCCCCCGGCCCACTCCCCAAAAGAAAAACAGCCTTCAAACAGCTCTAGAACAGCCCGATAAAGTTTGGGGCAGGTTGTTGTATGCAGCGTTAGGACCAGCCGGGTCCCCAGGGGCAGTGAATCTCCACAGAGGGGCAGCCCGGCCCCCGGAGCAGACAGGCGAGGGGACGGGGCTGAAGCCGCTCGTGAGGCGCACGAGACATGACGGACCGCTCCCGCCTC
>VXBL01001161.1:1301-34897 GCA_013400195.1 Aramus guarauna | reverse complement strand
AAAAAAAAAGATAAGATAATTAAACCCCTCGAGCCCGTGTTCGGCCCGCAGCTCTCACCGAGCCGCGGGTCTGCAGGGAAGCGAGGACTTTTGCGGGCAGAGGCGTGAGCGCTCCTGCGGCCGCCGTGGCCGCCTCCCCGGCGCGGAGCAAGGGATGGGGGCCGTTGGCTGGAGGTGGGACCCTCGGGCTTGCGGGGAGCGCCTGGCTGTCCGCGACTTGAAAAAATATCTCGGGTTGTCCTTCAGGGCTGTAAATACCTGCCTTAGGGCAGAGAGCTGCTGACAGACGCCTCCTGGTGAGGAGAGAGCTGTGGGACTCCGAGGGCGCGCCCTCCCTGCCTGCCTCTCGCCCTCCCCGCCTCCCTCCCCCGCCGGACACGGGTTTCCTCAGGAGCCGGAGCTGAAGGGGAGGAGTGGGCCGCCGGTTACCTTCCCGGGAGCACAAGTCGCTCCTTCTTCCCGGAGCAGCGAGCGTGCCGCTGGCGATTCAAGTCGTAACCTGAAGTGAACTAGCCATGGCGAGCGAGGACAAACAAGTTGTTCAGCCAACAGGTGATGATGGAGGAGGAGGTGGTAGTGGAGGAGGAGCGGGAAGAGAAGGAAATGCTTCTGAAGGGGGAAGTGTGCTGCAGCCTTTGAATCCAGGAGTCCCAATCCGAGGTATCAAGATGAAATTTGCTGTGCTGACCGGGCTGGTGGAAGTCGGTGAAGTGTCCAACAGAGACATATTCGACACTGTGTTTAATCTGGTAAGTTGATTGCCTTTTTGGGCATGAGAGAAACGAACAGTGTATGCATGCAGAAGAATCCCATGCTTTTTTGGTGTTATTTTTCTGTAAATATCTTTTTTTTTTTTTTTACACGTTTGCACTTTCACCACACTAGATTTCAGCTAGGTTCTTTTTACTTTTGGATCGCAAAAGCTGAAAATAAAGCACGTGAACCTCTCTATATATGTAAACTTGAAACAACTCTAAACAGCATGCTCCTTAGTTTGCATCAGAGAAATTGTTTATTTATTTAGCACTGAGAAGTGTATTGTTATGTTTAAACATTCAACAGGTGTACTCAACAAGAAAGTTAAATGTTGATTTAGTAACTCAAACTGTCATCAAAACACACATGCTGTTGTTTTAAGCCAAAACAACTTTTCCTATGAAGATGTTTATGTCCCTTTTTTGCTTTCCTTCTGCTTTAGAAGTAGGCAGAACTTTCATGTTCTGTCTGCTGGGGGTGGAGGGGTCAGGAAGTAGTTCATTCAAATGCTTTACTTACTCTGCTTTTTGGGAAGAACAGAACTCGGTTGCAATGTCCTTTTTTTATTAATTAGGTAGTCAGCTGCTGTTTTTCGAATACACTATGGATGTATTTAATCCTAGTAACAGATCTGACTAAAAATTGAGGATACAACTTTTCCTATCGAAGCTCCAGACATAATATATACCATTGAACTTCTTGGGCCACACTTAAAACAATTAAGCTAGTTGTTAATGTTTGTTTACTGAAGGAGACCAAACATTAGGAGAAAAACTGTTTTAAAGTTTACGAAGATACTCCTCTTTTATCAGAGGTCTCAAAATATCTCTAAAAATAATCATTGTTCCTCTTTCTTTCTTTTAGTGAGCACCTTTGACTTTAAAACAGTGTGGTTTCTCACAAACCAGGAAGTGAAAGCATGTAATAAAGTAAAGCTCGGTAACAAGAAAAGTTGTCGCAAAAGGCATACCATTTTTCAAATGCTATTTGCATTTCAGTTTTTTGTTAGTAGTATGCGTTTATTTACATGAAAGTTATCATGGTCACTAAATATTTATGTGTGCTGTGTCTGTTTAATGTTTTTTGTTATATTCCTGGGTTATGCTAAATGGTTATTTTTTAATATTTTTATATTAACATAATGCCATTCTCTAAATTGTTTGGATGAAAGTCTCAATACAGAGGAATTGCAGTACTGGCAAAAATGAAGTGTGGGTCAGAGGTTTCATGGATCCGTCAAGTAGGACAAAATGATTCTTAGAGTCCACTTGACAATTGTTCTTGACAAAACCCAGTGCTCAGATACATGGATGTGAGGTTCAAAAGGAAATTCTTGTAAATAGTTTACGATTTAGGACATTCGTATGAGGGGAAATTGTTCATGAGTGTGTTAAAAGACTATGCTAGAAACAAAGTAAAATTTGAGTGGTGTACTGGAGGTGTATTTTATGGCAGCAGTTTGGCAGAATAATTACAAATGCTCCTTGATACTGGGATTCCTTTTCTGCTCCATTTTGGAAAAGAGAGGAATGAAAAAATCAGCTTGATTCAGAGAATCCTTGATATTTATATTTATGAGCTCTGGAGGATTTCACCTGTGGACTGCATCATCTTAATTTCCCAGATAGCAGTAGGGGAGAGTTTCTGGCCCTGGAAATTTTTGAAATTGTGTTTTCTTTTTCTGCAAGTGAAACAACATTCCTGACCTCTCTGAGAAGATTCCCAACTCATCCAGTACACCTGCCTACAATGTGGGAGGCTTGAGTTTGTGCTCCTGCACCATGTTATTTATCAGAGCAGTAGTAGTCAGTTGATAGCTATCATAAAACAACCAATAGTTTGGTAGTAAGGACGCTTTACCTGGATTTACTGCTGCCTGTTGAAATGGCCACACCCATCATGGCAGTATCCCAGGCTGCGAAGAAGGGTCGTGCTCTCTCTGGCGGGGCTGTTCCTTTTATTGAGTTGAGCATCTCTGTGGGCCCGAGCCCTCCCCGTGGGGCCAACGGGCCCCGTCCTGGTGCGAGCAGTCCCGTGTGCGCCTGGCTAAGGCAGGTGTGCGCTGGCACGCGCGTGTTCCTCCCCACGTGTGGTGCCAGAGGGTCCTTCCCCAGGGCCAGAGAGGAGGGTCCCGTGTCCAGCATCCTGTAAGTCAAAAAAGTAGGTCCCTTGGTTTCTCTGAGTCCCAGGAAAACATGATCTACTGGTGACTAATTTGGAAGGAGAACCAGCCAACAAACTCATAGTTTTTCTTGCAGAAAGCATATGATTCCTGAATTTTTTGTTTTTGTTGTAAAAACTGTTAAGCTGACTTTTTAGTATAGCTTTCTGGGATATGAGGTCTCCTTACAAAGCAATACTCATCCATCTGTCATTGAGTTCTGCCTCTATTCAGTCGTTAGCTGTGACCTCTTTGTTTTGTTGATTAATACATCTGAAATCACACTGATCAGAATATAAGGCATGTGAATTATTGCTCAGTAATGGTATACTTACTTTTCTGTGTGTGTATGCAGAAAAGGTTTAACTTTTATATGAAAAAGTGATTCTTAGCTGTAGCTTTTCTGGTAGTTTGTTTCCCAATAGCTTTCAGAGCGAGTTTTCTCGTGTGTGCAGGTTCAGTTGAGGGTATGAAAATCAGCCTGTGATTGTTGTTACTAATGGGGCTAAGCGCAGCATAACCCCCTCCTATTGCATTTCATTCAGTTTGACTCATAACTACACTGCCTCAGCACTCTTAGCAGAAATCAGCTAGCTCGCTTCTTGTATTTTGAAACGAGGAGTTGTATGGTAATTGGGGGATTTTTTTGATCGCTGAAATGAGACGTCTTTAGACCAGAGTGGAAGGAAGGTTGGGCAAATCTGTGTCAAAAGGTGTTTTTACATACTTATTTTTGATAGTATAACCACCCTCAAATGTCAAGAGTTTATTTTTTAAAAAGGGAGGTTAGCTGACTTAATTTTTATTTCTTGAGCAAACATGTTGCTGTTAAATGTGCTCTTCCAGCTTGCATATGGAGGTTATGGTGAACTTTTCTGTTTGTGATGGGGAGTCAAGAGAAGCCTGAAGTGCTGTCTTGATGTTCCTCATCTTTATGGATTTAAGAGATGGTCATGCTTTAGATTCAGAAGGTCAAAAATCTAAAGTGCACAATAATTGGCTTGCTGTTTATTAAAGAAATACAAGCTTCTGTAGTCCTGATTACTTGAACGAATAACTTGTTCAGTCCAGCAGTGTTGGATCTTGGAGCTGAGAACCATGTGTAGCATTTTCTCTGTCCAGCAGTGTGACAGAGTGCTTAGTGAGCTCACTTCTAGCACACATCAAAAGCCTAGTAGTCTCATTTTATTGTCTTTGGAAATTCTACTCTTAGAAATACTCAAATTGATCAGGTTTTTTTTTGGCCAGCATCCTCTGAGAACCTAGTTTTCTAGCACATGTTAGATATGGCGTTGTGTGTTTCAGCACTTCTTAAAACTGAGAAGGAAAATACTGACTTTGAAGAAGTTTCTTATTCTGTGAAAAACTTTGAAAGGACATACTTGTTCAAGTATTAATCTGTTCTGTTGCTTTTCAGTAACAGACAGTAAGCTAAACTATGAGTATATATTGCTCATACATTGTGAATTATGTTTTCAATTGACTTTGGGCAGCAATAACTCCTTGAATTTCCTTTGTATACAAACCAGGTGAATTCCTGTTCATTACCTCATATCTGCTCCACCCTCTCAAATTTATTAAAATAAAAACCCTCCCGGTAGGAGAAGATGATAGAATGGAAAACCAAATTATTTACAGTGGGATCTGTTACTAACTTAAAATAGCTATGTGTTTTTCCTAGTCAAACAGAAAGACAAGTTGACCTACTAATGAAGGAACTTTCAGATAGAGTAGTAGAAATAATTCAGCAATGGGCAGAACTTAAAAACATAAATATATATGTTGCAGTCCTGTGCTACTAGTGTCAAAGGAGATTTTTAGGCTCTGACGCTTTCAGATTTAGAGAACAAACTGTTCTGAACGCTATACAATCTGCATTGGAAATACAGGATGTCCTGCAAAATCTTTTCTAGATTAAGATTCTGGGTAGAACTTCTGGTCTACTCCATCCTAAACAGGCTTGTCTTGGAAACAAGACAACATCGACATATGATACAAGTTATTGCAAGTTTCTTGTTTGTATATAAAACTTAGGTCACTGGATAGCCTTGTCTTTCAGTAGGTAAAGGGCTCTCACTATGTTGTTCATAATGAGTGCAGCATGTGCAGGTGTTAACTGTGCTGCATTATTAGGCTTGCAGTGGGAAATGGCTTGCAGTGGGAAACTGGCAAAATTCTGCTATGCTTCAAGCAGATGACCGTACAACTATTGTCTTTCTCTGTGGTGTTGGTATAATTCAGTTTGGGGACTTCATGCCAGAATTTACTCAGGTCTCAAGTTGACTAGTGTATAGAGACAACAGATACTCTAGACTTTCTCCTCTGCTTTAAAGAAATGCAGTGCGTTGCTTTAAGCCAATCTTGTTTTAAAAAGCTTTAGTGCTTCTAATTGTTCTATTGACTACAATATAGATTCAGTTGGTTGTTTCGGTTCCTTTTTTTTTCTCCTCAGTCTGTGTTGCAAAGACTTTATTTTAATGTTCTATCTGTCTCTTTGGTGAAGAGAATGTACTGTTGCTTCTGATTCTGTTTGTGGATTATGAGGTCCTCACCAAGAGTCCCCTGGTGACAAAGTGCAAATGAGAAAGAAATCTTAATTATTATCACCTTGGGAGGAAAAATAATGGGATCTGAGGAGCAAAGACTAAAAGTACTTTTAAAACTTCATTTGTCACCTCTCTTGCTTCTGCCACGCTTTACTAAAACCATGAACAAAAATCAACGTAACTTTTTAAAAGTCTTACTATTTACTTTCCTTCTTTCTTCTTTCTAAAGAAAGTGGGGTTTCTTCCCCAACCCTGCTTGGCTTTTTTTTATAGAACAAATCTGAGATAAATGTTTGGACTGTGACTTGTTTGTCGTCTTCTCATGTGCTCTCTGCTTTTTTTGCCATGTATCCACCACCATGGTTTCTGGACTATAAATTCTTTATCATTATTCATATTGAAAGCTAATGGCATCACCTGCTGATACAACAGGTATCTAATTTGGTATGAATGTTTCTGAAACACTAGTACAATGGATTTTATGAAGTAGAATTTCCCCTTTTCACCTCTGGTCACACACTCTTTGCATGTACCTTCTTGTAGAAAACCTCTAAAGCTAATGCTGATAAAATGAAATGTATTACACTAGTAAAAATGCACCATAAATGTCTTTATAACAATGCGTTGTTTTCATTACCGTACTGTATCTTTTTAGAGAATGCTAGGTTTTAGTTTCTATAGAAACTTTTCAATGCTGATGCCAAGTGAAAGTAACCAAATAGTTTCTAGAGCATCACTGAATATTGTGCATTTCTTAATATATGCAGTCTTCCCTAGTAGGTTCCCAGTAAGTACACCTCTGGCTACAGTTATCCTGGTTCAGTCACTTCTGTCCATTTACGATACAGATTGTAAGGTAAGTCTGTGGCTTTAGCTGGGTCAAGCTTGCAGGTTTTTTTTTAAAAATCATAGTAAATTGGACAGTCAGCTGTCTTAGTGGTCATGCATCCTTTTACTCTTGGTAAATGAATGGAATTCAGCAAAACATCTGTAATGCTTCCAAATCTTTCTCAAAGTCCTTTTTGTAAAGTAACATCAAATGCAAACTTAGTTCTTGCTGGCCCTTTCACAGTGGGAGGCTTGTGCCCAGTTTTATGAATTAATTTAGACTCCTTGATTCCATGTCATCTTTATGATTTTGAAGACATCTAATTTGGGATCTGGTAACAGTAAAAGATGATTTTATAAGTTTAGCTGACCAAATGAGGCTGAGAGATGTCTTTCACCAGACTTTACCTAGCTCAAAATTGTTGAGTTACGGGAGTCGCTAGTCCTTCACTTAAAATAAGAATTACAGACCTCCATCTTGTTAGAATGTATTCTGAGTTGTTATGGATACACTTGCTATTGAAGTGGTATGTGTTGGGGGTTTTCAGGTATTGACGCAACTTGGAAATCACTTTGTAGTTAGTGGAAATATCACTGTGCATAGTCAAATGTAGGAATCTAGGGAAATTTTGTGGTCAGTTGAGAAATGCATGGAATTTAGTAAGTGAGATGCTAATGTCAGTCTTGAATTAGACGTGCTGATGATTTAAAGAAAATTATCTAGACTGTAGAAGAGCTGATTTGTACTTTGGCTGTGGTATCAACTCACTACTGTGACTGCAACTTAAAACACACTATAGGACGATAAAATACTGAGGACAAAATCTTAAGACTACACAGGAAAATGTTCCGTTTTTCTTACTCTTCCTTTAACTGGCCAATTTTTGTAGCTTCTCATGACCAATCTGAAGTTTCAAGTGTCTGAAAGCCTGTGAATGATACGTGCTCTATGTTTTCCGGGTATCCTGTACTGCCATTAGTAGGCTCTGTACCAACCTAAAATAAAGCTAAAAAAAGCAAGTTGAACCAGGCATTTTACATATATCGTGTCTTAATGATGGAATATTTCATAGAATCATACAGTAGTTTGGGTTGGAAGGGACCTTTAAAGGTCATCTAGTCCTGCCCTCCCTGCAGGATCATCTTCAGCTTGATAAGGTTGCTCAGAGCCCCATCCAACCTGACCTTGAATGTTTCCAGGGATGAAGAAATTACCAACTCTCTGGCAACCTGTTCCAGTGTTTCACCACCCTTGTAAAAAACTTCTTCCTTACATCTAGTCTAAATCTACCCTCTTGTAGTTTAAAACTATTACCCCTTGGCCTGTTGTAACAGGCCCTGCTAAAAAGTTTGTCCACATCTTTCTTATAAGCTCCCTTTAGGTACTGAAAAGCCACGATAAGGTCTCCCTGGAGCCTTCTTTTCTCCAGGCTGAACAACACCAACTCTCTCAGTCTGTCATCATAGCAGAGGTGCTCCGTCCCACTGATGATTTTTGTGGCCCTCCTCTGGAACTGCTCCAGCAGGTCTGTGTCTTTTCTCTGCTGAGGACTCCAGAGCTGGATGCATTTTTAATTAGTCGTCCATTCTGCCTGTTTCAAATGTGTTCATAGCCTACTTTAGAATTCCCCTTTAGAACGGAATGCATCAGTTTAATGACAGATTTTTCTGTTTGGTGTCCTGTAACAAAGAAGAGAGAGTCGGGTATCTACTGTGGTTGCTTTGCTCTAAGTATTTTGTATCACCTCTGTCGGACAATACTAGGCTGGATGGGCCATTGGCCTGACCCAGTAGTGCAGATAGCACAGTAAAGTGATGGCCATATGGACTCTCTCAGGAAAAGCATTTGCGGATTAGGGAATAGAATGAAATTAGTCAAAAGCATCAGGGAAATAGGTGGATGGCGTGTCAAGGTTGCTAGAAAGGCTGGACATTGCAGAGCAAGATAAAAATAGATATTTATTCATGTCCGTTGAAAGAGATTATTGGAAGGATGAAACAAAGTGTGCAGATTCAAGAGGAGTGTGAGTAAAGAGAAGATTTTGAAGTGGCTGTATTGGATGAATACTGAAGGCTGAGGAAAATCAGAGATGAAGAATTTGCTTAATTCTCTTTTAAGGCAGTGTTGCTTTGGTATGGTGTTCAGTACTCAGTGGCTAGTCAATTGTATATTCAGATGCTGAAGCTTGCTGAGAAGTCCTAGTCTTCTGAAAATCATCAGGTGCTTTTTTTTTTTGTATGTTGAGATTTCAGGTCTGACAAAAGATAAAAATGAGCTTTCTCTGTGGTTTCTTTTACTATCTGTATATTTGTTTTACCACCTGTTGGGGAACCTGCAGTCATTCTGAACTGTATCCCACTTGACATGGTATTGTGACCTTTTTTAACTTTAACCTTTTATGAACCTTAAGGAGGAAGCTTTAATCTGTTGCACAGATTAAATAAGCTCTACAGTTTAGTCATTGGATATGAAATACCTACTTGCTACATTTGGTGTTTCTGTGTATAAAACCCATTCAGAATCTTTTATGTCAAATTCAGTCTTGCATGCATTAAACTTATGCATTTCTTCTTAAAGAACTCCTGTTTATTTTAAATGGGTCATATGGAAGACAGTTTTTGTTCGTAATCACTAATTCCCATTAGCTAACTTTTTGCCATTCAAAGTGTCTTCCACACCCCTAGAGGCCTTGGTAGTCTCTTTATAACGTTTTGTGTGATGAGTTTTGGCATTAGCTTGACCTAATTACTAATGTCCTAATTTAGATTACACTTCTGTTTTAACTAATTTTGGATTTTTCTCTTGGACTTGGTATCATGCTGGAGTATACTATTGCCTGTCCAAAAAATAGTTTGGTCATTTCTTTTCCCTCTGGGAAACCTTTGGACTTTGTCTGGGAGCTCTGGCCATTTGCCAAGAATCCGAGGGCTCTAATTAATTTGCATAAAACAGGATACTGTTGCCACCTGCTTTTTTAATACCACTTGTAGTTTCCAGCATGCAGTGCTCCATATTTAGAGCAGATAGCAATCGAGATGCATCCTTGCACAGCTGCTGTAATCAAATTCGCTAAATAATGATGCTGCATGAGCAGTTGCAATTGTACCTTCTCCTGAGACACTGTAGTCTTTGTGCTGATACTGGAAGCTTGTTGTAATTTGTGAAGAGCTTGCATTGCTACAGTGCTTTAGATTGCAAAGCTTTGCAAATGGGCATAAATAGTTTCTAGATAGGTTTTCTTCTCCACAAATTAGTTTCTAATGCATTCTTTTGCACTGGACTCCTCTAGTAATAACTGGGGAGCTGGGAACAGCTATGTCCCAGGCATGATTTTCTTTTTAATAGCTGCCTTGAGATGATATTTAAATGAGAATAGCTAGTGGGAATAGGATGTGCTCTGTTGCCTCCTGCAAAGTACTCTGTGAATTTGAGCTGCAGTCCCTTTACTGCAGCCTGCATATGAGTAGTTCTGTTGATGTTTTTGTATTCTACGTACATCTAGCCAAAAAATTTCATCTGTTTTATACAACAAATTCAGATTATTTTTGGTGTGACTGAAAAGCTGGACATGAGTTGTTCAGGCAAAAACCTATTCTTTTTTTGTTAATGCAACTGAAGAAAGCAACAGTTAGAACTATGGGGTTAACTTTGCAACTGAAAATCAAAACCAGAGCAGCTACTTAGGATTCATCTGCTCTATGAGAGTGTGTTGTGTGTGTGTGTGTTCATGTCCATCCTTTCCTTTCCCCTCCCCCCCGCCTTTGCCATCAGCAGTTGTTCTCTGTGTTGTGGACAGAAGTTACACGAATGAATGAATGAAGTCTATTTTATTTGTTCCACTTAGATACTCCACATTTCTAGTTCTATACTGGACTAGTCCTGTAAAACAGCAACTTTGCATAAGGTGACCTGTAGCTTATATATTCTCTCTTTCGGGAATGCTGAAAGGCTAGTGGCACCACTAAGCAGCAGGTAAGATGATGACTGCATCTGGAGAGCAATTTCTCTTGTAAAAGAGCAACAAGAGAACCAGTAGCATCTTGCAGTGGATTGGGAGGTATAAAATTATGGAGTCCAGGACGTTGAATGTTTGCTTAATAAATCTCTCTCAAATTGGTTCTTTATCGAATTGGTTCTTTATCAAACTGTGCAGGTTTGGGTGGTAATTGCGCTGGTTGCTTTCCCAAATATGATTGAGATGGGGGTGGGTGAGATGCTGCTTGATAGAGTAAGGTAAACCCTGTTGCTGTAGAATTGCTGAGTAAAGGCTTTGCAGATCCTGCAATGTTTACATTTTTGTAGTCCATTAGTAGAGAAGTCTTTAAATTATGGTGTTGGCACTTCTCAGGATTAAAACTGCATTCCTAAGGAAAACTGTTTTTTTGCAGGATTATTAACGATTCAGGCAGACCTTGGAATCAAGTAGTGCCTAAAGAAAAAAAAAAACAAACCTCATAACAAAAAACCCCCAAGAAGATTCTTTATGCAGAATCATAGCCGTAAGTTCAAAAACAATGGCCAGACATTCAGAAGTAGAATTGCTGATAAGCCTTAAAACAGTGCAATCAGGGAGAATAGGAACCAAATGACTAATGTTGGTAATGGTGCATGACTGTTAAATAAACAAATGGAAACTATCAGTCCAGTCAGCATCTGCCTCCTGCTAATGTTTTTGTTGAAACTAAGCATGTGATTTGTGTGTAGTTTTGGTTGTGAACTTGGTTGAAAAGAACTTGCAAGCTTTTTTTTTTTCTTTTTCTCTCTAATGTGAGCTTAGTTATACTGTAGGATTTGGTTCCAGCGTATAATTTAGGTGCTGTAATGCCTGACTTCTAGGCATCTGGTACGGAGTATGAAACTGAGGAACTGTGACTGCATTTTTAGAATATGTTTCAAAATAGCTAACATGAGATGGGGAGCTCTGTATGTTTAATATATTGCTGATGTTACAGAATGGGAGAACACTGAGGTGCTGGGAATGGATATTTCAACTGGGATTGCAAAAAGTTCTCTGTCCACTTTGTAATCTACAACCAAGGGTCACCTTCTGAAATGATGACGTTCTTAACACTTCAGATTTCCTTGTGTCATGGTTTAACCTGACAGGCAGCTAAAACAACCACACAGCAGTTTGCTCACTCCCTCCCCCAGTGGGATGGGGGAAAGAATCAGAAAAAAGTAAAACTCATGGGTTGAAATAAAACAGTTTAATAGGACAGAAAAGGAAGACAATAATAATAATGATAAAAGAATATACAAAACAAGTGATGCACAGCACAATTGCTCACCAACCGCTGACCGGTGCCCAGCTAGTTCCTGCAGCTCTCCCTGGCCAACTTCTCACAGCTTATACTGAGCTTGACATCATAAGGTATAAGGAATATCCCTTTGGCTGGTTTTGGTCAGCTGTCCTGGCCATGCCCCTTCCCAGCTTCTTGTGCACCTCCTGTGGAAGGCTCATGCCTCCTTGCTGGCAGGGCCTGGGAAACTGAAAAGTCCTTGACTTAATTATAAACGCTGCTGAGCAACAACTAAAACGTTAGTGTATTATCAATGTTATTTTCATACTAAATCCAAACCACAGCATTATACCAGCTACTAGGAGAAAAATGAACTCTATCCCAGCCAAAACCAGGACACCTTGATTTAAATGAGGTAGCAGTGGTGCCCAACTCAATAATCAAGTGCTGTGAAAAGGGCTCTCAGGCACAGAAACTGTACCAGCAGCTTCTCATCTTTATGCAAATCAGTAAATGCTCATGGGGAAAAGATTGCCATGTTTTCTTGCTCATTTCTTCCTCAAAAGTAAGGTCCCAGTCTTCTGCCATGTTAGATTATCTACAGTTTAACCTCACATCAGGACACTCTGCTTTGTCCCTTCTGTGCTCTCCTCTTTTCCGTGACCTGCCACCTACTGCCTTCGTCCTGGGCTGCAAAAGCAAGTCCTGAGTGCTCACTGGGCTCTGTGGTGGGCTGGGGAGCTGTGAATGCCACTTGTGCTGCAGTTGCTGTGAATCAGCTGATTGGCAGGGGTATTGCCTTTGGGGCCATGTTTATTCCGTGACTCATCTGAGACCTGGCACTAGAGACTTGTGCCCTTCCTGTGTACTGCTTTTGAAGTGAGATGTGTATTGCTCTTTGGGAATTTTGCTGGCTTAGTAAAGTATCACCTATGCAGGAAATGAAAGCCACCTTGATTTCTGTCCTTAGTAGGAAGAGGTTCAAATTGCCATTTGTCAGGAGGGCATAGCGATGGTGTTGTGACTTGTAAGGGGATATTTCTAACACCTCTTCTATGAAGACTGGGCTCATATACAGTAAAGAATGCCAAATTCATGGGTATGGAGAGAAGGCACAGAAAGAAACAAGTGTCAGACCTCATGGTTAAGGTGTTTGAATAAGGTTCTCCAGTCACTTACATATGACAGGAAAGGTATGGAGCTGGAAGACAGTGGATTTCTTGCCCACAGGTTAGGCCTTTAGTAAAGTTTTCTTTATGGTGTATGGAATCCTGATTTCTTTCCTGGAAGGTGAATTACCTTCAGGTGGAGGGGTTTGTCCGGTGACTGAAAGATCACCAGAATTGCTTAGGCATACTTCAGAAATAATTTAGACAATGGAATCTTGGGTTTCTTGGTTCTGGAAGGTGCTGTCATTTTGCAGAAAAGTGGTATCCCTGTTTCCAACTAGATCTTGTTTTAGGAGTGTGCTTAGTACTTCTGTGTCCTGTCTTGAGAGAAGCCATTAGCCAGCTGAAAAAATGTCACATACCACTTCTAGAAACAAGTTAGTGTTGTGTATTGTGTGCCTCTCCACCCCTCCCCCCCAAAAAAAAAAAATCAAACAAAGGGGAAAAATAATTTTCATATTGTCAGACAATGTAGATGAATGTAAGAAGGAAACTTCTCAGTTCACGGTTTCCCTCAGCTAGGATTTGTGTGGCAAATTGAGAAGCCTGGAAAACTGGATACAAAGTAGAAGTTGGGGAAAAAATGTTGAGGTTTCACTTCAGAGCTAACTTAATTTTGATGCTTTGCTTTAGCACTTTAAAGATGAATATGTCTGTAGGAATTTTTAGTTAGATATGTGAAGAGTTGTTGGGATCAATTCCAGTCATATGAACAGAGGTAGAGGTGAAATTTTAGAGGAGCAACCTAACTCTGCCCAAAGAAATTGTCTTAAAATAGCATCACAAATTAATGGTTTAGTATAATCACTGTGACTGTGCTGTAGTAAAACTGTGCTTGAAATTCAAACTTTTGAAATCAAATACTGACTAGATGTCATGAACTTGCCACTATCCATAATATTAGAAAAGCTGTATCAGACTGGTAAAGTTACTAGTGACTGGAAAAGGGGAAACATAACCCCCATTTTTAAAATGGGGGAAAAAAATGAAGACCCACAGAACCGCAGGCTGGTCAGTCTCACCTCTGTGCCCAGCAAGATCATGAGCAGATCCTCCTGGAAACTGTGTTCAGGCATATTGAAAATAAGGAGTTGTTGGTGACAGCCAACATGGCTTCACTAAGGGTAAATCATGCCTGACAAATGTGGTGGCCTTCTATGTTGGGGTTACAGTGTTGGTGGTTAAGGGAATAGCAACCAATGTCATCTGCCTGGACTTGTGCAAAGCATCTGATGCTGTCCTGCGTAACATCCTTGTCTCTAAATTGGAGAGACACGGATTTGAGGGCTGGACCACTCCATGGAAAAGGAATTGGCTGGATGGTCGCACTCAAAGAGTTGCGGTCAACAGCTCTATGTCCAGGTAGAGACCAGTGATGAGTGGTGTCCCTCAGGGGTCTGTATTGGGACCAGTATTATTTAACAACTTTGCTGGGGACATGGACAGTGGGAGTGAGTGCACGCTCAGCAAGTTTGCTGACGACACCACGCTGTGTAGTGTGGTTGACATACAGGGGGGAAGGGATGCCATCCAGAGGGACCTTGGCAGGCTTGAGAGGTGGGGCTGTGCGAACTGCATGAAGTTCAACAAGGCCAAGTGCAAGGTCCTGCACGTGGGTCAGGGCAATCCCAAGCACAGCTACAGGCAGGGTGGAGAATGGATTGAGAGCAGCCCTGAGGAGAAGGGCTTGGGAGTGTTGGTGGATGAAAAGCTCAACATGAGCTGGCAACACATGCCTGCAGCCCAGAAAGCCAACTGTGTCTTGGGCTGCATCAAAAGAAGCATGACCAGCAGGTTGAAGGAGGTGATTCTGCCCCTCTACTCTGCTCTTGTGAGACCCCATCTGCAGTACTGCATCCAGCTCTGGTGGCCCCAGTAGAAGAAGGACATGGAGCTGTTGGAGTGAGTCCAGAGGAGGGCCACAAAGATGATCAGAGGGCTGGAGCACCTCTGCTGTGAAGCCAGGCTGAGAGAGTTGGGGTTGTTCATCCTGGAGAAGGGAAGGCTCTGAGGAGACCTTATAGGAGTCTGCCAGTACCTGAAAGGGGGCCTACAGGAAAGCTGGAGAGGGACTGTTTACAAGGGCATGTAGTGATAGGACAAGGGGTAATGGCTTTAAACTGAAAGAGGGTAGATTAAGATTAGATCTAAGGAAGAAATTCCTTGCTGGAAGGGTGGTGAGGCACTGGAACAGGTTGCCTGGCAAAGCTGTGGATGCTCCTGTCCCTGGAAGTGTTCAAGGGCAGGTTGGATGGGGCTTTGGGCAGCCTGGTCTAGTGGAGGCTGTCCCTGCCCATGGCAAGGGGGTTGGAACTAGATGATCTTTCAGTTCCCTTCCAGTCCAAATGGTTCTGTGATTTTCATGTCATTCTTTCTTAATTTCAGTGGGAAAAATCACTTTGAAGTACTTAAGAGTGCCAGAAGTTTAGCTTAAACTTACATTTGAATGCAGAGGAGAGAGAATTATTTCCATAGATTTTGACTCATCCTGTTGTCATATGTTAAACAATATTACACAAACTCAACATTATTTGTGTTTTCATTTGCTTTGTAGTGTGATACAGTGTATTAGTCTTGTAGCTGTTACTATCTGATATGCAGATTTTAATGAGAATTTCATGGCTCATTCCTATTAAATTTCTTACTCGGGTAGCTGAAGCCCAGTATCATCCTGAGCAGGGTATTTCCGTGCATTTCAATGTGGCAGTGTCACATATTACTGACAATCAGACGCAGGCTTAATGACCATTTTCTGGCATGCGTGACATCTGTTTTGTGGAATAGCTTGTCAGTTTTGGAATACACTTACTGTATGTCTGCTGTGGGTTGGAAGTGCTTTTGACTTTTGTGGCATTGAGTTAGAAGTGATCTTGATGCTTCAATTTCCTGTTACAGGTAGGTATACTGGGAAGGAGGTGAATAGCTTTAAAGGCTTATTTATATTCTTCTCAATTGAGAATACTCAATTGAGTACTCAATTTCACAACTTTTAAGAGTCAGCTTTAATGTTTCCTATAGATCTATTATTTATATATATGAGGCTAGAGTTAGAATTCTGTTTCTTGACTCTGTTTAGGAGTTTTGTTTATCAAGGATACCTCTAAATGGATTTGTTTGCTTGTGACCTTACTGTGTGCATTGGAAAAAATGCTTGAAAGCACATACGGATTCTTAAAACAGGTATTGATCACTATAATGATGGGATCAAAGCAAAGGATTTCTCAATTGTAGTAATTATATGTGCAAATTCCTATATTAAAAAAATGCCTGAACCTCAAACTTAATCCAGAATTTTGAAGGCCAAGATGCCTTTGTTTAAAAATGTTAATAATTTGACCAAGAGGAGCTATTGTCCATTACCAGCATGCAAAGCTAGCTATCTCTGACTAAATTAACTGTGGTCTTAAAGGAGAAACAATAATGAAATGTTTTTATGGTGACTATATTTATTAAATATTAGTTACCCAAGTATGTCTTCAGGCTGTGCTTTGTTATGTATAATGCCGTAGTCATGATCTCTGTACGGTGTGGTTCTATGTTCTGGTGCTGTGAACCGGTAAGGTATTTATACAGTCACTGCGTTTGGTGTCGAAGTAGCATACTCCTCTTTGAGACATATTCCTGCCTCTTGCTTGAATGATTTCCATATCAAAGATAAGGGGTATAAAAGCAAGGAGAAAAAGGTGTTATTTTTATTTGTTAATTCTGTAAACATAGGAGGGCCCCTTAGAGTCAGGATGGGCTCTTTCATTTTCATCCATTAGGTGCAACAAAGTTTCTGCAGACTGAAGCAAGTCTTACTTGCTCCACGTAGGTGGTCATGACTGATACGGCACATTTAGTTAAATTGAAATTTCCTTGGAAGAGGAATGAAGATCCAGATTTTTCTACAAGATTGTAACGATACATGGAGTAGTGAAGAACTAAAAAAAGCTTCTTGTACTGTACAGCAGCTACCTGCTTTGGAAATATTCATGTATAGAACTGTAGAGAATTGGCAGAACTGAAGCTAGTGATAATTTTGGATAGGTGATGCAAACTAAAGTGCCTCAAGGCAACAGTGTGCAACAGTCACTGCTGTTGAAAGTCACCTTCCTTCTGGGCCATGCTTTCTGTGCTGCTCCATCAAGAGATGTTTCACTATTGCTCCTTTGTTCTAATGGCAACATAAGTCAATGAGAAGTTCTGTCTGCATTTTTGTATCATTTGTTCTTACAATGCACAATGTAGATTCAGTGTTGGCAATAAAAAGCTTGAGCTTCAAAAGCTTTTACAAGTTCATAAAGAAACTGTTTAGCAGAAATATTTGGAAAATTGATCCCCATTTTCTTCTCCTTGTGAACTTGTCAATGACATCTTGACTTCTACTGGACTGGGGTTAAATTACAAATCTTCAGGGTTAAGCCCTGAAAATGAGGAAGAATCAGTTTGGTTTCTCAAGATATAATTTCAGGATTTTAAAATGAAAGCTAGAAAGGATGTTAAAATAATTGAAAAATTGTTCTCAAGAGTGATTCATACTTTAAGATTACCTGATGTCTTCCATTTCAAACAATCTTCAAGCATTTTCTCTGAAGTTCTGCTCATTTTTTGCAGCCACTGTTTGATACTGTGTCCCAGAGACATGTGTGGGTTCAGCCTTTGTTCAAATTCTTCTAACACACAGACTTACTGCTTTCAAAGCAGCAGCAAATGTGTGTTTTCTGCTGAGTGGAGTCAGGCGCCTAGCAAATGGAGTTGGGAGCTAGAAAAGGAGGACAAGCGTGTTGGGCTTCCCACTTCTCAGGCCTGCTGGTTATATGCTATGCTTTCTACTTGGAAATCAAGGAATGTTAAGACTGTTTAGTACCCAGCTCTAGAGCTGCCTCATTATGTAGGTTGCCATTTAGATGTTTGTCTTCTAATTCCCGAGGCAGAAGGTATGGCAAAAAGTAGAAACCTGCTTATAAACAAGAAAGTGACAAGTGAAACTGTCAAATGAGAAAACTAGAATGAGCAACTGAAGTCTTAAAACTGAAATGACACTATCAAATGAGAAAACTAGATATTGAGAAACCTTCAAATGAGCTAAACTTAGTGTTCTAAGACAGTCTAAGAGCTCTTCAGAAAAGTATTATTTATCTGAATCAGCAATGACCTAAAATCTGAAATGAGGTTGTAGACATTAAAGCTCTGGTGAGGGTGGTATTGTTCTACAACTTTGGACAGTGGAATATGGAGCTGTGTTGTCTGGGATTTTTGACTTGATGCAGTTGTAACCTGTCTCACAACAGCAGTTCTCACTGGAGAAAATTTGTAAACACTCAAGTCTCCTGGTAGGCTGAGGAGGTACAGCTATCTTTTAATTTATTTATTTATTTTTTTAATCTGTTGGGAAGATGACAAGCTTAGGTGTTTCGTTGAAACATTCTCTTCTCCCCTAAAGTTAACCTTCTGCTGACTGCAGTGAATGATGAGAAGATTTTAGCATCTTAACATATAGAGACCTCATTGCCAACTGCTTTGTTACATAATGCTTAGTTATGAAAGAGGAAACGAACACAAAGACTGTTCTCAGTGACTGACAGTATATAGTGAGTCTTGTTTCTGTAAAGGCAGGAGACAGGCTTTGTTGTGCAGAAGGAAGTTTCCGAAGCAGGGTGTCCTAAAACCTGAAGTCAATTCATGCTAGAACTTCAATGTGGTACTTGGTTGAAAACAAATAATAGTACTTGTATGAATGCAAAATGTTTCTTAAAAAAAAAAAAGTGAAGAATAACACATAGCGGTAGAAATAATAGTAATTATTTTTCAATACAAAGAGCAACTAAGGAAAGCATGTTGAAAATACTGAGGTGCTAGGCCCTAAAAATGACAGTGGGAATTGTTTTTCTATTTTATCTGCTAATTATCTAGAATGTATGTAGTGAAGAAGAAGCTTTGAATGGAGGAAGATCTCAGGATGGAAACAAAAATTCTCAGGTTTCCAAATCTGAAGTCCAAAATGGGTAATTATTTTCAGCTAAAGCTCTTTGAACTTCCTGTACATTACCTGAGGCAGAGATATGTTGGGGACAAATCTATTTGCCTGGTTTTGTGCAACAAATTCCCAAGTATGAAAGATGATGTCCAAGGAAGCACAGGTGTGTTATAATTTGAAGTATCTGCCTTGCTTTACTGGGGGTGCAGCTGTTGTCACTGCCATCACTGCAGATGGTAATAACCATGGTTACTGCCAACAACCATTTGAGGCTAGAAAAAAGAGCTTTTATATTGTATACTTCCAATGTGTAAAACTCCTTAAACTGGTAGCTGGACTACTACTTGTAATTTGAAAAAATTAAGAGCTTTTGTCCCCTAGGATGATGATCTTAAATTTATGAGAATCTACTTGTGGATTTGATGAAGAGAATTAATGCTAGTAGGGTGATTCATGGACTAAATGCATGTTAAATATTGAAATATGTAAATTGGATGATTTCATAAATGTAACATTATGCAGCATGAATAAAAACTGTTATTAATTTTTGGAGTAAGAGGAGGCATAAGCAGAGAAATTTACTCCTGTCTCCCCACCAAACTCTTTTAAAACCTCCCTTAAATGGATGCATTTCTCAGTTTATTTTTGACAGTCTTGTAAAGTATTGTTTTTTATATGACTGACTTCACATGATTTTGAGTTTTAAAAATGTTGCTGCTCTATAAATCTGAAATTAGTTTTGTATTAAACACAGTGAGAAATGGGACTGGAACATAATAAGAAAAAGAAATCTAATTTTATCACTTCTTAGATGTTGTTATCTCAAAAGAGCATTCTTCTGATTACCTGGAATCATTTAGCACCATCTGTAGTGCCATGTGTAACACAGTTAAAGTAGTATAATAGCTGCTGAGGATAAACACAGTTAAATTAAAAATGGTTGCTGAGTAAATGAGTATGTTATATTTTAAGAATTTCAGAGTCTTCTGTGGAGAGGGGTTTTTATCTGTAGCTTTATTTTCCATAACCCAGTGCTTCCCTCTTTGGTTCTGTCAGTGCAGAAGTGTGGTGGCAATGAAGTGATTGCCACTGTAAGTTTTCTGTGAGAGAATGTTACTGTCTGTTTCATCTGTATTTTCTGCTCAGTAAAGAACTGTGTTACTGCTTTAGCTGTCCTTTGCTGCAGCCTCTCCTCTTGGCCTGGAGTGTCCACATACAGAAGGAGAGAGAACCGCTGCCATGATCGCTCTTTGCTCCAGTGGCATCAGGAGTTGTATCAGTCTCCAGAGTTAAACAGCTAAATGAGTTCCAAACTTTTGCAAGCAGCACATGGGCAGTGTAAGAAACTAGGTGATGAATATAGCACACAGCCCTCTAGTTAGTTACCTTACTGGGAAATGTTTAAAACAAAGAGTACCTTGCTTAATGTGACCTTTTGAGTTTGGGATGGTGGCATTCAGCAAGATACTGGTGATTGAGTAATGGAGTAGATTGGCAATTATGTGTAATTTTGATTTCTTCTTAAAGGTTTGTTTAGCTCTCTTGTAAAAAAAGAAAAAAAAAAAAAGATCTTTGAGTTGATAGAATCACTGCAATAGAATAGTTGTTAAAATTCTTTTGTCAGTGTTTCTGTCAAATGCTTATTTGTTAAAATTATTCTAGATGCTGAAAGCTGTTTTCTGGCTTGTCTGTAAATTGCTTTGTACAAAGGTTGCAAACTTTAGCTGACAGTATTTTGTCGGAGCATGATTGACACTAGCTTTATGCTTTGATAAAGTAACAAATAACTGTAACTTGAATTTCTTCTTTCTATAACTTTTACTTTCCTTCCTTAACATTTCCTTGAATGTTTCATTAGGATTTTTGTTGTCCTGAACATAAACATGTTCCACAAGCCTCCTTCCTGTCTCTTGTCTTGAAATTTGCATGAGAGGAAGGAAAGAAGATAGAATTAAAATTTTTATATTGAAGTACTTTTCAAATTGTGATTTTCAAAATTCAATTGGTGTCTGTATTTGTATCATGGCAGCCTTTCGTATTCCAGATCTGTCATTGACCAGCTGTGTTTAGGTAAAAGTGTTGCCAAAGACAGCATTGCACATAAAAGGAAACAGGTGAATGGCAACAAGGATGAAATAAGTTTTAGGTTCATCTTGCAATAAGAATGGTTTCTTAAGCAAGTGTTGTATTCTGTGCTGAATGCTTTGCAAGGAGAGTCCAATAATAAACAAAAAGCAGACAATCCCACCCCTTATTAAAATTGTACATGAAGAAAATCATATTATTTTTCCTTTCATCTTCCATCCACTGTCACTGTATTTTCTGCAATGTTGGTAATGGAATTATTTTTTTCAGTATTTCAGTTTACATGTGTTTAAAAAACAAACAAAACAACCTGATTTTTTGAAAGTGTGTAATGCTACAATTTCACAGTATAAATATAATCAAATAGTGATGTCAATGTATTAAAATTCTACAATTGTATGCCTAAGTAGTCATACATGAGGCACCCATGTGCCTCCACAGACTTGTTTCCTTGAGGAGGGCTTGATGTGAATAAAACATTAATCTGCTTCACTCATACTGCATAATTCAGCCTTAGGTAAATACTAAATAGGAAAAAGTCAGCTTTAACATAAATTTCAGAAGGAAAATTGAGACTTTTCTAGGTACAAAATAGCTTACTTTCCAAACATCTTAAGGGTTTTGCAGAAAACTTTGGGTTTATAAATTCAATTGGATTTTCGAGACTCATTGCACCTACTGCAAGTGTTTGAGTAAATAGAGGCAGGTATTTTTCCTTGCTGTTTTTAACATAGCAGTTGACAGAGCTGAAATAATGTGGTGGTTATTACAAAACCTATATTTGTATTTCTTGCTTCATTTTTCAGATACAAAAAGTGTTCTGTAATACAAATTGTGTGCTCACCTGTGATGCCAGTAGGAGGACGTGAGAGGTTTACTTTGGGTTTTTATATTAACTGAATCTGGAAAACACAATGGGGATGTTTACATTTAGAGACCAACCTGAGCTTAGCTTTTATACACTTCACTGCAAACCTGTCTGCAATATACTTAGTGTGCATTAAGACATACCAATTTACACTTGGAAGTATTTATTTTCAAACTTCATAAATTTAAGATAAAAAGTTAAATAGTATATTTTACAGACATTTTTTAGCTTTCTATTTAAGTTCACCTTGTTAGCAAAAGCCAACAAGTGAGTTTGAGAGGGGGCTGTACTGTAAAGGTGCAGAGCTATATACCTTTAGCATCTATTTCTCAGCTTAGATAATTTTGCATGAGTTATTGCTGGATTTCCTCTTCCTCTTACCTCTGCTGTATACATCTTTTTTATTATTTACTCACAGCTTCTGTTTTATTACTTTTTTTTTTGGAGTGTCTCCTCAGTTCTGTTTTTCTTGTCCCTTTGATTCATGTCTTGATTTTTGGTCTTCTGTAAAATACTGTTCTTGCATATGATGCAAGTCTTACTCTCTATAGTGTTGCACACATATGCTGTCTATAGGTATGCTTACGAATTTTTAAAATTTGTGGTCCTACATAGAAGTATAAGAGAACTATAACAAAACCAGTTATTTACTAGAATTTCACTGAAGCAGCATGGTACAAGTTAAAAGTACAGTATTTTGTGACATAATTGTGGTGGTTGAAATAAAAAGATACAAGGCAGGAGTTGTTGTGTTGTAATAGTTGACCAATCAAGTATGTAAAGTATTAAAAACCAAGATACAAATATTTGAGAGAAGACAAACAGTCTTCCTAAAGTTCAGACACTGAAAGGCTTTTCTTGGAATAAGGCTTAAAAATTTACGGTTGCCAATAAAGGCTTTCCTTGAAAGACTGTCAAGTATAGATTATAAGACCAAGCGATCAATGTGTTAATGTGACCTCCTGCGTGACATCAGCCATAAGGCCAACTAATATTTTATGCAATTAGTCTACAGACTTAAGTGTAAATAATAAATCTTCACAAAGCGGATTGGGGGACAGCTTAGAACAATTGCCAATAAATGCACAGTTATTTAGGTTTCAGTGGCAGTAAGCTTAACAGCACAAAAACTTAAAAATAGCCAAGTGTTTAATATACAAGATATTCTGCTAGAGATTTGAAGATGTTGGAAATCCTGTGCTAAAATTAATACCATTGAGTCTTATGGAGTTCAGCTCAACCTTGTAGACTAACTAAAAATAGCTGAGTTTTGTGAAATACTACAATAAAAGATGCCTAAACTTTGATTTCAAAGGGAAGACATTTCAGTACTCTACTGAAAGCCCAACCAAAGATGCTAAAATTGACTCAATACATTGGATGGAACTTTACTTTGTGTGTTTGGCCTTACAGTAATCTCTTGTCTTTGTTAGGGAAATCTGGAAACCTTGGTAATGTGATAATTGAACTGGTGTGAACCCAATTGGGTTAGGAACAGAAAGATGTTGAGAAGTGTATTGGCTGTGATACTTATGTTGTGCCTCACATGAAATATGTCTTGCCTTAATGTTAACTTTTTGTGAAATGTGAATCTTGGGATGAAGCTGCAATATTTATTGCCAGGCAGGTAAATGTTGTTGATGGGCAGGGTTGGTGACCAAACATAATTTCTTCTGTCGTGAATTTCTACAGATGGGTTGCTTTGTCTAGGCTACTATCATAACTAGGAGAATGATTTCAGCCGATTGAGAGTTTATATGCTTGTCCTGGTCAAAGTGAACTTGGGAAAAGGCACCTGTTTTGATCCGATAGTTTCACAGAGATTCATGTGGTGACAAGACAAATTGGGTAACGGGAATTTATAACATACTATCTTCCTTCATATCAATTCCAGAGAATCTAGGCTGGCTAATTTACTAATATATTGTGAGTGGGAGCTGGCTGAGCTTCAGTGCTGAGAAAGCTGTGCACAGAGATCACTATAGTGAGTTTTGGAAGGAAGCAAGAGAAACAGTGTAGGGTTTCCTCAGAAGGATTATATAGAGTCATTCTGATCTGCATCTGTAATATTAAATGTGGTTTGACCCTCAGCTGCTGTGAAATGATTGCAAAGGTAGTGCAGGCAAGTGACACAATACTGTGTCTGGTGGAGAGTTGTGGCCTCCTCTTCCAGGTGCAGACCACGCTGTTCTAATTAATGCCTTCCCAGAGCTAGATTAGATTGTGTTCAGGGCAGGGAGGGACCCAACGGTGCTTTTTATCTTTCAAAAAGTGATGTTGCTCTAGAATTAACTATCTAGTTTTTGTAGTGGAGTACTGTGCCAGGAGCAGCTTTGTGTGCTAGCAGAATTCACTCTAATACCATTTCTGCAGTGATGCTTAAAATGCTGTGATTAATCTTTGTTTGATTGATTGCTTGTTAGTGGTATCCAATAAATAAAAACCAGTAAGCAAAGTTTCATTTCATGTGCAGGGCTGGTGAATGCTAGCACTCAAAGGAGTAAAACTAGTTTCATTGTGACTATTACAAGAGGTTTTACCAATAAATCTTACAGAAACCATAATGAACAAACTTTTAGTTATCAGAAATGTGCTTAACAAGGTTAGTCGTCCATAGATTTATTTGTTATTAAACTTTTTGATTAACTGAAGAAAATAAAAATGTTATGTGCTACAACAGGAGTAGCTTTGTAACCTGCACTAGTATATAAGTGAAAGGGGATGTTCTCTCTGAGGTATTACTGGGTAAAATTTCAGGTCACAGAGGAACTGTATTGTCGAATGTCAAATACTCAAAGTAATATGGTCCATAAGACTGTTTTTAAGGAGTCATGTTTCAGTCATTCTAGGATCTGCAAGAATGGATGTAAACAATCTGTTAGAATCTTAGTGACTGTTGTAAAGTTGAAAAGAAAACAGACAAGTATGCTATCATGCCTTTTTTTTTTTTTTTTTTTTAATTATGGACTGGCTTAAAAAGGAAAACAAGAGTTTGGTTGGTACTGCTGTCATCTTGTTTTATAAAAACTTAATTTAGAGTCCTTGAGCAAGAAAGGGGATTCTTTGGGATCCAGGTCGGGTTAATTGTATGTACATAACTGCTTATAAATACTTACTTTAGGTGTCTAAATACTTCTAAAATTATTTCAGTGTGGATGTGACAATGTCAGATATATTTGCAGTCAGTAATTTTTAGAAAAGCTGCTAACTTGTGCCATATTTTCACATCTAAAACTTTGAAATTATGCTTGCGTATCATTCAATTTCAATGTTTTTATATTGGAAGATAGATCCATATACTGGAAAATTCACAAGGTTTTCTGTTCAAAGTCTGTTACCTGAAATGCCCATGAGATGGTGCTCATCAGTCTTGTTTTTGTGTAGCAGCACGTCTGTGCATAGTTCTGACTTGTGAGTAAGAATGCGGTGGTTACCATTCCTGTCTAAGAGAAAAAAAAAGAACAGAACACAACCGACAATATCTTGAATTAATATACAAAATACCTATTACTGTACTACTATGAACTATGCGTAAAAACAGTAGTGATATCCCAGCACATCTTGATTTGATTGTATTTTACATAAATTAGATTACCACTTAATTTTTCTGTCTTAAGAATGAATTTCTAAATAACCAAAGGATAAAAAAGGTTTTTAGACATCTATCCTTTTTGTACTGCTTTATTTCCTTCCATTTTTCTCAAAGATGTGTGAAAGTTTTCTGTGTGGAAAACATTCTGTTACTAATCAACACTAGTGTGTTCTGTTTTGCAACATCTTTCTGTGAGAGTTTCATTGGTTTGTTTTGTTTATGTTTTCCCCTTGACTTATGCAGACAGTCCATAACAAGCATCACAGAACAGTGGGCCTTGGAGAAATGTTAAACTCTTACTAAGACAGGGAGGATACTCTTTGAGCTGGACTCAATGTTAGAAGCTCCAGTGCTGTTTTTCAAGAGTGTACTATAATTTCAGATGTAAGATGGGGAAAAAATAGCAAAATAAGAGGAAAAGATTAGAGTATAATGTTGTCTTTCTGAAGCAGGGTTACAGAAATGGTTATAGCAGGCTGCAGCACAGAAGAGCCAAATGTGTTATTTTACATTCTATTTCACACTGTTCTTACTGGTATTTTGAGAGTAGTAACCTGCATGGTCTGGAGGAGCGGGGGTAATCTGGAAGATGACACAACTGACATAAATGAACTTCCAAGGAGTGAGTTATCCATATTGCTAGATGGGTAAGAAAACAAGAGTTAGTTGTATGAAAACTGGAGTGAAATGACTAGCACCGCTGTTGAGATTGGTTAAGCTAAGACAACATTTAAAGAAAGTATCTGCTAAGTATCATTAGCAGAGATCAGGGCTTCTGAAAATGAGGACAGCTTTAAACTTGATGAGTTAATCTAGCAGAGGCATTCAAAGACTGATTCTGTACAAAGATTGTACAGGCTGTTCCAATTAGATCAGACCAAGAGGACAGAGGAAAATCTGTTTCCTCTGGAAACTTCTCCCTTCCAAATTGTATGGATGTTGCTATGATCAATGTTTCTTTTGTACATTTTATAAGCTTTTTTCTTTTTTTTTCTTTTTCAAATTACTATAGCTTTGACAAGATAAGAAACTTGAGTTATGATTTAATGTATGTTCTATCAGTGACTGCTGAAAGCAGTATTAGGACAGCATAGAATAGAAGATACTAGAGTGCTTGAGAAAAGCACCTTGACAGAAAACGGAGACAAAACCAGAAGTGGATGCAGCACTGTACACAAACTAAAGGCAAGTACCTACTGAAAAGCAGGGTTTCTTTCTTTTTTTAGGAGAAAAAGAAGATAGAAAGTTCTGGCTGTATTTCCTTTGGGAAATGGAATTAAAAGGCATCCTTTTGGAACTTCACCTGGAACAGAAGGATTTGCACATGTTCTGGATGTGCTGAAGCAAGTGGGAGAAAGAGTTTAGAATGATGCTGAATTACAGTCCAAGATGATGCATTGCATAGTAGTTACTGGAGGCTGAGACATGAGCAAGGAGGATTCTGAAAGTCGTTTTGGCTATTTTCAATCTGATGATGATGTTGATGGTGAAAGAAGGAATTATGTAATTTGTGTATTGATGCTGAATCATCTGTGTTGGGATGATAATGTATGCAAATGAGTGGTATTTGAAGATCAGATATGATTTAAGGATGAAAATGGGGGGGGGTAAGAACAAATGGTTTTCTAACCCTCCTTTGTATAGGCTTGTTTGCTCAGTGTGAAGTAGACTTCTGCTGTAAGAGCATTTATGGAATAGTTGAATGAAGCTAGGAATAGTAAGTACCAGTGTACACAGAAGAGGGAACCAGGGAGAGGTACAAACAGAAGATAACTCTCCTGAAAAACAGTCTTAGTTTTTCCTCTTCAGACTTCAGCATTGTTCCCTTGAAACTCTTTGTGTCCTGCAAACTTTCCTTCTCTCTGAGGAACCTAGAGAATTTCCTTTCAGATTTAGTCTTCTCCACATGCTGTTTCGCTAAGAAGAAAGTCTGTAATTGTCATTTTAATTATTTTCCCTTAAATATAGTTCCTTTTTCTTGGTCTTCAGATTTGTTGTTGTTTTCTCCTTCACTTCTTTGTATATTTTCCTGTCTACCACCTCTTCAGTCTTGTATACCTTTATACTTTTAATTCTTCAAATAAAAATACTTCACTATGGAATTACTTTAGCTTGTATTTGTAGCAAGCTGAGCTGTGCTAGTTCTAGGTCAGACAACTTCAAGTGGAGGAAAAAAATCCTATGAAAGGGAATTAAGAAAACTTCTGATTGACTTTTCATTTGGGAAAACTGAATCTAAAGATTTCAATTTGGAATGTTTCATTTAACATGAAATAACGCTACAGTACTTCAGGGAAGTTGCTGATTATGCAAGGAGTCAAGATAGACTATGAAAGAAATCCTGGAGATTGTTGTGTTGGTGTCAGAAAAAAATAGCTCAGCTGGAAGAAGAGCCAATATGAGTGAGGAGAACATGGACCTACAGCTCCTATGATAAACCCACAAATTTTGAACCTCAACCACTTTTACATTCTTAAAAATCTTTTTTTATAAGAATTGTTTTTATTCCAAAAAAGTATTTTTATTTCATGGCCCATAAAAAAAATCATGTCCCATCAGATACTAGTATTTCTTAAAGAGTACAAATCTTATCTTGAACAATTCCGAGAAAGTATATTTTCAGAGAATTAAGTGCAGTTCCCCAGGAGTCAGTATTTTCATTGTTGTAGAAGATTGTAAAGAGAGCCAGAGGTCTTGCAATAATAATTCTAAAAAGACAGCAGTTGTATTTCTGAGCGAATGAATGTTTTATAGCTTGGAATACCACACAGCTTAGAATGTAACATTGTTTACACAGGATTGTCTGTATGGACAATCAGTACAAATGGATTTCCATAGAAATGGAAAAAGACAGAAAAATAAGAAACAAACAAGCAAAAAGCTTCCTGTATGTAAACTTGTGTGTCATAATCAATAAAGAGATTGTCTGAATAAATCACCATTTACTGAACTGATGGTAGAAGTTTTAAATTTGTTAAGAATAAAACACAGTCTTTTGTGGGAATGTAAATAACTAATTTGCACTTTCCATTTATTGTAAATTAACTACTATACACTGAAATGATTGCTGAAGTACCTGTGTGGGTTTTGCTTTACACTAAGAATTGTTTTTTTCCATGATTCAAACATTTGAAAGAAACAATGCATACAATATGTTGTAGTTGAGATGAAAATAGGTTTTAGAGTAAACAGTCCCATCCTGTTCATCAGTTGTGAAACAGTGTTAATCCTAGTTACAAAACCTGATTATTCTTTTCTTAATTGACTATTTAAAATGAACTGTTACCTTACTAAAAGTAACTAATATTTGAAGGCAGTATCCTGAAATTTAATATTTTTTTTTCTCCTTGAAATGGTAGCTAACCTGTTATTCCAACCACTATGCCCATACTCAGCTGTCAGTGTTAATTGTTTCTTTTCTTGAGAAGCAGAGAAGGCATCTGACCTATGTGTTTGATTTCAAGCCTGTTTAGTTTTTGGAGGGATCAAGTTAAGCAGGTGTAGAATAAGTGATTGTGTATCTTTCACTACCAATTAAATAATGTTTTTCATCAGTTTAAAATGTAAAAAACTCAAATGGCAGAGTTTTCTGACTGTTTCGAATACATGATGCTAGGAGATATAAGTGACTGACTTAAATATGTGAAGTGAGTGTGCTTTTTGTTAAGAGTCCACTGCAAAAATATTTTCATGATAAAGTGTGAACAAATTGTTGTAATAGAGGAAGCCAAACATGAGTATAAAGGAAAGAGGTTCATGGTATGCTGGTAGTATCAGATTTTCATGTATTACATACTGATTATGTCATCTATATAAATTAAGCTGACTCTTAGGAATCTTGGTTTTAAAGAACTTGTAGTTTTCCCTACACGTCAAACCATGTAAATGAATCAGGTTCATGTTTGCTTCTTTGAACTTATTTTCTACACTCTGTATTCCTACCTCCTGGTACAGTAGTCTTTTATCTGTATTAAAAAAAAAAAAAAAGTCTGTGGATTTGACCGCATGTGACCCTTAACTAATAATTCTTTGATACCTCTTTTTATTTTTCTTATTTGCAGTTATTAAATTAATACTAAGTCGAGACACTATGAAAGTGGTAAGACAGGCATTATGAAAAGAGTAAGAGGACTATGTAATGAAATGCACTAACTTTGTATTGGCAATAGAAGTTTGAAATACACATACGCTTACGCTTTCTGCTTAAAGTTTTAGAGGAATTTGGATGTGGGATGAAGTTTCTTACCATTACAGGTTAATTAAAGGAGTAGGGGAGAATATTAAATAGAATTTGATAATTTGACCTTTTCAATCTTTACAGTACAAAGTGATTATTTTTGGTTGCTGTTGCATTACAGTTTAACTGCATAAATAGAAGCTTGAGCTGATCACTTATACAGAAGAGCTAGCACAGGTAGCAGAGCTGGATAGCTGTACTTAAGCTTATTTTGTGTGCAGAATCTCTCAAGTCTGATCTCGGTTTGGTTTTAACCATTTTAAACCATCCTTACTTAATAAAAAAATCCACAATATCCACAGTGGGATATTGTGTAGCTTGAAAAAAGTTCAATTGCTAACAGCCTTTTATGAATTATTTTCACCGTTTCACTTCAGAATTTTATAATGAAGCAAGCCAAGAATTTACTTTTCTGAGAGAAATGTTTCTGTTTAGAAAAAATATGTGATGACAATCTGACAGGAGTACCACTGTAATCAAATATTTCTGTGTTTTTGTGCCAGCTTATGTGATGGATCACTAATGACTTAAGAACGTAGAAACTTTTGCAGTTATTTTTTTGCAGAGTTTTTTGTTCCTTTCTGTGAGAATCTGGGCCCAGGCTATCTAACCCAGCTCTAAACTCTGGGTTTCAGAGTAGCTGGTTGGCCTGAGAGTTGGGAGGTTTTAAGGACTGCAGTTTCAGAGCATTGCTTTCACAACTGTTTTCCTCGGGTGTCTCCTGGGTAATATGGCAGGAAACATTTTGGTCAAGTTCATAATTCAGTTGATGAGCAGCAGAAAATACAGCAATGATGGTATCAATTTCAGTTAGCAATGTTCTTTTCACCCCTGTAATTGTTTTTTCCAAAGTGGTGGGAAAAGATTTTGGAATTATAACTTTTGGGAAACTGCTTTTTGCATTTGTCTTGGCTTTGGAAGGAATTCTCTGAATTCCAAAACTGCAACAGAAATAGTACTGATCAAATGACCTTTTTTTTTTTTTTAAACGTATGTTTTCTGTGCAGAAACAGAGGAGTGGAAAAACTACAAATACTGTGAGCTGTATACTTTGTTGCAGAATTAAGGGGAGTAGAGAGATGTACTTTAAGTTGGATGAATGTGTGATGTGAAAGAAACTAGTGGATTTAGATGAGCCTTTCACAGAAATGTGCACACTTTAACAGCTGTGGAGTTTTGGAACAGTGCCATATATCTTAATCTTTGACAAAAAAACCCCATTAATGCTTAGTGTATAAATAAAGATGGTATAACTATAATGGTAATTTAATCTCATGAAGTCCCAGCGACCACTTTAAAGTTGTCTTTCTTCTTGGAAAAGTATGGTGAGCTATGCAGAAGAGTATGTATGTACACACCAGTGTTTTTGCTAGGGCATGTGGTAGTTAGTAGTGCTCTTTTGGCTTTGTTCTCCAAAGTTAAGCTGGAACAAAAGGTAATGTGTAGACTGATTGAAAGGAAAAGGAAACTTTAACATTAAAGACTTTTGTTCTGTGGTTGAGTTGTTTTTTGTTTTTTGTTTTTTGTTTTTTTCCTGCCCCCCCCGCCCCCCCCTTAGTAAAGGCACATGTATTGACAAATTTAAAGACATTCTGATACTTGCAGTGAGATAATGGTATCTTAATCTTTGACCTTAGGCTTCACGCCTAAGAGACCACAACTTACACTGTTATCAGGTTGCTGTCTTGAAACTCGTTTTTTGTTTCATGATTTTTGTAGTAATTACTCTTTCTGTTGTTGTATTGGGAAATCTCTTTCTCTGATAAGTAAATATTTACATGTGTGGAAAGCCACAGGAAATATGGTTACTAAGAGCTTGATTTGATAAACATTGAGGAATGCATCTGTGGTTCTTCATAGTGCTGAATTTGCTTGGCAAAACTTTATTTCTAGAGATAATGTGCCAGTAGAAGGAAATAAAATGGAATAGTTGCTCTGTAAGAGGCATCACTGAATCTCTAGCTTTAGAATTTAAATCAAAATGGTTTACTTATAAGCTGAAGATATTTTTATATTTGTTTGTTTAGATGAAAAATATTGAAGTCCTCTATAATTTCCAAGGAGTTTTTTATTTATAAATTCTGTAGTTACCCTTGCAGTCCCAGACTCTTGCTTTATTAAATAAATATAATTTTTATAGGAGGAACAGATTTGAAGAAACTAGGAAGATGAATACTTGTTCTTTTATTATTGTGGGTTTTCACTATTTATACAATTTAAAGGAGATTATGTAGAACTATAGTGGCTATTAACACTAAAGAAAAAGGAAAATAATTTGGATATGGAGTGAAATAGAAGATTTTGCTAAAAAGATTATACTGTTCTTTGTTTTGATGGCATTAACCTTTCCTTTTACAATGATACATTCTTTGTGTTCAAGTTGAGTAGCTTTTCATAGTGGCAGATGTTCTTTCCTTTGCTGTCTCACTGAAGCAAGATTTATCGTTCAGTTAATCACACTTTTCACAGAGAAAAAGAATATTCTAAGAAACACCATTTCACAGACTTCTACATTATTTGGATGTAGTCTTTTTCAGGTTATGTGTATTATCACTTGTGGGTAATAATTTAGTTTTGATTCACAGATTTGCATGTGGGGAAGGTGTTTAATCATCCTTCTAAATTCTTAAATCCTTATGAGTGTAGTAATTCCAGAACAAGCCTTTTTGCCTTACAAGTCTGAACACATAATGTGACAGTGTTGGTGAAGGAACGGTGAGAACTCCATTAATGCTGTGTTTTTGTCGGAATTTTTGACAAATCTGTTGAATTTGGTGTTTTTTTTAAAAAAATCTTTTTAAGTTAAAACTATCAGAGGCCAAGTCTTAGGAAATGCTAGCTTTACTGGCTAAATGCTTGCTTCAATCTGTAATTCAGACCCCTTTTGTCTAACAGTTGTTGCTTTCCTCCAGTCTAAACTGCAGTAGGTCACAGGGCAGTGGGAGGGTCTTACCAGGTTTTCTGAAGAATACCTGACAGTTGCTGTTGGTAGTTATTTGATTGCAAAACTAAAAAAATCAAACCAGACATTGTTTACAATTGTATTAAGCAAGGATGCTTTTGTCTTTTTAGGTCTAACTTCAATTGCAGCTCTGTTCAACAGTTAAAATGAGCTTGGTCATAACATAATCCTCCTCTGTGCATATGGCATGTTGCACAAGTAGTTTGCCTATGTAGGATGTGGATCTCCCAGAGGAATTGGGAAACTATGGTGTGAACTGGATGAGTAGAGCTGCTTAGTTAAATGTATAGGCAGATGTCCTATAGCTAAGTCAGAATTATGTTGTTTTCTATGGAAATGGAAAAAGCCAAGGGGAAGAAGAGTTTCCATACAGGGTGATCAAGAGAACTGGAATTATTAGGAGAAGAGTAGGGGTATAAACAGGAGGGTATTTCTGTAGGTGACAGTGATAACATATGCAACACTAGTAGTCTTGTTGGATGTTTGTTTGTGGTTTGGTTTTTTTTTCCCTCTTCTTTACTGTTGCAACTATTCCTTGGAGACAATTTCCATTCAGTCATTGCCTATATGCTGAGAAAAGGGACAGAGACAAATCAAGGCAGGTAGAGCTGAAGATTAATAGTAGTAGCTTCTGTACTAGGGGGAAAAAACCCCAAACAAACAGAAAACAATGTTGTGGTAAATTGGGGTGGTGAGCTTTAAAATGTTTTTGCAAACATAGAAATGTAAGCCACTTGTAATGAATGTTAAGTGGCAGAGTCACACTTCTGTCCTTGCTTTCAGTATTGCTTTGTGGGAATTGAAAGAAATAAAAGAAAAAAAGGGTTAGTTGTGAAGGGGCCTGGAGATGAAGCAATTTGTCAGAAAAGGTCAGTTTGAAAAGTATAGGCAGCCAGTTGGGTTTGCTTGGCAGGGTTTGCTTGGCAAGGTTTTGGTAGCGGGGGTGGGAGGGGGCCTATAGGGGCAGCTTCTGTGAGAAGCTGCTAGAAGCTTCCCCTGTGTCCAATACAGCCAATGCCAGCCGGCTCTAAGACAGACCCGCCGCTGGCCAAGGCCAAGTCAATCAGTGCCTCTGTGATAACATATTTTAAGAAGGAAAAAAACCCAAAAAACAACAGAGAGCTTTTGCAGCCAGAGAGAGGAGTGAGAAGATGTCAGAAACTCTGCAGACACCCAGGTCAGTGCAGAAGGA